>JAFEMH010001651.1:0-440215 GCA_022495995.1 Adenophora triphylla var. japonica
TCCTTTAACATTATTTTTTAGGGTTATCTAGTTTTTGAATTTTCCTAGAGAGAGCTTGAGTTGTTTCATGGAAGCTTAAACTCATTGATTTGGGTTTGATTTCTTGAACCCCTTTTTATCAATTTAAGGTATTTTTCTTTTCAATGTGTTTATCCTGTTCATAATTTTACTTGTGTTTATTTTTAAGATTTATAACTAGGGTTTGTGAATCGGCCAATTCGCCTAGTTTTTTTATGAATCTTAGCTAGAATTTTCTATGGCCCGTGCCGGTGTAGAAAATTCATGAATATATCTTTACGATTTATGCATGTGCCATGGTAAATTGTGAAGGTAAGGTAAGAATTAGATGATTATACGTATTGAAATAATCATAGAAAGCTTTTCTTGATCTTAGTTTCTTAAACGGATTCATCAATTAATTACTGTGATATAGTTGTGCCGATTAGATTAATTTGTTTATTAGTGGGGTTTTTCTAGTAAGTGTGCCCTTTGCTAGTAACTATTACGAAAGAAGAAACGAGAGATTGAAAGCAGATCTTGTGATCGGGTGAATAGGGTGACAATGAAAAAGAGATATGATAATAATTGACTAATTAGGTGGGTGAGGTGAAACAAATCTAAAATATTTCGAGGGCTATTTGTTTTGCTCTTAATTGGATTTCGTTCCCCCTTGTTTTTCAGGATTTACTTAATCAATCTAAACCAGCTTTGTCGTCTGGTAACATTCGTGAGCAAATAACCGTTCACAGCCAATTCGATCACGACTTACACCATAAGCTGCATTATTATTACCTAAGTTAGAGTAAATTTGTAGGTGTGCGATTTCGCCTATCGAACACATGAAATTTTTTCGAAAAACATTTTCCTTACCAAACTTATGCGAAAACATGTTTATCTCATTTTTCGGAAAAACATTTTCATTTTTCGAAAAACATTTCTGAGAAAATCATTTTTTGAAATTTATTTTATACGAGAAACAAATGGAGCCTACGAGTGGACATTTGGTTTGATTTTACTACCACATTTGTATACAATAAATTAAGTTTCATTCTATTGTGTCATCAGTTTTTATACCACAATTTATACTATAAAAAGTGAGAGTGTTACACAAAAATTTGATTCTACAAAAAAAATTGTATTTTTATGCCTAAAATAACAAGAACTGACCATTATTGTTATATTGTATCACAATTAATAGTTCCTTCTCAATAACTAATTTTTAGATATTTATTGGGATAATTATTTTTGCCATTTAAATTAACTTGATCAAAGTATAATCTAGTTGCATCAATCTGATTTTTTGTAAAATACTAATAATACACATAGAAAATATATACTAGTGATAATAAACAGGAAAAATGGAAAAAAAAAAAACTCAACTATTGCTCTTTTGTGTATTTTACCACCAAACTAATTTTATTTGAATCCAACACATCCAACTTTATTTTTATTTGCATTCATTAGCACTCTCACTAACGACGTTAGTTTTTCTCAGTTAAATTAACATGTGTCACTGCACATGCCATTTTCTCGGGGTATTTTCGAGAGTTTGGTCTAAAAGGTAAATATTGGAATATAGGGTTTTATTGTTCTTTTGAAAACTGTAGGGGGTGAATTGAAAAAAGAAAAAAAAACCATTAAATCAAATCCCCTCCCCTTCTTCTTTATCCATCAGTATCTAGAGCTGTCAATTCGGAAATACGGGATGGGACGGGACAAAATTATGTTGTCCTACGACGAAAACGGGATGAGACGGGACGGAACCAAAACGGGACGGGACTAAAATACTCGTCCCATCCCGTCCCATTTGCGGGACGCGGGATCCGCGGGACAATGCGAAACCCGTTGACTAGGAGGGATAAGCGTTGACTAAAGCAAGAAGTCCCAGAAGTTTTGTCTTTCTTCTCATGGAAACGTAAATATCGCCATTAAGAACGACCATTGAAATGTTCCGGGGAAACAAATGTTAAAATAGGAGCACGAAAATGGCATAAAAGCTCCAATAGTTCACAAACTTTTAACATTATCGCAAGAAATTCAAACAGCTTTAAGATCTTTCATTCAGTTTACTGGCTGCTCCTTTAACTTAACTACTGTATTTTATTGAAGGCTATACACGAAAATAAATTATCGCTTGAGAAACAAGTATTTAAATTTCTCAGCTACACAAATTAGATCAAAATTTAGCCTCCCTTGGTACCCAATTTGTAACATTCCATCCAAGTCGTTTTTATAAATTATTGGAAGAAACATGAAAGTTTAAATATCATTATCAAACGTGCATTTGTGAAAGGTCCAGGTCCTAATGTTCTTATAGCATACTCTTATTTATATTTTTCCTAAAAGCTTATGATACCTAAAGGGGTTTACCCAAGCATATTTGATATCAATACGGGATAACGGGAAGGGACGAAACTAAGTTGTTTCGCGACGGGAACGGGACGAAACGGGACGGGACAAAACGGGAAGGGACTAAAATAGTCTGTCCCATCCCGTCCCATTTGTATGGCGGGACAGGACGTCCAACGGGACCGTCCCAACTTGACGGCTCTATCAGTATCCCAGATACCACCACAGCCGCTGCACACTCCGACAACATTAGCAACCACAGAAACTGCTTCCGCCACCGTTCGATATCGAGAATGCCTAAAGAATAATGCCGCCAACATGGGTTCCCACGTAGTCGACCGCTGCGGTGAATTCATGTCGAGCGGAGAAGATGGAACATGGAACAGTCGAAGCATTGAAATGCGCGGCTTGTGAATGCCACCGTAACTTTCACCGGAGAGAAATAGAAGGCGAGGCGCCACCCAATTCCTCTCACTACCCACAAAACCCCACAATAAATAACGCAAGAAGAAACCCATTCAACGCAATACAAGCTTCCCACCCACACCCACCTCCGGCGACGCCGGCCGCACGCAGCAGCGTGCCCAAAGTACCACTGTGGGTTTCAGCGCCTTCGCAAACAGTCCCTCCGACTGAATCGTCAAATGAAGATCTGAATTACACAAGAAACCCCCAAGTTAACTCCGACGAAAACCCTAATTCAACAACTAGTCGACAACATCAATAAAACAGATAAGGCAAGAACAACACAGAGGTCAAAAAGAGGGGAAAATCACTGAATATTTTCCCGAGAAAGGGGAGAATCAGAAAGAGGAGACGATGGATGAAGAAGAAGGGGGAGGGGATTTGATTTATTTTTCAATTCACCCCCTACAGTTTTCAAAAGAACAATAAAACCCTATATTCCAATATTTACCTTTTAGACCAAACTCTCGAAAATACCCCTGGAAAAATGGCATGTGCAATGGCACATGTTAATTTAACTGAGAAAAATTAACGTCGTTAGTGATAATGCTAATGAATGCAAAAAAATAAAGTTGGATGTGTTGGATAGAAAAAAATTATTTTGGTGGTAAAATTCACAAAAGAGCAATAGTTCAGTGCTTTTTTTTTTTTTTTTTTGCATATTTTCCTAATAAAAATATGAAGGCTTCCTAGAAAATAAAGTAAAACAACAAATTGATTGTTAAATTTTGGACAACTGCAATTCTAGAAGTCGAGGCTTGTGTGGCAACCATTTCCAAAAAAAAAAAATGATATCATGTAAAAATGCAATTTTACAATCACCAATAATAGAAGTACTCCAAAATGACAATTTCATCGAACAAAAAACAGTGAACAAAACATATGAACTCCAAGGAAGTAGAACACTTCAATTAATATGCTTTTCACTTTAGCGTAGAGGTGTAAATGGTTCGATTTAATTTGGTTTGGGCAAATTTAAAAGTCAAACCGCTGTAGACACCCCATTCTGAATCAATAATTACATGATTACACTACTCTTCGTCTCTCTTTTGTGTTTTGATGAAAGCATATTAGTTTCGTCATGTTTCGTTAAGTTTCTAACTAACTTTGTTAGTTTTGAACCTAACTGACTAACGGAATAACTGAAGAGGACAGAATAGTCAATTGACTAGTTGTCCCGCGCGGGACAGAGTGTCTCGCGCGAGACATTTCCTTTGCAGAATGTGCAGATTCACTTCCCTTGTCTATTTCAACCTCTTTTCTTGATAAACTCTTATTCAATCCGGGGCTCTACTGATTGTAGAGTTCTGGAACCTTCTTTAGGAGGTATCCTAAATCCCTTGAGTCTCCTAATCTTGGTGACCAAGTAAATCAACCCCTATAAATACTTGATGACTTTCAGTATTTCAGAGGACAGACAATTTATTGGTTTCTCTCCTTGAAAGACTCTTGCAAATCACTCTATAACAACACCCAAATTCGTCAATCAACCTTGTTGATCGACGAATACCAAGATTCAAGCCTAGAATCAAGGCGAAACTCCGTCCAAATCATTTCTCGATCGAGGAAGAGGAGGAAAAAACACAAGAACCACGTTCTAAACCAAATACTCCCTAAATTCATTTTTTATCATCTTCCTACGAAGATCTCGAACCTCTGTCGAAGTTATTCATTAAAATCACTCAAGACCACAAGGTAAACTCCTATACTTTCATATTCTTCTTCTCAATCCCTCTAATTATTTTAGAGTAGTGTGATCCCATCAAAAGGGTTAGTCTAGAGTCCCTTCAATCCATGGAGGTGATCTCGAAGCATACACCCGATATTCCTAATTAAGAAATTAATTATGGTTTTCTTGTTCTTAGTTAATTATTATATTGTTTTGATTGATAATACTCAATTGTCAAGACCAATCTTTGGATTGGGTGGAATGGGTGCTCCACGACCTTTCCATCCCATAAATTAACTTCCGGACCTTCGAATCTCTTTAAATTATCAAAAAAGTTTTTCTTATTGTTTTCCTAAATAAATAATAAGTGATGACTATGTGTTCATTAAAAGCGCATCGCTACAGTTTGGTGACTTCGCTGGGAATAATTAATTAAGAGGGTTAGACTTGCGCACAATTGAATATTATCAATCTTTTTATTCTCTCTCATATTTTGATTATTTTAATTTTTACTGGTCATCGGTTGATTCGGGCTTTGTATTTAATTATTTTATTTCTTTCTCTCTCTCTACTCCTTATGTAGAACTATGACGGCCTAAGTCTTCCTAATTTGGGAGAAACGTAGGCAACCACTTGGTGCGGCCACTATCTGTTTTTCTTTTAGTTTTCAAAAAAAAAACTTTCGATTTTACTCTATCACCTAGAATTGACTCTCACACACGTGCACATCATGATATAACTGTCAGTGCACTACATACCTTTGATAAAATCCAGGATCCACACTAAGGACGGATGACGGTAATCACCTAATCGCCGGTCTCTTCAAAGTTGGATCATCCCATCTCGTGTTTTCAATCCACCTAGACTGTCAATATTGCGAGGAGCCTAGCCGTAAACCCTGCAGACTGCATCAACCACATATCATGTAGATTTACTTTTTAGGACACTCCGTGACCGGTTGTAGCGTTGATATTTTTATTTAATAACAGAGTCGCCACTTATCATTTACTTAGAAAAACAATAAGAAAAACCTTATGATGATTTAAAGAGATTTGAGGGTTCGGGGGTTAAGTTATGCAATGGAAAGGTCGAGGAGCATCCATTTCATCAAATCCAGAGATCGGTTTTGCCAATTGAGTATTATCAATCAAATTAATACAATTAAAGAAGAACAAGCAAACCCTAATTAATTTCTTAATTATGAATGTCAGATTGTATGCTTCGAGATCACCTCCATGGATGAAAGGGACTCTAGGCTAATCCTTTTGATAGAATTACATTACTTTAAAATTAATTAGAGGGGTTGAGAAGAGGAATAGGAGAGTTTACCTTGTATTTAGAGAGTATTTGGTTTAGAACGTAGTTCTAAGTGTTTTCCTCGGTCGAGAAATGATTTGGACAGAGCTTCGCCTTGATTCTAGGCTTGAACATTGATGTTCGTCGATCAATAGGATTGATGGACGAATTTGGGAGTTTATTTAGAGTGATTTGCAAGAGTATTTCGTGGAAAGAAACCAACAAAGTGTGTGTTGTGTGTTTTCGATCGGGGATCGGGGACCTTTGAAATGATGAAAGTTATCAAGTATTTATAGGAGGTTGGAGAAGTAAAGGTGGAGAGGGAAATCACCCTAGGAAGGTTCCAGAACTCAACTGCTATTGAAAAACCGGATTGGATAAGATTTATCAAGAAAAAGTTTGAAACGGAGAAGGAAAATGATTCTGCACATCCTGTAGAGGGGTTGTCTCGCACGAGAAACGTATGTCTCGCGCGGGACAACTAGTCAATTGACCATTTTGTCCTCTTTCGTTGTTACGTTAGTCAGTTAGGTCCAAAACTAACGAGGTTAGTTAGAAACTTAACGAAACATAACAAAACTAATATGCTTTCATCAAACACAAAAGAGATATGAAGAGTAGTGTAATCATGAAATTATTGGTTCAGAATGGGGTGTCTACAGAACCCCTCGACGACAAGACTTATGGAAGAAGTCATGTCGTCGATAGAAAAGACATCATTCTGAACATAGGGATGGTCGTGCCGCACGGCTGCCAACGTATCTCTATCGGAGAATCAGACCAAAACGTAGTCGACTCCAAAACACTAAAAAGGCTATTTTAGGTATTTTGAAAAGCATTTTTGAAAATCGAAGAGGGATTTTTTTTTTTAAAAGTGAATGTGCGCTCGCCGAAAAATAATTTTTTAGGAGTCGCCACGCCGTTTTAAAGGAAAAATTGAAAACCTTTGAAAGAGAATTTTGGGTTTGGGGGTCAGGTTACGTGTTGGGAAGAACCGAGAGTTCATCCAACACGCCTCGTTCGTAAACGAGTCTTTCTATGTTCAACATTCAAAATATTCATAAGTGTGTGCGAATGTGTGTGACAAGATATGTAAATGAATGCACATTAATGCTTTGTTTTATTGCTCAACAAAGGGATTACAACTTGTGAGCCATTTACCATGGGAGGCCACATCCCACTTTACAATGCTACGAACAACTTACAACTGAAAGGGATCAGCTGCAAAATGTTTACATGTGTCGCGTGACACAGGACCTGGGATGGTAAAGTATGTCGCATGACACATCGATACCAGTTTGCAGAGATCTTTACAGAGCTCAAATTACAGCAACACAAAATGATCAGAATACCTCACTACAGCCTGAATTGAACACAGAGATCCACAAAAATCACTTCAAATGAGTGTGGATATTTAGGATCCACACTCTGTTTTGAATTACAAGTGCACTAGATGAACAAATTACAATTGAAATGATGGTCTCTGCAGAGGGCCACTTGTGTCACGTGACACAGGACTCCACATGTCCAATTGTGTTGCGTGACACAAAGTTACCACTCTGCAGGAACCTTACAATTTGAGAACAGATTCAACAGAGAACCAAACAGATCCAATGATTACACCAAATCAACTCAGAATGACATGAACCAACACCAGATTGACCAAGGGGGTGTGGATATGGGGAGATCCACACTCCCTTGGCAAACAAGATACAAATTCACTTAGATCAAGCCATGAATATTAATTAAAACAAGTAAATCGAGTTAAACTGAGAGATGGCGATTGCCACTTGATAATCAGAAGCGGATGGAGCTTGATTATCAAGTGGAGGAATATAAATTGAACTGAATTATGCGAATGGCAAGTGAATGAGAGAGATATGAAGGGAAGGGATTTGTTACCCTTGTAGATCCACCACCACTACACCAAGTTAGATGTAATGGCCTTCTAATCAGCTGCAGGACACGGATTTGAACACAGGAGGAGCTTCTGAGCTTGGATCTTCAGTAGTGTATGTGTGCGGGTATTGAATTGGTGTGGTGGAGGATTAATTGATTGAGAGAGAGGGATTGGATTGAGGGAATTGGTGTAGGTTTCTGTGGAAGGAGGAGAGAGATGAGTTTCTGAGGGAATTTTGGCGGGGTGACAGTAGGGAGTCGAAAAGGGATCCTGAAATGAGAGGTACAGGGCTCTATTTATAGCTATAAATGAGAGGCCAGTTGTGTTGTACGACTTCCTGTGTCTGTTTTCCTCTCGAGTTGTCGCGTGACACAACAAGGCCATAACCGTTTCTGGCGCCAATTTGCCATTCTGAAACCTTCCAAGGTAATTCCTCTTAGGTCCAAAATGGTTTAATTCCCTGTAGGTCCTTCTGTACGTAAAAATGACTTAAAAGCACTTCCTTCACAAAAACTTATTAAAAGTTTTCGGAAGTCTCGGAATGGACCGGGAATTTACCAAAACGCCCCTAGTGCAATTTTATCATATTAAAATGCACCTAAAAAGGGTCACGAATTGGATTGGCGTACTTACAGAGCCCCTCGGCAACGTCACTTATGGAAGAAGTGAGGTTGTCGACAAGAAGGACCCAATCCCAATGAGCGGCTGGGGATATGGCGGATGGCTGGACAATGATTGATGAGATCGGATGGCTGGACCTTTGGAGAAAGGATTCCTACGTATCCCGGGTGGGAAACAAGCCGGTCGTAGTTCGAAAATGCCGACAAGGAGCAAAAAATAGTAGAGATATGTTTTCATACCTTTGCTGTGCTTACCTATAGCTGCCGGAGGGACTGAGGCTATGGCTGATGATCATGGAGGGTCGTAGCTGCCGGAGGGTCTTAGGCTACAATTACTGGTGATCGTGGCTGCCGGAGGGACTTAGACCACTGTTGTTGATGATGAAAGGTTGTAGCTGCCGAAGGGTCTTAGGCTACTGTTGTCGATGAAAGGTAGCTGCCAGGGGACTTAGGCTATTGCTTAATGATGAGAGGTGGCTACCGGAGGGACTTAGACCACTGTTGATGATAATTGTGGCTGTCGGAGGGTCTTGGGCCACTGTGATGATGACGAGTAGCTGCCAGGGGTCTTAGGCTACTGTCGATGATCGTGGCTGCCAGAGGGACTTGGACCACTGTTTGATGAAGAGGAACGGTAGCTGCTAAGGGACTTAGGCTACTGTCGATGAAGAGGAACGGTAGCTGCCAAGGGACTTAGGCAACTCTCGATGATCGTGGCTGCCGGAGGGACTTAGACCACTGTTTGATGAAGAGGAACGGTAGCTGCCAAGGGACTTAGGCTACTATTGATGATAATCGTGGCTGCCGGAGGGACTTAGACCACTGTTTAATGATGAGAGGTGGCTTCTGGAGGGACTTAGACCATTATTGATGATAATCGTGGCTGCCGGAGGGACTTAGACCACTGTTTGATGATGAAGAGTAGCTGCCAGGGGACTTAGGCTACTATTGCTGAAAGGTGGCTTCCGAAGGGACTTAGACCACTGTTGATGAAGAGGAACGGTAGCTGCCAAGGGACTTAGGCTACTTCTTGTTGATGAAGATTTATTGGATTGCCGTTCGCGGGACGGTCTTTGTTGGTGATTGACTGACTTTGGGAGCATTGTCGGATAGGACATGAACTTTGCTTGTTAGATTGCCCTGAAAAAGCGGATTCTGCTGACGATTTTGGCAGCGGGGCTGATGATCTTGAAGAGCATTACCGGGAGACTGCTAGATTTGAATTCTTCGCCTCGATTGAGGGACAGTCTTTGTTGATGATTTGCCATGTAGAATGAGCTTTTGATAAAGATCCCCCATGAGAACGGGCTTTTGATGAGAATTTGCCCATGAGAACGGTCTTTGATGAAAATCTGCCCATGAGAACGGGCTTTTGATGAAGATGCGCCCATGAGAACGGGCTTTGATGGTTTGCCAGGCAGAACGAGCTTTGATGATGACTCATCGTGCGGAACAGGCTTTGACGTCGCTGAGACTGATGAGCATTATTGCTTGGAGTTGGGGCAGCTGAAGCTCTTTCGAATAATGTTGATGAGTCCGAAGATGACTGGACTGATGAAGATGATAAAGACAGAACATGCCACCTGCAGGATTTGAAATCTTTGTCCGGATTGTGATTTGAGGGGAAATCCCTACGATCAGATTATGATCACTTGATTATTGTACCCTGTGGGGGGGGGGGGAAAGACAACACTCTAGGCACTTTGCATTTATTTGAACACAATTATTGTTAATCTTATGCACTATTAAGCTTGATGCACGAGTCCATCTCGGATGGGGATGAAAATGGAGATGAGGATTTTGTACGGCTCGACGACCATATACGTGTATGGCAAATGATGGATTGTGTCTGGGACGAAATGTTTTTATGTATGATGGGGTGAACCCTCTCCCATGAGGTGGGGAAATGTATGAGTGGTGATTGAGGAATGGTGCAGCCTAGGCAAGTTGGGGACGCTCCCGGGAGTACAGATTACAGCAGGTCTGTTGCTGGCAAGGACAAAGTGTATCGCGCGTATGGGACGGCATGCAGCAGAGAAGGTGCGAAGAATGCCCTAGTTTTGAAAATATGATTAGGCGGAGCCCCAGTTGATAATGTCAATCAAACCCGGAAGGAATCTGATAAAGAGAGCTTGAGAGGACATCATAGCAAAGCCCCAGCTTGAAGAGATCCAATGTAGCCTTACTGCAGACAGAGTCATCTTGTGGCCAAGGATGCAACCCATCATTCAAACCGCAGTCAATTAGTCACTAGACAAGACTCGAAAATGTTTACGTGCAGGGGCACATTTTTCGAAAAGTGGAATGAATTCTGATTTTGTGACACACTCGCTTTTGGGTTTGACTCTTTTGGGAGAGTATAAGCATCACAAGGTGTGGAAAAGTGTATGGAAGCCCCTGCTTGACAGAAGAACAGTGTTTGGCTCTATCTTCCTATGACGTAGAAAGAGAAGACTTGTCGAGACACTTCTTATTCGTGATGATCATAAGGCTGCTTAAAACCCTTTATTGATGTTCGGGTTATTCAACCACGAAGATTGATATGAAGAAATATTTTGATTAATCACGAGGAGAAAACAGACTGATATCAAGAATCAAATTTGGAAAGATGGAAAGAGGATTTGTGCATAGGGACGACCCTTGAGGAGACCGGATTTTCTGAGATTTGTTTGTGATTTCAACCGGACCAATTATGGTTGCCTACGTTCCCCTCCTTGGGAGGAGCTCAGGTCGCCGTAGTTTGGGCTTATCCCGATTTGAAAGGAATGCGAAAATTCGAGATTTTGAGGATCTTTGAGGATTTTTCTGAGAATTGGAGAATTGAAGAACATCTCTCCTTGGAGTGTCAATGAAAGACACGGATGCGAAGCCCCAGTGGGGCATCCACAGGAAGTGTTTGTAGAGGAGAAATGAAATATGCTCACATGAAATGTCGAATGAATTGGATTTGAATTTGCATAATCTTAGATTGATGATCTTGAAACGAGATGGATTTGGCTCCGATCTAAGCAAGAAATGAAGCACTAATTTGATTTAAGATCTTGTAGATGTTAGAATGAAACTGCTATTCGGTAGGAACTGTAGCTGGGTTTCCGGACTTCGATCGGCCGTCGGGTGATTTGGAAAATTGATTGCATCGTGACCTCTTGAGATGAGAGGTCAACTGGGCTTTTTACTGACTGCACCTCTAAAGGTAAGAGGTTGTCTTTCAAGGATGTGTTTGGGATTTCTATGGCAAGAAAGATTGGTTGCCTCTAAGAGAGGTCAAATTTTGACTTTGGCTGAAGGCAAGGGTAATGGTAATGGGAGTATCCTCTAAAATCGAGAGGATGGCTTGGGATTGGTTAAGGTAATGGGAATATCCTCTAAAATTGAGAGGATGGTTTGGGATTGGTTTGAAAGGTGTTGGAAGGTGTTGGTGAGAGGAAGTCCAAGCTATCGAGAACTTTTGTGAACTTGCGAGGATTCGGGCTCCTTTTTGAACATTGGAGAGCTTCTCGAGAAGTCAGGGATTTTTGCTGAATTGTGAGGATCTGAAGTCCTTCTTTTGATAACTTGAAAGGCCTCTTGAGAAGTTGAGGATTCTTGCTGAATTGTGAGGATCTAAAGTCCTTCTTTCGATAACTTGGAAGGCCTCTTTGTGGAATTGGGGATTATATCTGTCCTTCCTTCATGACTTGAGTATTTTGCATCGCCGACTCTCGAAGCTAACTTCTTGGCCTCGCTTGGACTTCTTTGAGCACGGAGCAAAGATGATGGCTAAATTGCCGATCTTGAAATGAAAGGGTATTGTTTAGTGAAGGAGAGGTAATGACTTCCCTAGGGTGAAAGGCTTCAACCGCAACCCCTACCGGATGACCTAAACGAGATTAAGGCTTCATTGCTTTCTTAAGCTTAATTGAGAGATTAATGCAAATTCATTGAGCAACGGAACATTGAGGATGATGAAAGAGATGTGAGCATATGAGATGCGAGATGGGGAATTGATAAGCCCCAATTTGAGAAGGATGGCAGTTGATTTTCTCACTCCGATTAATTTAAATATTAGTCATTTCAATGCTTTAGTGATTGTGTAGCACAAGTGATAATGTAGAATGAGACCATTTCAATTAAGTGTAACGAAGGTGTGCAAGTGATGTCTCGAGTCTAGCAAGAAAAGAAACAAAGATTTTTATTACTGCAAAGCAAAAACTGGTCCAACTTGGACTCGACAGACTCATGACAATGTAAAGGACACTCTAGAACCTATGACGCTGACTGACTGAATTTTCCGTCTTCGGATGAGAGAGCCTCAAGGCTTCTACTGATATTACGAAAAGGGATTGGTGACAACACTGGGGTAAGGACCCTTCTCAATCTTCCCTTCGTCCATGAGCCTTTGAATGAGCGACTTTAGAGGGGTGCAGTCATTGGTGGCATGGCCGGGAACTGATGGTAGAGGCAAAACTTGCTTGTGTCCAGCTTGGGATCGAGTTTAGCAGGGCTGTAATTCACCAGTGGCTGGACAAGTCCTCCACCTGCTAAAATTTCAAATAATTCTTCTATAGGCATCCCCACATCATCATAGTATCGCTTTTCCCTCCTTCTCTATACCAGTCTTGGAGTTGACTTAAGTCTTGGCACTTGACGAATAGGAGTCATGATGGGAATGGAGGACATTTGGTCTTGAAACTGAGCACTAGCAGGCAAATACGGAGTTGGTCCCAAATACTGACTCTGCATCGGTGACGAGCTGAAAGCATAAGAGGAACCCATCAGTGATTGAGAAAACCCTCCTTGAGGTTGAAGCTGATTAGCAGGAAACGATAGAAGTCCATCCTGGCTGAACTGATTCCCGAAGCAAGGATGCTGACCCTGATACTGGGCGTTACCCTGGAAGTGGGGACCATGAAACTGACTATGCTGATACTGAGAACCTGGAAACAACAAGCCTTGACTGTTCGGAAGCTGGGACCCAAATTGGCTTAGAGGCACGGAAGCATTAGGAATCGGTGAGGAGGTCAAATCATAGAATATTGGCTGTGGTCCTCTAACTAAATAAGAACTTGTTTGAGGGCTTGACTGCGCACCCTGAATCGGAACTTGAACTAGGTGAGATGTTGGAGCAAGGGGAGGAAGAGAGACATTTCTGGCCTCAACGTCGAACTCATTGGCATCAGTAATCCCTTCATAAGTCCCATCGGCACATCGGACCATAGCAATACCACGGCTTCTCAATGCCTCTACAATTTTAGAGTGTGTTGCCTCTTCTCTAGCTTTAGTGGCTTGAGCAAGTGACTGGGCCTCATACTCTCTAACTAGAGCGGCTTCCAAATTAGCCCTCATCTCTTCCATGGACATATCATGCATGCCTTGTTGACCCATGGCAGATGAACCCCCAAATTAAGTATTCATACCTTTCTCTGCACTAGACATCTCTGAAACTGAATCGAATGCAAGCTCTGCTGAAACGGGAATTGGAATGCGCACCCAACTTGCCGTAACTGGAGAGGAGAGAGCGTGTATAAGGCGGAGGGTAGAGAACCTTGAGGAGGTATGGGAGAGAGAAGAATATCGATGGAGATGGACTCATGCAACATCTTATTAGTATTCAAGTAGAAATCGGTGTCTTTTAAGTCCTAGGGACGGTTGGAAAAGGGGAAAACCTTTATTCACGCAATCTAGACCTCGGGGGAACTTAGGGACACATCATACAAAAATACTCCGAATGTACTGATTAAAAATTAATATTAGGCGATAATACCTAAATAAAACCGAACCATTTATGGGACGGACGAGCAATCCCAATTTCTGGGGAAATTTGGGTAGCATAACGGGTATTCCTGAAGAATTTCAAGGAAAAATCCGGCATGACCTCTCGTCGGTGCACGTTGATAAAGCGACATGATCTCTCGTTAGAACATGTCGTGGGAACGACATGTCCTCTCGTGAAACCATGTTGCGTTGGCAACATGCCCACACGTGCTAGGCTTTGGGGTAGGTACGAAAGCCTATTATAAATTTTGAAACAATTCATTTTAGTGTATTTGAAAATGGCGTGTCAAAACCAACCGTTGGGTAAGCTTTAAAAGTGTGGCGCCACCTATGATGCGCTAGGGGGATAGGTTTGACATTAGGCGCTCAAGCGTAGGCGACATACATCACCATCCGCGATGCCGTCAATCGCACCCGAGGGTTCTAGATCTAAGTGAAGTAGTGTGCGGATGACTATGTTCCTTTATTTTGCAAAAAAATGATTTTTTTTTAGAAAAGGGGTGATAAAATGGAAAAACAACACACACACACCCCACAGAGAACAATAATCACATGATCATGAATATTTGATCATAGGGACTGCCCCACAATCAGCAGCACTTAACTGGAAGCCACAACCTGCAGAGTGGCTAATGTTGTCGCGTGACACAGGACTGATGAGGCTAGTTGTGTCGCGTGTCAACATCAACATGATTTCCAGGATCTCAAGCAATATGAACCAGCCCCAGCCTCCAAGCACAGTAATCATTCAACACTAAGCCTCAGCACACCAAAATGAGACACAAGGATGAAAGGAATAAAACAAAGCAATAAATGCATTTATACACATATAATGCCACCAACAATGCACACACAAATGAATGAAATGAATGTTGAACAAGCACGAAAGTTTGACCCACTTTTGAAAAACAAGTTTCAAGTCCCCAGCGGAGTCGCCACTGAATGTGCGCTCGCCGAAAAATAATTTTTTAGGAGTCGCCACGCCGTTTTAAAGGAAACATTGAAAACCTTTGAAAGAGAATTTTGGGTTCGGGGGTCAGGTTACGTGTTGGGAAGAACCGAGAGTTCACCCAACACGCCTCGTTCGTAAATGAGTCTTTCTATGTTCAACATTCAAAACATTCATAAGTGTGTGCGAATGTGTGTGACAAGATATGTAAATGAATGCACATTAATGCTTTGTTTTATTGCTCAACAAAGGGATTACAACTTGTGAGCCATTTACCATGGGAGGCTACATCCCACTTTACAATGCTACAAACAACTTACAACTGAAAGGGATCAGCTGCAAAATGGTTACATGTGTCGCGTGACACAGGACCTGGGATGGTCAAGTATGTTGCATGACACATCGATACCAGTTTGCAGAGATCTTTATAGAGCTCAAATTACAGCAACACCAAATGATCAGAATACCACACTACAGCCTGAATTGAACACATAGATCCACACAAATCACTTCAAATGAGTGTGGATATTGAGGATCCACACTCTGTTTTGAATGATAAGTGCACTAGATGAACAAATTACAATTGAAATGATGGTCTCTGCAGAGGGCCACTTGTGTCACGTGACACAGGACTCCACATGTCCAATTGTGTCGCGTGACACAGGTTACCACTCTGCAGGAACCTTACAATTTGAGAACAGATTCAACAGAGAACCAAACAAATCCAATGATTACACCAAATCAACTCAAAATGACATGAATCAACAACAGATTGACCAAGGGGGTATGGATATGGGGAGATCCACTCTCCCTTGGCAAACAAGTTACAAATTCACTTAGATCAAGCCATGAATATTAATTAAAACAAGTAAATCGAGTTAAACAGAGAGATGGCGATTACCACTTGATAATAAGAAGCGGATGGAGCTTGATTATCAAGTGGAGGAATAGAAATTGAATTGAATTATGCAAATGGCAAGTGAATGAGAGAGATATGAAGGGAAGGGATTCGTTACCCTTGTTGATCCACCACCACTACACCAAGTTAGATGTAATGGCCTTCTAATCAACTGCAGGACATGGATTTGAACACAGGAGGAGCTTCTGAGCTTGGATCTTCAGTGGTGTATGTGTGCGGGTATTGAATTGGTGTGGTGGAGGATTAATTGATTGAGAGAGAGGGATTGGATTGAGGGAATTGGTGTAGGTTTCTGTGGAAGGAGGAGAGAGACGGGTTTCTGAGGGAATTTTGGCAGGGTGACAGTAGGGAGTCGAAAAGGGATACTGAAATGAGAGGTGCAAGGCTCTATTTATAGCTGTAGATGAGAGGCCAGTTGTGTCGTACGACTTCCTGTGTCTGTTTTCCATGGCTCGAGTTGTCGCGTGACACAACAAGGCCATAACCGTTTCTGGCGCCAATTTGCCATTCTGGAACCTTCCAAGGTAATTCCTCTTAGGTCCAAAATGGTTTAATTCCTTGTAGGTCCTGTACATAAAAATGACTTAAAAGCACTTCCTTCACAAAAACATATAAAAAGTTTCTGAAAGTCTCGGAATGGACCGGGAATTTACCAAAATGCCCCTAGTGCAATTTTATCATATTAAAATGCACCTATAAAGGGTCGCGAATTGGATTGGCGTACTCACAAAAAGGTAAAATCATACTGAGGAATTAAAGACTTGACCCAATTTCGATGATACCCGTTGTTGATGATGCACCGCCCGAGGTTACTGAAGTTGCCGTTGTTGTTGTTGCCGAGGTCACGGACTTTGTTGTCGTTGCTGTCGTCACAGACTTTGTTGATGTTGCCGAGGTTACGGACTTGAAGTTTACTGCCGTCATAGACTTTGTTGATGTTGCCGAGGTCACGGACTTGAAGTTTGCTGCCGTCACAGACTTTGTTGGTGTTGCCGAGGTCACGGACTTGAAGTTTGCTGCCGTCATAGACTTTGTTGATGTTGCTGAGGTCATGGACTTGAAGTTTGCTGCCGTCATAGATTTTGTTGATGTTGTCGAGGTCACGAACTTGAAATTTGCTGCCGTCACAGACTTTGAAGTTGTCGATTGAGGTGGAGGTTCTATCAGCTCCTGTAATGCAAGGATATATGCATGCTGGTCTCGGATGGACCGGAAAGATTCTTACCTTTCTGCACATGTTAGCACATAAAGATTTCCAAATAGATTTTTCAGATTTTAGTTGTTTAACTGGACTTATGTGGTGGTGCCCACGTCTGTTCGTGTAAATGGCTGGTTGGTCATTTTGGTGGTGTTTATGTACGAGTATATGGTATATGGACATATATAGGGACATGTATATGGATTTGTATTTGAGATGGGTGAACTGTAAGAGTGAACTTGTGTTTGACAAGTTGGGACCAAATCAGGCTTGTGCAGAATCTGTTGCTAGTCAGCGAAGCTGAATTTCAATGAGTAACCTTGTGTGAACACATCTAGGCCGGTTGCGAATATTCATTCTTAATTCTCCCTTGAGTCATGTCTCTAGGAGGCAAACGACTACAAATCGGTCAACTATCGTAATGGCTCTATGTCCAAGTCTCTTTCTTGTCTCAAGTCCCAAGTTGCTTGCAAGTGGTAGATGACTTTGTGAACATGCTTGTGAGTCTTCTCTCTTGATTTGAAGATGATCGAAGAAGACTCTACTTGTTGATTTGATCGAATGATGTTCGATGAAGAAGGTTGAAGAAAAGTCTACCTTTGTCCTTGATTTCTTTTTCTTTTTTTCACTGACGCACCCTGGTTTTTGCCTAGACCACCCTTTCGGGTTTTCAATCTAGCGGGCATTTCTTTTGCGTCTTTTTTTTTTGAAAATAGTATGTTATCTCAAAGAGAACTCAGAGGAGAGAATCTTATTGAGGAGAGAGAGATGAGATCTCAAGTTAGTTGAGGAGAGACAGACTCTATTCTTTGAAAGGTGATCCAAGCATTGACTCTTTGGAGAAGTGTATTCTCTAATGATGAGAGTGAGAAGCAAAGAGAAAAGCTCCTAATGCAGATTTGATTATTTTGAAGAGTTGAAGTAGAGATTGACTAGGGGAGGAAAGTTTAGGAAGCCCCAGTTTTGATGTTTGGATTTCAAGAGTGTGTATGAGAGTGGCTAACAGGAAGCCCCTAGACTCAACAAGAAACGCTACTTGGCTCAAAGATCTAGAAAAGTTGTTCTACCTTTTAATGAATCGTGCATCATCTAGAAATCTCTAAATAAGTTTGAGAAGGAAGCCAATCATTAGTATGACTTAAGGGTAAACATTTTTCTTGATACTGAAAGTCTTCTTCACTTGCATTGTAAGAGGATATTGAGGAATCCTCTTTTCTTTTGTTGGTATCACTTAATTCCTCTACTTTGTGGGAGAGTCCTTCATGCATTTGAAGTTTCACCTCTGTTGTGGGGGCGATGAAAACTTGAGATTTTTTTTTCGACTCTCAAAGCTTTGAATTGAGTAGCCCCACTCTTCTTGGAGTGAAGGTTTGACAGCAGCACCTTTGGCTTTCTTCGCTTGTTGATCTTTGACTTTCAGTAGGGGCAATGTTTAGCCCTTATGCTTCCTAAAGATAAATTTCTTCTTAAACTCGCTTAGGAGTCTCTATATTTTTTAGATGATTTTGGGAATGGAGGGTCCATTATTTTGCATGAATTAAATGATACTCATGAGGTAGGACAACCTTGGAGAAAGTGTTTAGGAAAAGAAAATATCTTTGATTAATCGGAGAAATTGAAACAGATTCAATAGTTTAGATGACACAAACTAGAGGAGATGAGAAGTACTAGAAAGACAGAATGAAGAATGACTCTTCGAGTTCATACTTGAAAATTTAAAACCTAATCTACTTCTATCAAAGGAGAAAGGGAGAGGATAGTTGCAGCCCCAAAGTGGTAAGTATAGCTTCATCTTCTTCATGCATTATGAGGGAGAGGATTGGTGATGATGTTGGGACGTTCTAACTCTCCATTGTCAAAGAGGTCTTGGATGATGTCCTTCAGTTGGTGGCAAGTGTTGGTGTCGTGGTTGGTGAAGTTTTGGTACTTACAGAATAAGTGATGAGCATGATTAGGACCCATATCCTTAGGAGGACCACCTTCCCTTGGTTTGACTTTTTCATTCTTGACAAGCACATCGAAGAGTTCTTCTTGAGAGATTCCTTCAAGTTTGTCATAGTGCCTCTTTTTCTTTTCGGGAGGAGGAACAGCAGAATACTTGCCGGTGTTGGAGCGGTTGAATGCAATAGCATTGCCTGAAGCATCCTTATTTGTGGTAGGCTTGTTGAAGCGGAAAGTGCTTTCCTTCTTTCTACTTTTTAGGAAGTCATTAATCCTAATCCCGGACTCATGCAGTTCGTTGAAACTAGGAAAGTAATTACCGGCGAGCTTCTCTTGAAATTCATCACGGAGGCATTGGAGGAAGATGTGGATTTGCTCTTTGAGAGTAGGTCTTTCGACAATTTCAGTAAGTTTTAGTCTTCATCTTCTAGCAAATTCAGCAAAAGACTCATTTGCATGTTGCTTGGTTTGTTCAAGATCCCTCCTAGTAGGGCGGTAAGTGGAGTTGTCTTCAAACTGCATTTGGAAGACTAAACATGCAGACGACCAATCAAGCCTTCTAGTCATAGGAAGAGACATGTACCAATCCCTTGCAGCACCCTCCAAAGTTTGAGGAAAGCATTGGGCCAAGATTGTGTTATCAATGCCCATTGGAAGCATAGCCCAAGTGTAGGTCTCAACATGGGCTCGATGACAAGTAGTGCCATTGAACTTGGCAATGTCGGGTGTCTTGTAATTGAGAGGAAACTTGGTGATGGATTGTTGATTGGCATTGGGATCAAATGGAACGAATGACCATTTTGAAGTGTCAAAGGTTGCAAGTTTCTTCTCAAGGTAGTTCTTAGTAACATGGTCACCAAGCTTAGTAGTTTCATCACTACCTTCCTTTTTGATCTTAGTACTCTTGTAGACATGTCTCTCATCATCGGAGGAGGATGAGGAAGAGGATGAATCGGATTCTTCCTCTTTCTTGCTTGACTTCTTGGTTTTTTTATTTTTTTTGGTGTAGAATTCCTCTTCATCGGAGGAGGATTCCTCTTTCTGCTTTTGTTTTCTTCCTTTCTTGACTTTCATCTCGCTGAGATCTTCCATGAGGGCGGCCATTTGGGCATTTTGATCATCAATTTTCTTACTTTGTTCATCCATCCTAAGCAGGGCTTGGATGAGTTGGGCCTTAGCTTCGTTGATTTCGGCCTCGGTGACAGAAGGAGAAGCAGACATTGTGTCGAGCTTTGGTGAAGAACCTTGATGTGTAGCAACCGTGTTAAACCATGATCGAGTCCCAACAAGTCGGCTGAATATGGTGTATGAAGGATTGAAGGTTTTGGCCAAAACACGAAAAGATCGAACACTTGTCTCGCATGGGACAAGCAGTCTCACGCGAGACAACACCACGGAAAGTCACATTTTTTCTGATTTTAAACCTAATTTTGGTCGGACGGAGAATCCGTTTTGGGGGTTTCTAACATTCAAGAACCAAATCTAAGGACCTAGGGGTCGAGGTAATCTCAAGTAAAATCAAATTTTGTGCAATAATTTTGGTGATAAATTTTTCTCTTTAGAGGCAAATTCGAAGGGACAATTATAGGGACATTTTCGAAGGGGGCTACTGATGAACCCGACTTTTATATATATATTTATACATACACATATACACAGTCCCATACAGTCAAATATATCACATATATACATATACCAAATATATACGGTGGGGCCCGTATAAATTGCTATCAATACACTTTATCCCTATAAATACTATAACAGTATCAAAAGGCAAGGTAAGCTCTCATTTTTACACCATACTCTCTCTCTCTCTCTCTCTCTCTCTCTCTCTCTCTCTCTCTCTCTCTACAATACTCTCTCTATCAAGCATATACAGATTCTGATTCTTACTCCCGAGGGTTATAGCGGGGCAACCCCCGCACCCCTAACGACGCTGTTTTGCAGATTCTTACCCAAGGTGCCGACGCGTGTTCCGCAACCTTTACGACCCCGGATCATGGCATCATCAATTTGAGAAAAAATTGATTTAAACTTAGAAGAATAATACTTGTATTCTTATTGTTGCTTTACCTTTCTCAACCATATGAAAAAGAAAGAACAAGAAACAACAAGAAGTTAAATACATTGAATTCAATTTGAGAAATAAGCTTTTGTTATAAATAAGTATATACTCCCTTCGTCCCGTTCGACTTAGGACGTTTTGTCATTTTGAGTGTCCCACCCGACTTAGGACAGCCCAAAATGGAAAGTTTATATTACTTTTATATTAAATGGGACCCACTTATCATCCTCACAACAATAATCCCATCACTATTTATCCCACTCATTCTCTCTCCTATTTAATTTTTCACACTCACAACACATCCTCCACTCATTCTCTCTCCTAATATTATAATAGTATTCCTTAATCCCCACACCAAATGAAAAATTCCTAAGTCGAACGGGACGGAGGGAGTATATATATATATATATTATAACAATAATTGGTCCGAATTCGATTCCATGAAAATTTTGAATTCAGAATCAGACCAATACTATTGGTTCATTCCAGTTTTTATTGTTTTGATCTGATTTTATTGGTCTGTTCGATTTCATGAATATTTTGCACAAATCTAGTTGTTAATATAAGAGTAAAGTAAAAAAGAGAGTGAATGTAAATATATTAAAGATTGTTTATCATTACAGAAAAGAGAAACGACACGTAAGACGAACAAAATGAATAAAAAAAATGATACGGGAGACAGAGGGAGTATATAAAAAAATGGTCGAACATGAGCATATTACTACCTTCCAAAAATAGGTTTGGGTCCATGGTTAAGAGAGTGGTCTACACAATTTAAGAATGAGAATGGGGATGGAGAAGAAAAAGGGTGGACGACAGTAACGAACGCACAGAGGAAACAGAGTGACGAGACTTGAGAGATTATGTTAAAAGGAGGGTGTAGACTGCGCCAAAGCACTGACTCATAACTGCTAACACGCCCACGATACTTGCTGCCAAACTCCAAATGGGTCCATTTTCCATTCACAGTTCTCTCTCTCTCTCTCTCTCTAGAATTCCTCCTACTCAAAAAGAAAAAATGAAAATGAATTTGTTATGAATTAAGATGGCGAAGAAACCGATATGTTGTGAGAATAAATATTTGGGTGTGTGAGAAAAAGTGGGATTAGAGAAATTAGAGGATAATTACTGTAAATATAACATTTGAGGCACACAAATAAAAAAATAATTAAAAAAAAATTATATTTTGAATTTTGAACTTTCGACCGAGACAATCATTAAAAAAAATTGAACTTACGATCAGAAAGGATGATATATATATATTATATATATATATATATATATATATATATATATATACTTCCTCCGTCCCACCTCACTTGACATCCTTGAGGTGGGCACGGGAACTAAGAAAAAAGAATAAAATAAAAAAAATGTGTGGTAGAAAATGAAGAGAGAGAATAAGTGGGGTAAATAGTAGTGTTGGTTGAATAAATTGAGTGGTGGAAAATGAAGAGAGAGAATGAGTGGTGGGGTAGAGTGAATATAAAATTATAAAAAGTAGGCTATTTTGGAAAGTATCAAGTGAGCTGGGACGCCCCAAAATGGAAATAAGTGTCAAGTGAGGTGGGACGGAGGGAGTATATACAGACCCGTCTCAATAATTATTGGGGCCCTGTGCGAAATGTGAATATTTGGCTCATAATGTTTAAAAATTAATACAAAAATATAATATGTATATATACGTGTTTTTATATAAATATTAAAGTTTTACAAAATTAAGTATTAAAACTCAAAAATAATTTATTACATTGATCATTACTTTTCGCACAACATAATCTTTTTTTGAAAGCTATATACCTAATGTACCTAGGTAAAATGGGGGCCCTCTAAAATTTGGGGCCCGGAGCGAAGGAACCTCTTGCACACCCTTATAGCCGGCCTTGAGTATATATATATATACTCCCTCCGTCAAAAAGTCCCAAAAGCAACGTTTTGCTTCCTAGCACGGAAATTAAGAAATGAATAAGGAAAGTGATGTAAGAAAGAGAAAAAGGTTAAATGTTGTGAGTATGAAAAATTAAATAGGAGAGAGAATGAGTGGGAGGAATAGTTAGAAGAGAGAATGTTGTGAGTGTAAAAGTAAAGTAGGAGAGAGAATGAGTGGGATAGGAAGAGTATAAAAATAATAAAAACTTTCCTTTTTGGGGTTGTGTCCTTTTAAATGGGACACCCAAAAAGGAAATTTGTGCCCTTTCGGACGGGACGGAGGGAGTATATATATATATATTGATGCTACCAAAAAGATCAAATCAGCCCAAATTCAGCGATCGGTTGTACTCCGGCGATTGAATAGCCTGAAAATAGACAAAAAACGTAAACTAAGCCGGGGCTTCTCCGGCGAAGGCCCTCGGGCGTGAGAGTAAGTTCACGTTTTGTATATAAAGAAATCAAATTGACAGAACTTCGAGTTAAAGAGATAACATACCAAAATATTGAAATTATGGCTTGTATTTATAGGGATAAATATGTAGAATTCATGTTGAACTTGGACTGCAAAGAGATAAGATATAAATCATAGGAGGATTATATCTGTTGAGGAGTCCTTAATTGACTTGAATTGATATAGGAGGTGGTTGCAATCCTAGAGAGATTGTAACTGATTAATATCCTTATTTGATTAGGACTGCAAACTGTAATTCTGTCGAAATACCGGGATGCCCCCTTCCTCGTCATACATAGCCTGACCGGCTTACGATGAGCCGGGGAAGGGCTAAGATAGCTGGAAAGCTAATCAAGATGGTTGATAGACGAGGAGGCCTCCTCGTCGTCAAGGGAGAGCAACTCGACCTTGGAGGGAGGTCTCCTCGTCATTGGACTTGATCCTTAGTCATGTCGCCCATTGCGCCTAGGTCGGCTATGGGTAATGCCAAGAAGACTTGGGCCGAGGAAGTTAGGGAAGCCCACGCCCCTTCCACGTCGTCGTACTAGACAGGATTATGTTTAGGGCCCAAATCCACTTGGGTCATGCCCGGACTAGCCCATATTCGTAATTAGGTTTATACCGTTCAGTGGCCCCCGACTTTCTAGCTCGGCTATGCCGAGTAGAAAGTGATGCTCTACCTCGGCCTTATACGAATATGAAAGGCCATCAACGTGGCAAAGTGTCGCTTCAGTTGTCCATCGATTAATTCGTACAATGATGAGCGCGGTCCACGATATCTGACACGCCTTGGGAACCCAATAATGCATTCAATGTTTGGGGGCAAGGACGGCGTTTTACCCCTCTTGACCCGCTTTGGTATGAATCTGACCTATCTATTGGGGTATAAAAACAAAGTTTTTCTTCAATTCCAATCTTTACCCTCCTTTGGCATTTGAGAGCGAAGCCTTTTGATATTCAAAATCAGTTCGTGTTCTTGAGCAATTTGCTTAGATTCATCGGAAACGCTTGACTCGTCCGTTTGACTCCATCAATCTTCAACAGAAACAGGTATATTATCTTCTCCCATTTGTTATTTTTGCCTTTAACTTGTATTTTCTAGGGTTTTGATGAGTTTGATTTTAGAAACCGCCATTGATGCATTTTTTAAGCTTTTCTTGAGTTTTCGTGTTTGAACAATTTCTTGAACCCTTTCTGCCCCTTCGTCCCCTTTTAGCAATGACCTGTTCTTGGGAACAAGATCCTCGTGAAATTCATGGCTACCATAAGGAAAACCTTAGGGTTTACCGAAGGGAGAGGGGGCCATGGTTGATGGTGCCCTTGATGAAAATAGGGGGGATGTTGACGAGGTATGGTTGCCCGAGGGAAGATGTCCGCTATCCGAGCAAGATGAGAATTGATCGAGTTGATTCCATGTCCCCAAATATAGTGGTATTCCATGACTGGGTCAAGATGATGGACTATATCGTCCTTTTCTACTTGACGTCGGATCATCTTAGTCGTCCTCGGTTGACGGGTAAGGCTCCCTCCTCAGCCTTATTGTAAACGACGAGGAGGGGCACTCTTCCTCTTCCCCGTCTTGATGCCTTGGGAGATTTTTTTTTTGATTTGTTTCCTTGGTTTGTGCAGAGATGACGGGAAGAGGAAGCGAAGCCAGCACTAGCGGTCCCTCGACCTCGACCAATATTGTAGACGCGTTCGTTGAGGGAGAGCAGACTGAGGGCCGAGGAGGATCTGCCCGAGGAGCCGGCCGAGGTAGGTCAGGCCGAGGTAGGGCACACACCCCTAGACCGAGGCCAGTTAAGTCCGGTGAGCCAATGATTGAGGAGATTCATAGCAAGTATGGAGTGTCGAGAGAGGAGTATAGTTTAAGTTATTCACATTGGACCCCTATCATGACTGAAGCAGATGCCCTAGACTTTTACTATAGCCTCAACCACGTTAATTTCTTTTACAAACAATTCCAACAGGGACTTCGTCTTCTCTTACATCCATTTATAAACAAATGTTTGGAAGATATGCAGGCTGTCCCGGTCATGCTAGGTGCTAATGCGGTGAGGTTCCTCGTAGGCTTCATCGTCTTGTGTCGTAGTCTAGGATTTGAACCTTGCCAAGCAGCCTTTCATCATTTCTTCACCATTAGTTACAAATCTGACACCTGGATGATAGTGATCAGGAGTGACCCCAGCCGTCCCAAACTTATTTCTCCGATGTCGAGCAAGGTGGCTGGGTGGAACCATCACGTCATTCGAGTTAAAAGCCGACAGGGCTGGGAGTTTCCAACTCCTTCTGAGGATCCCCGTATGCCCAAAGTTATATGGAGAGCTGAGTGGAGCGACCAACTTATAGAGAAGTTAACTCAACTTGCCGAGGTAGGCACATTGAGCTGGTCGTCATTGGAGAGTGATTTTCGTTATTATGTCCAGGCCGGAATCATGATAGGGCCTATTAACAATATAATCCCTCTCGTCTCCGTCACTAGGGACAATTAGTTTCCCGACTGGAGGATATATCCCAGATTAGTCTTCCATGTTGATTGTGCCTTCTGCAAACAAAACAATGACCAGTGTTTAATTGAAGATGGCGTCGTCGACTGTAATGCTTCCCGTACTTGTTATCTTATTTTCATATCTTTTCATTCTTCGTATACGTGTGCTAACTCTCCTCGTATCTTGCAGATTTGACCGCCGAGCATGAGAGAGAGAGATGTCTCAAAGAAAGCTTTACCCTATGATCTTGTTGAAACAGCAAAGGAAGGCCTCTCGCTCCTCGGCCATATCAAATAGGCAAGAGGAGGCTACCAGGCGCCAGGGGGTTCTCTCCAACAAAGAAGCTGCTGCCCTACCTATTGATCAACCGAGGGGAGCTGACGAGGAGACTCACTCCGGGCAACAACGAAGTCAGAGCTCAGAGGGGCATAACCTCCAAGTCAAACTGCCGATGCCGAGGGAGAAGGTAGGGAGGCCGACCAGTCCTCAGCCGAAGAGACCAACTTGGTCAGGCGAGTAGGCAAAAAGTGCCTCTTTCATTGAACCTTCCTCCGAGGAGCCTCCTTCTAAGAGGGTTGCTGACGTGGCCCCTCCTCCAGAGCTTACTGCCCACATGGTGAAGACCAATTCTGATGTCGATAAGGTGGTGAGGAAGTTGGCCCTTTATCCCACGATGAGGGGTTTAGATTTGTTAGCTCGTACTGGGCCCAAGCTCAGATTTGGCCGGGCTGTGGTACATCGGGCTATGGATGAGGACGCTCTTGATCACATGATAGCCACTCAGCCGAACAAGGAGAACATTTCCAATAGAAAGGGCCTTCTTGCTGCCGAGGTATGCTTCCTCGTAACTTGTCTTTATGCGTCTTGTCGTTGTATTACTGACATTTCTTACCTTTTGTTGTAGCTTTGCACCATCACTGCCTATGAGGCCATCCAGAATAAGGATGCGGATGTCAAGATGAAAGAGCTTGAGGGCCAAGTGAAGAAGAATGAGGCCAAGCAAGCTAAGCAGCAAGCTTGTTGAAGGCGCTGAGAGAGGAGCTTGAAGTGGCGAAGGCGGCCAAGGCCAAAGCTGAAAAGGAAGCCGAGGAGGCGCGCGCCAAGGCCGAGGAGGATGCCAGGGCCGGGCAGGCCATTGTCGAGGGGCTCCAGGCTAAGCTCAAAGCTAAGACTGAGGAAGCCGAGGTGACTGGAGCCCGGCTTAAGGAGGTGGAGGTCGGCGTGCCTCTACAAATCGAGGATGCTCTTTTTGAGTATAAGGATAGCCCGGCCTTCGGATATACCGTAGCCGAGGAGACGGATACTATGTTTTCCGAAGGCTATTTGCATTTAGCCTGAAGGATCATGCTCGACACTTCCCTCGGCTTGGATCTGGAGATGCTTGCCCGGCTTATAACTCAAGATTCCTACGATGAGGTAGCCAGGTCCCTCCATTACCTTGCCCCATTTTCAGAGTATGCCTTGGGATTGTTTGCTGAAGCTGATGAAGAGGCGGGCCGTCCTGTCTGGGTTCCTCCTCCAGTCGATCCCCAAAATCTCAATGCCATCCTTGCCCGGGATAAGGACGAGGATCTTAGCGCCGAGGAAGAGGGAGATGCTCATGCCGAGGAGCCGATCAACGAGGAGACTCAAGTTGATGCTCAAACTCAGCAAATCACCCTTCCCACTATTGAAGCCAAGGTGAACGCTGATGCCGTGACGATGGAGTTTTTCGAGGAACCTTTCACCGGCAACCGTACTTAGAATTTTTATATTTTGGTGTATAGAGTAGGGCATCTGTAATTTACTATGAATTTTTAATGAAATGTCCCTTTCTTCCAATTTACATCGTCTTTCACTTCTTGCTTTGACATATGAATTGTTGAATGTGTGTCGTATACTTGCACAAGTACGCAAGATTTATGGTAGCCGGGGAAGGTCTCCTCGTACCTTTGATAATTTGAAACGAGGGAGCTAGCTCGATTCTAGATGTTTAGCCATTTTGGTTGTTTTAAGTCATTAGGCCGAGGAGGATTCATTGGTCTTGACCGATGTGCCGCTTTAGTCATTTAGAGCCGATGGGTTTCCTCATCCAGACGTTGGGCTTTCTTCTATTTCATCTCTCTATGACGAGGAAGATGACTCTTACATATGTCGTAGACGGTTTTGCCGCGTTAGTCGTTAGAGCCGAGGTGTTTCCTCATCCAGATGTTGGGCATTCTTCTATTTCATCTCTCTATGACGAGGAAGATGACTTGTACATAGGTCGTAGACGGTTTTGCCGTGTTAGTCGTTAGAGCCGAGGTGTTTTCTCGTCCAGACATTAGGCTTTCTTCTTTTTCATCTCTCTATGACGAGGAAGATGACTCGTACATAGGTCGTAGACGGTTTTGCCGTGTTAGTCGTTAGAGCCGAGGTGTTTCCTCGTCCAGACATTAGGCTTTCTTCTTTTTCATCTCTATATGACGAGGAAGATGACTCGTACATATGTCGTAGACAATTTTACCGCGTTAGTCGTTAGAGCCGAGGTGTTTCCTCGTCCAGACGTTGGGCTTTCTTCTTTTTCATCTCTCTATGACGAGGTAGATGACTCATACATAGGTCGTAGATGGTTTTGGTCTCACCTATCCATGACGAGGAGAAAACTCGCTTGGTCAAGGGTCTTGGGAGATTAATGGAGGGAGCTTGCCCCTTCGAAGGCCGAGGAGGGTTCCTCGTCTTCAAGTGTTGTCTTGGTAGTTGACTTGCATGTTGAATAAGTAAATTTCATAAATTGAACTGATTACATCCAACTGCAATCCTATCTTGCTAGAAAAGTAAAAATTAACAACGATCAACCTATTACATAAAAATAGACTAAACTATAATTAATGAAAGTACTTTGCTCTTGCTATAATTTGAATTTGAATTTCAATGTTGTAGGGATAATCAACTCAATCGGTTCATCTGCATCCTGCAGCACTCCTTGTCTCAAGTCATAGATAGTCCCCCGAGTTCTGGCCGTTGACGAGATGAGGGGCTGTATCCAAGACGGACAAAATTGTATCATTGTTATCTTTATGACCATCTAGTATCTCACTTCCATCTGGTTCGTCTACGTCCTGTAGCACTTCTTGTCTCAACTCAAAGCTAGCCCCCGAGTTTTGGCCGTTGACGAGTCGAGGGGCTGTATCTAGGACGGACATAACTGTGTTTGGGGGAAACTAATGGAGTTTGGCCCTAGGAGGCCTGTCTTCTTCTTCATCAGTATCCTTATCTTCACTGGTGTAAGTACCCCAATCTGGACCGTTCACAACTGACACACGGAAAATACCGCGGACTCACACGAACGTGATCCCGAAGACCCGTAACCTTCAAAAACCCCAAAACCACCAACAAAACCAAGGAAGGGCCCTTCTGAGATAAAATAACTCAAAAGGACTTTTTGGGAATTTCAAAAAAATATTTGGCCTGCATAATGGTCCGCGCGGACCATTTTGCACCCAGACATCATAATTATGAAATCCTCTTAAAGTCCACGAGATTCTCGTAAATCCGGGAAAACCAAAAATTTGGTTTTCCCAAAATGGTCCGCGCGGACCATTTTGCAGATTTTCCATGGCTATAAATAGAGGGCTCCCCCTCTCATTTTCTTCACATCTCCCTTCTCTCCTCTCTCCCCCTTGCCTTCTGGCAGCCCCTCTCAGCCCTTAGAGGCAATCCCAGTCCCTTTCGGTTCCTTCCGGGGCCTTCCGAGCCCTTCCGAGGCGCTCCGAAGCCCCACCGAGCGCTCCCAAGATGCTTTCGAGCCGCCCCGAGGCGCTCCCGAGGCATTCCGAAGCCTATCCGGTCCATCCCGAGGCATTCCGGTCTATCCCGAGGCATCTCGGTTCATCCCGAAGCCCTGCCGGACAATCCCGAGGCATTCTGAAGCAAGCCAGAGCAATGCCCGAGTACAACCAACAATCCCGAGGCACGCCGGAGCTCTGCCCGAGTACAACCAACAATCCCGACGCACGCCGAACCTCTGCCCGAGTACAACCAACACTCCCGAGGCACGCCGAACCTCTGCCCGAGTACAACCAACAATCCCGACGCATGCCGAACCTCTGCCCGAGTACAATCAACACTCCCGACGCACGCCGAACCTCTGCCCGATTACAACCAAACACTCCCGAGGCATGCTGAACTTCTCTCTGAGGACACACCCAGCACTCCCGAGGCACGCCGAAGCTCTGTTCGCAGACACCGATACATCCCGAAGCAATCTCGGTTCGTCCCGGAGCACTATTCCCAAGCGGAAGATAGACATGAACCAACATTGGTAAGGCCTCCTTCCAGTACTATTTCAATTCATTACAATACATAGCATATAATTTTGACATCATATTCAGCATGCATTTTTAAAAGCACATACACATACACACAAGTTTTAAAGAAAGAGGGGTATCGAAAGACTCGTGTATACGAGGCGACTCGAGTGAGCTCTGCTATTCTCTTTCTAAGGCATAACCTGACTTCCGAACTCAAAATCTAATCACACAACAACCTTTTTTAAACAAAGTATTTTCTCAATGTTTTGGGCTATATCAAAACGGTGTGGCGACTCTACAAACATACGCAGCGACACCTCCCGACGAACTGCGAGATGCCGGGGCCCGCGCAGCCGGATCCGGCTAATTTCAGTTGGCGACTCTGCTGGGGATATTTTGTTTTAAAAACTTTTAAATGAAAACAAAAGATTTTTAAAACATTGATGAGGGTCAAACTTTCATTTTACCCCTTCTTTAATTGTTGTGTGTTTGTGCATGTGCTTTACTTATTTTTTCCAAAAAAAATAAAAATACAAAAAAAAATGCATCATAATACATCTGTGTACATACATTTAAAAATTCTGCAAAAATTTCTGTTTTACTCATAAAAAGAATTTTAGTGACCGCACACTACGCGCACTCTTATCCTGTACACTGCACACTACAACCCTCAACCCGGAGTGGTCTCAGTTGCAGTTCGATTGGTCTTCCTGACGCCTTTCGAACGCGCATGGGATCATTCCAAACATCCCATCCTAGCCAGTGTCAACCCTGCACGCTTGCTTCACACTCTGTCCAGACTCGGTTGGTTTTTACCCATTCCGTGTCATAAAGCCTGGATACATATCCCATGCCGGCCATTTTCTGAGTCGAAGCTCGGAACTCAAGATCCCTTACGCAAGCAAAGCGATGAAAGGTCATGTTAAAATCTTGACCCGATCTTGATTTCCAAAGCTACACCCAGACAATGCTCTGTCCTGGATATACATCCATGCCCACATGACACCATGTCGTCAAACCTTTAATACGTCAGCCATGAAAATATGACCCAGCCAACCTAACGTCAGAAATCCCTTGCTCAAGCAAGGTAAAGAGAGGTCATGCCGAACTCTCGACTCGATCTTGACTCAGTTGCCGACTCGGTTCACTATTCCCATGGCCGACGCATTAAAACGAACATGACAGGCTCGGTCCTTAGGTTCGGTTTTTCTTTTGGTCGGTGGAAACCGCTTGTCCTATAGGACCCTCGCCCGAGGCTGTCCACCCCGGTATGTCAAAATACGGGTGCAAAACGAGGGGCTTATAGCCGCACTGATGGTCTCCAATGACCCGGGATCTAGCATAGTTGCGAAAAAGAAGAGCAATCTTTTCCAACCAACTTAGGATTCTGAGAAAACACGTTTTAAGTAAATTAAAACAACAAAAAAAGCATAAATAAAAAAGAGAGTTTGACCAAAATAACCCTATTATAAAGAAAAACGACCTTAAAGGACAAGCATTTTGAAAACCCCCCTAAACACCCCTGGACCAAATTGCCCTCGACGTCGCGTTCATATTAACCCTATTTCGCCGCAATTTCAAATTTTCACTATTTCTATTTCCTGTTTCTAAAAATCTCTCAAATTTCAAATTTAGAAAACCTTCCCGTTCTCGTCTCACCGACAACGATTATTGAGCAATTTCTTCCTTCCTTCGACGGATTTCTTCATTTTCGTCCTCAAAACCAAAGGTAATCTTCAACATTTTTTCGATTTTGAAGTTTATTTTTGAGATTTCAAAGTTTATTTCACTTGTTTTTGTCGAGTTCACTGTTTTGATGTCGATTTTGATGTTAATTTCACTGTTTTGTTTTCGATTTCGAAGTTTATAATTTCTCAAGTAACCTAGTTAGGAAAAATGTGAACTAGATTTAATTGTTGAATTTCACAGATGTTGGATTTTGTTTTACAGTTGTATATTTAAATGTGAATTCGTTTGGGTTTTGACATTTATCAGTTGTTCATGACTTATTGTGCACAATAATTATGAGGTCAATTTCTCAGTTATTTTGGGAACAACTGTGAGGTCTATTTCACTGTTTTTATTTCATTGAACAAGAACTGTAAAGTCTAGTTTCTCAGTTGTTTGGTTGTTGAGGGAAAATAAGTGTGAAATGTTTTTCACACTTCTAAAACTGTGAGGTAAGTTTCACAGTTTAGAAAATGTCAAAATATACCTCACAGGTCTCAGAAGTGTGAGGTCTATTTCTCAGTTATTGACGAATGTGAATTGATAAGGGTTTTGGCATTTTCTAAACTGATAACTGTGAGGTTAACTTCACAGTTGTTTTGCTAATTTTTATGTGTGGTTTACTTGTGATTAATCTGTTGTCGATGAATGTTTGTGCATAAATGAGAGGTCAATTTCTCAGTTATGTTTATTGAAGTTAATTTCTCAGTTATTGTGAACAACAGTGAGGTCAATTCCTCAGTTTTTGTCTCATTCCTTCATAGAAAACAAGCGTGAGATCTATTGCACGGTTGTTTTGTTTTGAGGATAATAAGTGTGAAATGTTTTTCACAGTTCTAAAAGCTGTGATTTCGGTTTCACATTTATTGACGAATGTGAATTGATAAGGGTTTTGGCATTTTCTAAAGCGAGAATTGTGAGGTTAACTTCACAGGTTGTGTTGCTAATTTTTATGTGTGATTTACTTGTGATTAATACGCTTGTCGATGAATGTTTGTGCATAAATGAGAGGTCAATTTCTCGAGTTATGTTTATTGAAGTTAATTTCTCGGTTATTGTAAACAACGGTGAGGTCAATTCCTCGGTTTTTGTCTCATTCCTTCATAGAAAACAACTGTGAGATCATTTGCACGGTTGTTTTGTTTTGAGGGATAATAAGTGTGAAATGTTTTCACGAGTTCTAAAAATGTGATTTCGGTTTCACATTTATTGACGAATGTGAATTGATAAGGGTTTTGGCATTTTCTAAACCGAGAATTGTGAGGTTAACTTCACGGTTGTGTTGCTAATTTTTATGTGTGGTTTACTTGTGATTAATCATTGTCGATGAATGTTTGTGCATAAATGAGAGGTCAATTTCTCGATTATATTTATTGAAGTTAATTTCTCGGTTATTGTAAACAACGGTGAGGTCAATTCCTCGGTTTTGTCTCATTCCTTCATAGAAAACAAGCTGTGAGATACATTTGCACGGTTGTTTTGTTTTGAGGATAATAAGTGTGAAATGTTTTTCGCAATTCTAACACTGTGATTTCAGTTTCACAGTTATTGACGAATGTGAATTGATAAGGGTTTTGGCATTTTCTAAACTGAGAATTGTGAGGTTAACTTCACAGTTGTGTTGCTACTTTTTATGTGTGGCCTACTTGTGATTAATCTGTTGTCGATGAACATTTGTGCACAAATGTGAGGACAATTTCTCAGTTATGGTTGTTGAAGTCAATTTCTCAGTTATTGTGCACAACAGTGAGGTCAATTGCTCAGTTTTTATGTCATTCCTTCATAGAACAACAACTGTGAGATCTACTGCACAGTTGTTTTGTTTTGAGGGATAATAAGTGTGAAATGTTTTTCACACTTCTAAAACTGTGATTTCAGTTTCACAGTTATTGACGAATGTGAACTGATTAGGGTTTTGGCATTTTCTAAACTGAGAATTATTATGTTAACTTTACATTTGTTTTGCTACTTATATGTTGTCGATGAATATGTGTGCTTAAATGTGAGGTCAATTTCTCAGTTATGACTGTATAAATGTGCATTGGTTGTAACTCTCACTCCGTGTTTTAACATTCAATTGTTTTTTGTGTGATTATAGATGACTAAGAAAAGAATGGCAAAAAAAGATTCCACAAGTAAAGCTAAAAGAAAATCAGTGGAGAGGCCCAAGACCTTCTCTTTCCGTTCAAACATTGAAGCAACTTTGAAATTGCTGATGAAGTTGAAGTTAAAGGATTATCATATTGAAAAGTTGAAACTTTCTCCATTTTTCAATATGTTTAATGCACTGAACAACAATTTGGATATCACAATCAGAAAGTCTGATTTGACAACATGGGATATTATCAGATGTTATGACCCGAATACTGATAACTTTAAGTTGGGGCGTACTCGTGTCAATCTAACAAGCAATGATGTTGCTGTGATATTTGGTGTGGAATCCGGGGAGAAAAGTATGAACATGAAGATGAAGGGTTGTGCTGCAGAAACATTTGAATTGTTTCAGAGAAGGTTCAAGGGTGAAAATAACATCTCATTGATCACAGTCAACACGGTGAAGGATGTGTTGATGGAAGTTTGTCAAAGTGATAAAGAAGAAGATATTGATGATGTTGTGAGGCTACTAACAATGTTTACAATGGCAACACTGTTCTTTGCCAGCAGGGGTACTTACATTTCTACTCCTTTTCTTTACTATGTGGAAAAGATTGAGAACATGAAGGATTATAATTGGTCTCAAGAAATCCTTGATAATCTAATGAATTCAATTCGAAAACACCACCAACAAACCACATCAAGTTTACGTGTTTCTTTGCTATCGGTAAGTCAATATATATTTTGTTCTTCTCTTTCTTAGTTATTTTTATATTCTTATAAAATTGTAACGTAATAATTTTTTAATTGATGCGGTATTGGTTCGGTGAACACACCAACACATTGCAACCAAAAGACATCGATTCCACGATTCATGAAGTGGGATTTGCCAAAGAAGGTGGAAATGTTCAAGGAGTTGAGAATCGACGTGTTGAAAAAGAAGAATGTGAGTTATAATATTATCGCAGTTTATTTAATAATTTCTCATTTTTTGGTTTCAAACATGTGTATTATGTCCAAATCATTCTTTTATAGAACAACTGTGAAAAACATTGCACAGAAATTGACCTCACAGGTTCTAAAGCGTAGGACTTATTTCACATTTGTTGATTTTGATGAATATAAATGTGAGATGTTTTTCACGATTAGTTATGATTGTTTGTGCACAACTGTAAGGTCAGTTTCTCAGTTTATAAATGTGAAGTAAATTTCTGAGTTATTGTGCATAACTTTGATAGATTTCTCTATGTAAATGTCATATTTTTATAGAAAAACTGAGAATTCCATTTTACCTTCCTTGATAGGTTAATGCCGAAGCTTTAGTTCGACCGATGAAGAAGAAATAATGTTTGGCGGACAAAGAAACTTTGCAAACATCACGAGATGATGTGAACCTCTTGGAGAACAAAGATGAAGAAGAAGATGGAAAAATGAAAAAGAAGAGGAGATGAGGGAGTTAGGTTCTACGAGATAGTGAAAGAACCTTATCCATTCACTTGGCTCAACCCCAAAATATCCCGGATACTCCAGTTCATAGTTCTGTGCCAATAACTCCAAGTCCAATAGCGTTGATGGCAGATGATTTTGATGATATGGTTACATCTGCATTGGAAAGTGTGAATAAATCAATAGGAATTGAAGGATTGGAATTTGAAAAAAAAGAGTCACAACAGGATAAGGGAAAGATGAAAGAGAAAAGAATTGAAACCGTGAAGGAAAAGGAAAATTTGGAGATTGTAAAAGAAAAAGAGAGGTTGGAAAAGGAAAATGACAAGCTTGTAAAAGAAAATAGAGAGCTCATTGAGAAAGTGGAAACAACTAATTCATTAAATGAGAAAATTGAAGAATTGGGAAAACAACTCAGCGTTGCTATTTCAAGGATCAACAAGTTGGAAGAAGAAAAGAGAATAAGAGAGATAGCTCACCAAAAAGAGATCAAGGAGTTACATGAATTGCACAGAAACAAAATAGCCAAATTGGAAGAAGAGGCTGCTAATTTGATTCAAGATAGTGAAGATCAGGCGGTAAAATTGAATGAAAAAGATGAAATTAACAAAGAACTTTTGGAAAGGATTGGGATGTTTCAAGCTGAAGTTAATGAAGCAGTTTTTGAAAAGGAAATTGAGGAGGACAAGGATTAGGCCGAGGAGGACAAGAATGGGGCTGAGGAGGACAAGGATGTGGTGAAAAGGGAAAAAATGTTGGAGTATTTGGATCAATGGTGAGGAGGCTAAAGGGAAAAACAAGGAAACCAAAGATCGATGATGACTTTGTTTCTTTACCAAAACGGCGTAAGAAGAATGATGACAAAAAGAAAGTTCAAGCTGAAAACATTGAGATTTTAGATGATATGCGAGGAGAAAAGAAGAAAGGCAAACATATAGTGCGGCTCAAGTTCAAGAAGAAATTCAAGAAACAACAAAAATGGTGGCACAAAAGGAAATTGATGAGTATCACAACCTATTAAAAGTTCTAACAAAGGAGTAAGTACCAAAAACAAACTTTAATATTTTTGAATGATTATTTATCACAATCATTATAACAAGTTATATTTATGTTCTTGCAGTGGGAGTGCATGGGTATATGGAAATATCAATATAAGTGTTGAAGAATTGTGGATGATTGCCCATGACACATGTACTGATGTGACGGTATATTTACTCCTACTCTTAAATTGATTTAACAATTGATAAACTGTGAATTCTATTTCATCTGTTGTGCACAATCAAACATGAATAACTGTGCAATTTATTTCACATTTGTTGGTTATTAAACCCTTACTCAGTTATTTAGCAACATTTGTTGGTTATTTGACATTTGTAATACAATCTATTTAACAACAGAATTGTGCAATCTATTTCTCAGTAATTTAATAACATTAAATCATGAATAATTGACAACTGTGAGGTCAATTTATCAGTTATTAAAAAATATTTCACAATTTCATCTGTTGTTTGACAGGTAATGAATGGTTACCTCGAAATATTGAAAAAGCAATACAAAGACATGAAATCTTCAAGCTCACAGAATACTACTGTTGGAGTGATCACTGCTAATGCCATGGTAAGTACATTTATATTTATTTATGTAAAATGTTCTTGTTGAGGTCTTATAGATATTGACTAAATGTTTACATGCAGCCATTTCTAGAAAATAATTATACAAAATGCATTAAAGAAGAGATTGATGATGCCTTGTTGGAATTGATAAAAGATGATAAAAGGTTCATCCTCTTCCCAATACACACCCCATCAAAACAAAGGTTGGTTGAACATTGGACTCTTCTCGTTCTTGATGTTGAAACGGAGGAGTTTATGTTTTATAACTCAATGCGTCCAAGGAAAAAAGAAACAAAGGACCCATATGCTGTGTATGCTCGAGTAATGGTAATAACATGATACGTAATTTTACTTTAATTTTCTTTCAGTTTATGACTCGGTGTTTGATAACTGATAAAATCTTTTCATTCTTTCAGTTTGATTACGTCAGAAACTTGTCTTGTGTTTTGTCAAATGTTACTCAAGAAGATTCACCAGCTGAAAAGTTCATTGAAGTTGACGATACACCACAACAAAATTTGCCAAGTCTTGATTGTGGAATTCATGTTCTTATGAATTGCAAGGACTACTTCGACTGGGGATTCATGAGGAAGAGCTATGAAAAGGATGAAGCACATCAATTTAGGGCAAAAATGTTTACTGAATTTCTGAATGATGAAAAGAAAGTGTCTGTAGTTTGATTGTAGTGTCAGTTTAAAGATACATTATTTTTGTCTAGGCACTCTTTTGGTTGTTGAAGTACAAATGAAAAAGACGTGAAGTAACTGGAAAATATGTAGTGAAAAAGACTTGACAAATTCTCAGTTATGCTTGTGCAATTTCTCAGTTGGTATGTTTACCTGTTACTGCAGTTTCTGCACAACTATAATGTCAAATTCTCAGTTATGCTTATGCAATTTCTCAGTTGGTATGTTTACCTGTTACTGCAGTTTTCATAGACTTGACAAATGTGATGTAAATAAATGTGCAATGTTTTTCACAGTTCTTTGGTATTGATGTAAATAAGCGTAGGACCTATTTCACAGCTTGTTGGTTTTGAGGCATGCACCTGGTAGGAACCGAGGCTGGCGCACGGAGTTATATGAGGCGCGCGCCGGAAGGCGTAGTCCGAGACCTTCCTATTTCACCGTTATGCACAATAAGCGTGCAATGTTTTTAACAGCTTGTTCTATTATTCTATAAAAAGAATTACTAGAACAGTGAAATAAACTTAGAAGTATGTTTACCTATTACTGAAACAACAAATCATTAAAATGTTAAGGAACAAAAACAATCACCAAAAAAAGAGAAATTAAATTCACTATTTCATTTCATTTCATATATTGTCTTTAAAAAGAAAAAGAAAAAAATCTGAACTAATGATAGAACCAAAACATAATCAAATAGGTTCCCTGCAAGACTTCCTATTGTGAGTTCCTAATTTTCCGCAACGACCACATTTCATTTTCCTTTTCATAACCTCCCCCCTAGAAGGAATACGATTCTTCCTAGGCCTTCCAGGAGGACGCCTTGTTACTGGTGGAAGTATCACGAGGTGGCTCAGTATTGGGAGCTTGACCAAAAGAAGCATAAGCCTGGATTGGTGAATCATAACACTCTCTGGAGTAACTACAATGGAAAAATGGCTCAATGTATGAGAATGGATCTGGTTTGGTATTGAACAGAACAGCAACTGCATGCACACAAGGGAAACCTTCATGCTGCCACTTTCCACATGAACATGTGCATTCTTCTACGTTGACAACCATTGGTGGAACGGAATGCACTTCAAACACATTGTTTGAAGAAGAGTATACCACCCATGACCTACCAATTTTTTTAAGTTCTTCATACTTCTTCTGCATAAGAGGACACAATGTTGAATTCCACTTTGATGAGTCTTCTCTCCGTTTTGACATTTGACACATCATCTTCAATCTAATAGAATCAATTAACTCCATAATAGGCAATGAACGAGCAACTTTAAACTGAGCATTAAATGATTCTGCAGCATTGGATGACATCTCCCCATATCGACTACCATTAAAGAATGCATTAGCATAATTTTCAACTGGTAGGTTATCCAAAAACTCTTTAACAACTGACCCACCTTCAGCTTTCATTTCATTCAGAAAATTATTGAAAAGTTCTTCCGTCGGGGCTTCTGCGCACTGACTGAGTTTATAGGTCATCCTATTCTTAAAGCTTATATGACAGCCTCTCATCTTATCCTTCAAATTATGTTTCAGATGAACAATGCAAAATGAATGAAAACATTCGGGCAACACGTCTTTCACTGCTTGAATAATGCCTTGATGGCGATCCGACACAAATGTCACTTGCCTATAATCTATGAGAGGTTTAAGTTGCTCCAAAAACCATATCCAATTTGCAGTATCTTCACCACCAACAATAGCAAAAGCAATGTTAAAAAGCCCTGTACAAAAAAAATACAGTAAGAAAAATTAGAGAAACAACTGTGAAATACACTATACTGTTTCTGTACAGAATAATACATACCTGAATTGCCATCTTTGGCCGTTGCAGCAAGTAAAGTCCCCTTGTATTTTCCATGTAAAAATGTACCATCAACAAATAGCAACGGACGACAAAACCGGAAACCTCTTATACATGCCCCAAATGAAACAAAACACCTTCTAAAGTGACCTACTTTATCAGATTCAAGCACAAACTGATTACTCGCATCCAACTCCTTCATCTTCTTAAAGTAACCTCTCAAATTATCATAAGATAACGATTCTTCACCGTAAACTACTGCCCTAGCTTTCTCAATAGCTCTCCACCCAACTTTGTAAGTTACATCAAGTCCATAACTAGTCTTAAGAACCCTAAGAATTTGAGCTGTACCAATCGAAGGCGTAGAACGAACAACATCAACAATGGATTCAGCAAGAACATCAGAAGTAACCCTACTACCCTTTTCACTCCTATGAACATCACCACATGTATGAATTGAAGTATATGTTTTGATGTAAACAAATCCATTTGACTTTTCAACAGAAGCATGGATCCTCCAAGGACAAATTTACAATGCCAGATTTATGCTTGCAGACCGGCAAGAACACGTTTTTTGTCATTTTTAATATACTCAAAACTAAATCCAACCTCACAGCATACTTACATAATTTGATACGAAACTCAAGAATTCCTCCTTCAAATACTTGTCCAATACCTGTTATTTCCTTAGCCCACTTTGCGGTTAACAATTCTTTTTCTCCATGATGAAAAAAGTTCCACGAGGCATTTCAAGTGCAAGCCTACTAGAACTACTATGCTCTAGTTCATTAGATATAGAACCACCACAACGCACAGTAGATGTAGATGATTCATAGGCACAAATAGCTTGACTCTCTTTAACATGAACAACAACAAGGTTTGCACCACTATAACCTAACATGATGCCCATATTCAAGAAATCCTCTTCATTCTCCAGTAAGCAACTTGAATTATCAGGTAAAACATATAACAATGATATAGAATCCTTATTCAATGAAGGCCACCTTGAACAAACAAACTCAACAACTGAGAAATAAGAAGAAAACTGAGCAAATCTTGCTATTGCATTCAATTCACCATACTTAAATGAAAGCATAACTGGAGTATCCATACAGCTGCATAGAAGAAACATGAAAAATATTACAACTGAGAAATTCACTTAACAATATTGATTATCATAGAACTGAATCATTAAAACAATTACAAAAGCATAAAAATACAATGTATTACAGAAATTTCAAAGCTATCACATATTTCGTTCACAAAAAAATAGCAAATCCACAATATCAAATCCGAATATAACATACCTGGGCAAATCTAAATCAATCAATTGAAAAATCAACCAATAAATTGAAGCTGATTCCACTTCAAATTGAGATCGATGGAAACGAATTGTGATCAGAAAAGAGAGATATCTTCTCTCGAATTGAAATCTAGAGACAAAAAGAAGAATGGCGCGATTGATTTCGCGCTGGCGCAGAAGATATACATTGCGATGGATTCCGTTTCCTTTTAGGATTGTTAAACATCAATTTCATACGTATATATACAAGGGGCAATTTCGGTATTAATTTTTTTTAAAATTGAGCTAAGGGGTGTATTGGTAAAATATATTTCAATCAATGGACCCTAAGGTTGATTATGAAATGTTGAGTTTTTTTTAATAAATTCCACCTTATTATAGGGGCTTATTGGTAAAAATCCCAATAAAAAAAGGGAAACAACATGTCGCATGAGCTTTCCCCATTATCCAAAAAAGGCCTTCCTAAGTCTAAACCTTACCCTTCACCCCCTTCAGCGAACCGAGAGTGATTGAGAGTACCCGGGAGCCGTATTTTCAGTATCGAAATTACAAGGTCCGACAGCCCTTCCGGTTCAGCGGTCCGAACAGTCCGCTACTCCCCCATGGTAGGATCGATAGATAACAGTGAGGGAAACGTAACCCCGCCCTCGGGAAACTTCCAAACAATGGAAGAGGTTTGGCAAGCTTTCAAGGCTCTCGAGAAATGCCAAGAAGAGCAGCATACTTGGATCGAATATGCCATGTGCCGTCGTAGAGCTGTTGCAGTTCCCCAACCCGATGGAACCTTTATCCTCATAGAAGACGAAGAAATACATGTTCCCCCGGTTTCCCAAAGCTATCAGCAGGTCCCTACTTCACAAAGCTACGAAATCCGGTAATGCAAAGCCACTCCCGCTCAAAGCACCACTCGAGCCTCAGTCAAGCGGTTCCGATCTGTCAATCGCAGCACAGTCAATTTCCCGGTCCTGCGCCACAAGCTCAATATCACCAGCGCAGCGCTGGACCATCTCAAACATATCCCAATATCCCTCAAAATCCTCCAAGGTTCACATCTTTCTATCAATATGCCCAGAATTCACCAGGTTTCGCCCCCATGAATTTTTCGACCCATTACCTCGGACAGCCTGCATTTGCTCCAGCTGCTTCATGGCCTCCAATCCCGTCAACCAATCCACCTCCAAACAAGAAGAAAGAGGTTACCAGAGTAGTCCACTATATCCAGAACGGAGTCCAAGGAAGCCGCGATCAAGCGCCCCCGAGAAATAAAATCCTCCCCGGCCGCAGCGTTTTCAGTACTTCGACAACTTCGGAATGCCTCTAAGCCAAATGTTCGAGGCGTTGGTGAACCATAACATGCTCAAGACCCTTGAGAATTATCAACTGAAGAATCCTAACCCTAAGCTAGATATGAGCAAGCGGTGTGCTTTTCACAACTACCCTGGCCACACCACCGACAATTGCTTCGTGCTAAAACTAGTGGTCCAAGGGCTAATCGAAGAGGGAAAGTGGGAATGCCCCCGCGGTCCCAACACAGTCGAAAACCATTTCCCTAGAAATGACGGGGTAAGCATGGTGGATAAATCCTCTGTAAATTCCCGTGATGAGTGGGGACGTGAAGACGGAACCTGGGGCTTCCGCAATGAAGAATTCGGAAGAAAGAATCCAAGAATGGTTTTTCCCCAACAAACCTTTCCAGCATCGTGGCACACCAATGGGTGGATTGAACACTCCTCAAACGGCGTAACTTTCACAAACGCGGACCTATAGCCAACAACAATAAATAGGTCGAGAAACTTGGACTAACCCCTCATCTCCTAGAGTCTAGCTTCGAAAAAAAAATTAGAGTCTGTCGTGTTTAAGTTTGAGTCTCTCGAGTCGTCTGACGGCCTTACGCCTAAAGATTATGCGTTTGTAGCAAAAAATATGTTTCCTTATGTTCTGAATAATAAATTCAACCTTTCTGAGTATCCCCTCATTGCCACTTTAACAAATGATAAATTAAATAATCAAAACAATTAATAATGATTCACTTGATAAAAACGCAGACACATTAAATGAACAATACATTAAGCAATCTTTAAGCATGTTGTCAAACGAGAGGAAAATCGGGCCCAAGCTGCCGAGAAGGTTCTAATCAAAGTGAATTTGGAGACTGCCGAAGAGCCTACAGAGACTCAAATCGGAGAATTCTCCGTCGATACTTCGCCTAAAGAATATCGAGTCTTCTTCTCCCCCCTTCTACACTCTAAAAAAACACAAAGAATCACACAGTCAAACCTCGTAGGTTCTAGTACTTTTCTCATTCAATCAAGTCCTCCTCGGACATTGTAATTAAATCTTCAATTTTCCATTTGCAAGTTTCCTTTCTTTTCTTGCTAGACTTGAGACATTATTTTGCACCCCCATTACATTTAATGAAAAGGTTTTGCTCTATATGATCACTTGCATTGCTCAACAAATAATTTCCCAAAGGATTAATGCTTTAATTAATTGGTGTGAGAAAGTCAATCGATAGCTCCCCATGCACCTTCCTTACCTCATAAAGGCCTCCATCAAACTATACACTTTCCAAAACATGTCCCCACCGTCACCTTGACCAAGTCAACGACGGCGGCAACATCAAAGGACAACAAAAGGTCACTCAGCATTAAAAGATTGACCCCTGAATGTACGCTCGCCGAAATTTTTATGATAAAAAAATAGGAGTCGCCACGCCATGTTTTAAGGTACACTTTGAAAAACCTTTGAAAGAGAAAAGGGTTCGGGGGTCAGGTTACGTGTTGGGAAGAGCCGAGAGTTCACCCAACACGCCTCGTCTGTAGACGAGTCTTTCTAATTAAACATCCAAATAATTCAAGGTGTGTGCAAACAATGATGATGAACAAGAGTGGTAAAATGAATTTTATTAATTGAATGAGATTGTTACAACTTGTAGACCATTTGATTAGGGAGGCCACATCCCAATTACATAGATCAGTACAGATTACAACTCGAAAATGATCTCTGCAAATAGACAAGATGTGTCGCGTGACACATAACACGCCTGGCTAGATGTGTCGCGTGACACAGGATCTATCCAGACATGATGTGTCGCGTGACACAGGACGTCCATCTGTAGAGATCTGATAATCTGCACACAGAAGAACTAGAAACCAATACAGATCTAATGATACAATCAATTCAACTTTGGAAATGAACAATTCAACAATAATCCAACCAAGGGGGTGTGGATATGGGAAGATCCACACTCCCTTGGGAATCAAACACCAATTCCAACAAGTTTCAACTTATGAACATTCAATTATGCAAAACACAATGATTAAGCAGAGAGATGGCGATTGGATTTCAGTAATCAGGATAGATGGAGTCGAATTACTGAAATCAGATGAAGATATGATGATTGAATTATGGAAATGACAAAAATAAGAGAGAGAAGAGGGATTTGGTGTGTTACCCTTGTAGTATCCACGAATTCTATACCAAGTTTGGTATAGAATCCTTCAAAAGCTGCTTCTGAGATTGCTTGAGCTGAGGAGGAGTGGTTGATGTTGGATCCAAATGATGATGGGTGAATTGGTGTGAATTGGAGGGAATTGAAGGAGGATTGGAGGGATTTTTGGTTAGGAGAGAGAGAGAGAGGTGTGTTTGACTGTGTATGGTACGTAGAGAAACTGGCAGAGTAACAGTAGGCAAAAGAAGGATCCATTTATGAGAGGGGTAGGGTCTTATTTATAGGCTGCAGCTGATGGACACAAGGTGTTGTACGACGTCCTGCAACCACTTTCTATGGCTCGAGTTGTCGCGTGACACAAGGTGTCACCAACCATTTCTGGTGCCAAAACCTGGTTCTGGAACATTCCAGGTTAATACCCAAAAGGTTCAAAACTGGTTTATTCCTTGTAGGTCCTTTAGCATGAGCAAAGTACTGAAAAGTACTTCCTTCGCAAGAAACTTATGAAACGTTTCCGAAAGTCTCGGAATAAACCAGAAATTTACCAAAACACCCCTTAATGCAATTTTATCATATTAAAATGCACCTAAAAGGGTAGCGAATTGGATTGGCGTACTTACAGAGCCCCTCGACAACGTCACTTATGGAAGAAGTGAGGTTGTCGATAAAAGAAGACCCAATCCCAATGAGCGGTTGGGGATATGGCGGATGGCTGGACGATGACTGGTGAGATCAGATGGCTGGACCTTTGGAGAAAGGATTCCTACGTATCCCTGGAGGGAATCAAGCCGGTCGTAGTTCAGACTATTCGGAGGTGTCTGACCCAAAGAGACTATTAGGAGGCGTCTGAACCCGATGAAAGACTATTTGGAGGCGTCTGAACCCGATGGAAGACTGTTAGGAGGCGTATGAACCAGATGGAAGACTGTTGGGAGGCGTCTGAACCCGATGGAAGACTATTGGGAGGCGTCTGAACCCGGTGGAAGACTGTTCAGAGGCGTCTGAACTAGATGGAAGATTGTTGGGAGACATCTGAACCCGGTAGAAGACTGTTGGGAGGCGTCTGAACCCGGTGAAAGACTGTTGGGAGGCGTCTGAACCCGGTGGAAGACTATTAGGAGGCATCTGAACCCGATGAAAGACTATTGAGAGGCGTCTGAACCCGGTGGAAGACTGTTAGGAGGCGTCTGAACCCGATGGAAGACTGTTTGGAGGCGTCTGAACCCGATGGAAGACTGTTAGGAGGTGTCTGAACCCAATGAAACACTGTTTGGAGGCGTCTGAACCCGATTGTGCGAGATGAACTGAAAGAAATGATTTTATAGAATACCAGACATGATGATTTGAAAATGGAATGATATATGATTTAATACCTGTGCTATGCTTACCTGTAGCTGCCGGAGGGACTGATGCTACGAATGATGATTGTGGAGGGTTGTAGCTGTCGGCGGGTCTTAAACTACAACTGCTGATGATTGCGGCTGTCGGAGGGTCTTATACCACTGTTGATGAAAAGTTGCTGGTTTGCCGAGTGAAGAACGGTCTTTGGTGATGATGAAGATTCTGTGGATGATGATGATGATGATGATTTCGAGGATGATGATGGTGATGACGCTTCAGAGGGTGATGACTCGGAGTAGTACCTTGGATCCGATTGCGATCTTTTGATTATTGTACCTTTGAAGGAAACAAACAAACACTTTTTTTTTCTAAACTATTTTCTAAGCATTCCTTTGAATCTGGCACATTATTATTAGCTTTTGTTATTTGCACGAGTCCATCTTTTGAGAAAATGAGAATGAATGGGTTAAATGGTTATGATATTGGTATGTATGTGTGGCTTGATTGTGTATGTATGGAATGATGGGTTGATTGCGTGTGTATGAGGTATAGGAATGAATGAACCCTCTCCCGAGTTGGTTGAGAATTGGTGGTTGATGATTTTGCAGCTTTGGACAAGTCGGGGCGTGCCCTGGTACAAAACTGATTGCAGATTCCTGATGTCTGGTGTGAGGCCCAAGTTGTCGCATGACCCAGGACTCTTTTGGTGTATTGTGTCGCGTGACATAATAAGTCATACTGACAGGTTCCCCCAACCAACCTTCAACCTTGTCTCAGGGCCTCCCCTTTTGCTTAGGGTAAGAAATTCAGCAACCCCATCATGAAGTGGGCCTCAAGTACAGAGCCATTCTCAAAGATCGATATTATAAAGCAAGCCTCAGAATCTGCAGAGATGTATACACCATACCTCTTTTACCTGACCAATCCCCAGTTTGTCATGCAGCCTTATTGCAGATAAAAACATCATGTAGTCAAGGAAGAGATTACCTTCAAACTTTAGTCAATCAGTCGACAGACAAGACTCAGAAATGTTTACGTGCAGGGGTACATCTTTCAAAGGTGGAATGGATCCTGATTTTGACACACTTGCTTTTGGGTTTGACTCTTTTGAGAGAGTATAAGCATTACACAGTGTGAAAAAGTGTATGGAAGCCCCTGCTTGTCAGAAAAACAGTGTTTAGCTCTATATTCCTATGATGTAGAAAAGAAGACTTGTCGAGACATTTGAAAACTTGTCTTATTCATGACGATCACAAGGCTGCTTAAAACCCTTTATTGATGTTCGGGTTATTCATCCACTAATCCTGATATGAACAAATATTTTGATTAATCACAAGGAGACAACCAACTGATATTGAGAATCAAACTCCGAAAGATGGAAATAGGATTCGTGTGTAGGGACGGCCCTTGAGGAGACCGGATTTTCTGAGATTTGTTTGTGATTTTGACCGGACCAATTATGGTTGCCTACATTCCCCTCCTGGCGAGGAGCTCAGGTCACCGTAGTTCGGGCAAGTCCCGATTGAAAATGGAAACTCGAGGATATCTTGAGAATTGGAGAACTGAAAAAACATGTCTTCTTGGAGTGTCAATGAAAGACACGGATGCGAAGCCCCAGTGGGGTATCCACGTCAGGTGTTTATGAGAAGAAATGAAATATGCTCACATGAAGTGTCGATTGAATGGATTGAATTTGCACAATATTTGATTGATGATCTTGAACCGATATGGATTAGGTTCAAACTTAAGCCAGCAACGAAGCATTAATCTGATTTAGATCTTGATGATATTGGAATGAAACTGCTATCCGGCAAGAACTGTGGTTGGGTTTCAGGGCTTCGACCGGCCATTGGGTGATTTGGAAAATTGATTGTCATGACCTCTTAAGATGAGAGGTCGGCTAGGGTTTTTACTGGCTAAACCTCTAAAGATGAGAGGTTGGCTTTTGGGGACGTGTTTGGGGTTTCTAAGTGTAAGTACCCAAATCCGGATCGTCAAAATCCATTAGAAAGTTAACCGAAATCCGTTAACTGGCCCGCTCCAGGTTAACCGGAACCCGTTAAGCTCCCCGTTGCCATGCCAACGAGACGTCCCGGGACTGCCCCGTGCATCCCGACGTCGAAACGTACTTAACACACATCATCGCACGTAAAAGTATGGCTTTCCCTGAAAAACGCACTTTCCGACACTTTCCGGGGGCGTTTCGGACATTTTCCGGACTGTTATTTTAAAAAAGGGACAAAACTGGGACCCGGGCGCGAACTCCCACAAGGCTGTGAGTCATGGCACATATGGCACGCATGCCACAGCCCTCCCATCACCTTTCAATCAATTTCAGAGTGAAAAGACTAAAATACCCCTGGTATACAGTCTCAGTCCGGCCGGACTCATTTGCAGACTCTCAGAAATTGCCAGCAAGTCCTCCAATTTCCAAAGTTTAACAAAACCCCATGGATTTCAAGCTAAGTCTGGCCGGACTCATGCTGAATTTTCACCTATAAATAGAAGGGCTATCAAAGCCATTAAGAACAACAAATTTACTCTCCATTTTCACCACAGCCACGGCCCAAACCAAATCCTCCCTCTCATGAGCTCCCGTTTTGCCTCAATTTGCGTGAAAACTCCGCGTTTCAACCAAACACGAACCAAAACACCTCGAAACACCGTTCCAAACCACTTTCCGTATCCCGTATACACCCCCCGAGCCAAAGGAGTCGACCCTAGCCATAGGTATAACTCCCTCTCTCTAATCTCTCATTTTGCCTCGGTTTACGTGTCAGTTGCTATAACCGTTTCGAACGAACATTGTTGAAATGTAGACGCCTCCGTCTAATGGGGTCCGATATGTTTTAGCCCCTAGATCCTCTTCTCTTCCCGTAAGAGAAGTAATCTCGGGTTAAAACGGCGTTCCGACCCCGTTCCGTTTAAATTTCTGTCATTTACAATTCCGGATCGATCGATCCGTCGAACGTTATTTAAATTCCTGTCATTTACCATTCCAGACCGTTTGATCCGTCGAACGTCATTTACATTTCTTGCAACTTTACAATTCCGATTCGTTTGGCTCGTCGATCGTCATTTACAATTCCGAGTCGTTTGGCTCGTCGATCGTCATTTACGATTCCGGATCGTTTGATTCCGTTGATACTGCAATTTAAATACTGTCATTTACAAAGTCCGACCCGTTTGGATCGTGATAGTATTTACCTTTCAAAGTCCGAGTCGCAACCCGATTCGTTGATTGCAAATCATTTAATACGTTTTTTCCCGTAAAAATCGTCAACAATGTAATGCCCAGTTCAAAATTGGAGTTCGACCTTCAAACTCTCTTTCAAAATGCGCGAAATGACGTTTGGCATCCGAATGCTCATCTTCAAACTAAAAAGCCGAATTTTGACACTCAAATCATTTAATACGTTTTTCCCGTAAAAATCGTTAACAATAACACGCCCGGTTCAAAACTGGAGTTCGACCTTCGAACTCTCTTTCAAAATGCGCGAAATGACGTTTGGCATCCAAACGCTCATCTTCAAACTCAAAAAAATCTGACGTTTGACATTCAAACGCTCTTTTCTTAAAAGTCAACATTTGACACTTAAGATAAACAGGTAAAATCAGCATTCGCGCCACTTTTCCTAAAAATCACAAAACCGACGTTTGTCATTCAAACGCTCGCCTTTTCAAACAAGATCACCTAATCAACGTTTGACATTCAAACCAAGATTAAGCTTGTCATTCAAGCCCCCATTTCAAAATGCAAACACATACACACACACGCACACGTTTTCGAGAAAGGTAGAAAGACTCGTCATACGAGGCATTTTGGGCGATCTCGTAATACTCTTCCCGAAATGTAATGTGACCTCCGAACCTAACAATCTCTGGTACTAAAAATCTTTTTACTCGTTTTTGCTACCAATAAAAATTATTCCCCGTTTTCAAATAGCCTTTTCCTAAGTTTTTGCTATCAATAAAAATGACACCTTTTTCATAATAGCCGTTTCTCAACGTTTGGGTTCAAAATACAAAAACCGCGTGGCGACTCCTCTTCCTTCCCGAAAAGCGAGGTCTCAGACACCAACCCTCCGCGAAAGCCAACCGCCTTATGCGTCCGCGCGAAATCCGGGTAATTTCAGTTTGCGACTCCGCTGGGGACTTGATACTTTTTTCAAAACTACTGTTGTTTTCAAAAAAAGCCTTCCGTGGGTCAAACTTTCGTTTACCCTTCCTCGTTTTCGTGTGCGTGTGTTACTTTAAACCTCGAACGGTTTTTTCAAAGGCATTACATTGTCATCTTTTCAAAATCATACCATGTTTGTGCATCCCCATTCATGTTTGATTTTCATGCTATCTTTTGAACTGCGCATCAAAATTCTTTAAGACACATTCTGAAAAATCTCTATTTTACTCAGAAAAAGAATTTTAGTGACCGCACACTACTCGCACTTGCTGCCTCGGTACACCGCACTTCACGTACACTTGCTGCCTCGGTACACTACACACTATGACCTGTAACCCGGGATGGCCTTATCAGTTGCACCTCGGTTGGTCTGCCAGACACCTTTCGAGGGCGCACGGGGTCATCCCAAACAGCCCATCCTAGCCCGTGTAAGCCATGCACTCTTTGTGTCACACTTTGTCCAAGACCCCGGTTGGTTTTTGGCTTAGTTCGTGTCATAAAGCCTAAGTGTATGTTTTTACGCCGGGTTCCGCCACGAGTCAAGCTCGAGAGGTTGAGACCGAAGGTCGTTCCCGGCCCGAAGTCTTGAGCTTTTCAGCCTTGACTTTGATGCGGAGCTCTGCCGAAAAATATACCCGAAGGTTCAATGTGACACCGTGTCACCAAACCTCACCATATGCACCGTGCCAGCCACAACTTGGCCAACGCCGAAAGCTAAGGTCCCTCGCGCAAGCGAGTCAGGAGAGGTCATGCCGAAATTTTGGCACGATCCCAGCCTTAACTTAAGGATGTTGACTTCGACTGTGGCCCGTGCGTCACATACGTTGGAAGTTTGCGTGATCAGCTAGCCTTAAGTTCACTTTTTCCTTTGTCGGTGGAACTCGCTTGCCTTATAGGACCTCGCTCGGGATAGTCCATCCCGAGAAAGATGATCTACAAATGGAAACGAGGGTCTTATAAGCGTAGTGACGAGATCCACTGATTAGAGCTCTAGGATTAGTTGTGAAAAAGAAGACACACTCTTTTCTAACCAATTAGGACTTTGAGAAAATGCGTTTTAAGTAAACGTTAATCGGTAACTGCACATTGCACAAGCCCGAAACCTTGAGCCAAATACCCTTTTCCGAAGCCTAAACCTGCCTTTCGTTCCCTGCAGCGAGCAAAAAGTGGTTCAGATTTTCGGCCGCCGCCGTAATTACAAGCACGATGGCGACAGCTTCTTCGGTTCCCTCGGCTCCTCACTGTAATATCCGACATGTCTAGTTCACCGAGAAATCGTGACGGGGACGGACCCCGCCACCGGTAACGTATATGACTTTGGAAGAAGCCATCCGGGCTTGTGAGGTTCACAAGAGGCGTAAAGAAGATCGCCAGAATTTCGTGGTACAACTTCGAATGAGCGAGGTATAGCAGCCTATCCCCGCCGACGGTACTTTCGTCCCGGTCGAGGATGACGATTCCCCGAAACCAGCTCCTCAAACCTTCAACTGTGTTCCTCCCCGCCAACTTACGGGATTCCTTCGAACCAAGGAAACAAATGACCTAGGCTTCACGTTGCCACCTCTCGTGGCAACCCTATCATATTTGGCTAAGCCGCTACTCCCATCACTCAATACCACCAAAGCACCGCCGGACCATCTCGCATGCATGCCAATATCCTTCAATACCCTCCCGAGTTCATCCGGTTTCCTATACACGAATCCCAAAACACCGGGGACAAACCCCGATACAGTTCATAAAAGGCTCCCATATATCCACATATATCAAGCCTTCCACCTACAATCACTACCGCTCACGTGGTAGCACCCGGCGCCGAGCCTCATAGTCCATCACTGGACCCTACCTTAGCCTGGATGGTCGAACAGATGAAAGACCTGAAAGCCACCATGAGCAGCTCAAAGCGTAAAATGCTCAAATCCACAGATCCGGAATGGTCACGCCTCTCCTCGCCAAGTTCGAATGCCGGAGATGGACCGATTCGACGGAACCGAATGTCCTCAAACGCATGTCGATACCTACGTTCTCGGCATGAGAGCGAAAGGAGCAACCCTCCAAAGAAATGGCCGACCACTTCCAAAGATACGCTCAAAAGCTCGGCGTTACGATGGTTTCGAGGGTCAAGCCTGCGGATCGCCACACCTGGGATCGATCGCAACATCTTCCCGGAACGGCATGCATCCAACTTAGAATGGGAAACAAGTCGTGAGGACTTAATCACCACCGAGCGTAAAGCGGATGAAAGCGTCGGAGAATTCTACAAAAGGTGGAGCCGGAAACTCTCCGAAATCATGGAGCCACTCTCCAAGGATGAACAGATGCGGATCTTCAAGTCCCGCTTAAGACCGTCCATCGAACTCTCATCGCTCATCATTTCTTCCTGCATCTCCGGGCCATGGTCAATGCCGGCTCACGGCTCGAGAAGGATCTCAAGGAAAAGTTGGCTACCGCACAGCCCATACGTATACCGATCGGCGCTGCATTCAATCCCGCACCGGCCCCGACAAAGGGAAAGATACGTCCGTCAACTACATCCATCGTGACAAGCACGGGCAATGTAAACCCTGCCCCGCAAAGCAACAATTCCACTCGGCGCCGCCGTACACTTCGACAAGTTTGACATGCCACTGAGCAAGATGCTGGAAGGGTTAATTAAGGAAGGTCTCCTTAAACCCGTCGCAAATTACAAACCCAAGAATCCCGTAGTCAATGCCGACAAGAGCAAGTATCGCGCCTTTCATCGCATCACGGCCATACCACCGATAACCGCGTGGGGTTACGATACGAAATCCGTAACTTGATAGAGGAAGGAAAATTGGAGCGTCCCCGTGGACCCAATACAATGGAAATCCTTTCCCGAACAACAACAAGGTGAATTCCATTGAATGGGTGCCCAAGGAGATTGCCGCAGCGCTTCCTCCGCCTCTTCCAAATGGGTCCTCATCAAATGTCCACATCGCCTACGATGTTTGTGATCGCTCCGCCCGCTCGGGAGTACGAGTCCCAAGACATGGTCCGGAGCAATCCTCCGAGAAAACAAGAAGAAGTCCTCTCAACAAAGAATCGAGAGAAAGATACGAAGCCGGAGACACCAATGTGGGTACACTCTGAGAGCCATCCGGGAGGTTCGAATACTACGTACTCTACTCCACCTACCCTCCCTTCCTCCAGGCCATGCAGCTTTAGAGCAAACAGGTGGGAAAGCCGAAAAGTCCCGCCGACAACCGTAGTTCGACTCGGGACACCTGAATACCTCGCATCTTGGTAATCTTACCGCGCCGAAGCCTGACCCCCCGCGGGATCAGCCAAGGTTCAATTTTCCAAGCTTCCGAGCACGGACCGGGAAAGGAAGATCAAAATCAACTTGGCACTCGCACTCGATCAACGTGCTAACCAAGGGCGGCAAGCGCCACAAACAGCCTCAACGCGATCCCGAGGCTCCAGCAAAGGCTTTACCTCGCAAGAGGAAAATAGGAAACGGATGGCTTGATGACTCTCCTTCTCCTGGATAGAGATCAGATCTACGATTCCCGATCGTATGGCAAGATGATCACGTTCGTGACGAAGACCTACCGAGAGATGCCTCGGGCACAATGAAGCTCGTACATCACCCTCAAGCTCAACACCATATCACTCCCCGAGTATTGGTAGACAACGGGTCCGCCGTTAACGTTCTCCCTCTCAAAGATGATGCGAGCCCTCCGTATCAACGAAAGCCACCTGATTCCATCAACCCGACTATCAAGGCCTACGATAGCACGTCTCGCCCCATCCCGGGACGGTGACTCGAGCTCGTTCGAAACCCAAATGGTGCCAAGAAAATTCCACGTGATGGACATTCCATCCGAATTCACACTCGTTGGGACGCCCTTGGCTACATCACATGAAAGCCATAGCCTCCACTCTCCATCGCGCGTCAAGTTCATTAACCGCCAGGAGATCTTGAAGTCATCCGAGGGGACAGCTTCCTCATAGGAAACGAAGCCGAGACAAAGCCAAGCGTGCCCGCAGCCTGTGCACCGGCTACCTCCTTCAAATCAACCAAGGGACTACCGAGGCAAATCTCATCGAATCCCTCGTAGTCCGGAGATGCTAACTATGTCAATGTCCTCGAGCAAAGTGCACTCGAAGCCCGATACATCAAGTTCAACTGTCATTTCCAACATTTGGAGGCGCATTGGAAAGAAACACCGAGCATCGCCATGATGCGGGCACATAAACCCCGTCTCCAATCGGAGATTCGTCGCATTCTTCAAGCCAACTCTCTCGGCCCCCGCCTGTGCGAAGAGATTTTCGTGATAAAGGTCAACAAGCACCGCCATACTCGCCTTGAATGCATGGACGTCGTATGAGATGTCCTCCACGAGGAACTACCCGCCGAGCCCCTTTTCTCCAAAGAAGGGCATGATGTTTTCCTAGCAGCTCCAAAGAACGCACCCGACGCAATACATCCCTACGTTTGGGTTGAGCCGTCGACGGCGACGAATCGTGACTCTCCGAGTCGAGGACGCGGCACCCGCAAGAAGATCCCTACATACATATGCTCGCCGAGGACGGCACCCGCTCCGATCGTGTCACCTACGACTGTGGCTCCAACACTATGGAGATTGTCAAGCTCAACGTCCAAGCATGTGCCTATCCGACAATTGGAAGCAACCGGTTGACACGACAAAGAACCCTCTCGATCAAGTGATCGACGACGACTTCGTCAACATCATCTATTCCGTATATCCCGATGATACCAAGGATCCGGTCCTTATTATCGATTCTCGCAACGCCAAAGTTACCCTCGACGACCGCTCGCTCATGGTAAACGAGGCCCCGGCCAACCGAGCTCGTGAGCTCATCATCACTTCCGACTACCACCTGCGGCAACCGGCCCGTGCCGTCGCCAAGCTTAAAGCCGCAAGTGCCGTCAAGGCCAAGGGCAACAACGAAGGCGACAAAGCTCCTCACCCCGCTACAAGTCGATCAACCTCGGGAACGCTTCCGAGCCCACCCCGAAAACATCTCGTGAAGGTCTTCCCCGCAAGACACAGCCGCCTTCCGACGTTGGAAATGACCACCTCAAAGATCAACATGCTCCAGCTTGATTCTCGCTCCCGCTTGTCACGGCCACGGATTCGTACATCCCGCCAAAGAAACCGCTAGCTCTGATAGACTTGGCGATCCAACGAGATCACGAGACTGTCAACATCACAGAATTCAACACCCCCATGTGTTCAATCAAGCAGATATGGGCGAATTTCTTGGTAACCGAGATCAAGGAAGGCCGCATGGAATGTCCCAGCCCGACTTCCTTCGTCAACGTAATCCAAGTGTTTCCGCCATTCGGCGATTTGGATGTGATCACAGTTCTAGACACTAGTCAAATGGCGCGCACCTATGGAGACTGTTTAGCTCTCGCTAGGAAGGCCCTCATGGAACTAGCCACTCAAGAAAATCGTCTCTGGGAAGAAAACCAAGCTCAAAAGACCCACAGGGACCAAGCCCTTAAACTGTCACAAGCAGCTTCAGACAGAAAGCTAGAGGCCACTCTAGACCAGTTCACCTCAGGGGTTTTGCTCACGGCAACTTCCTCGACTACCGTCTGTTCTCATCCAACCCCCTCTGCCAAACGAGGGTGGTCAACGGTCCCGATGACCTAGGAGATGGAATGGCACAGTACAAAGAATACCTAACCACACAGCAGGAAGGGTACCAGCGCTTATCTCCCCGAGGAAAGCAAGTTCTCTGTGAAAGCAACGACGAAGACGATGAAACCATTCTCCTCCATGCCAGGCATGAAGTCAATAAAACCGGAATCCCAAGGGTCCTGGGAGGATGGGGATGGATCATTTCCGCACTCAAATTGAAAGGCCAACTGAGAGAGGAAGATCTATTCAACAACAAGAGGAAGATAGAAATTCATCTCCAAAGAATCGCTCAAGGAGATTCCATGTGCGGCCTTCGCTTTACGTAAACGATCAACTGGGACAAGAACCGCCATACATGGGAAGATGTTCGGGAAGCCGTGTACTCACCTTCCGACATACCCGCCACTCAGATAAAGAAGAAAGGAAAGCTCTCCCCGATGGAGGTTTACCTAGACTGCCGCACGCAGTTCAAAGAAGCACGGGCTATTCTCACGTGGGAAGAAAAGCAGGCACTAACTCTCGACGCAGCTCGCCGCAAGAAAGTTAATCTGGGCCAAGAGTGGAGGAAAACTAGCAAACCACGAGTATCGCTGCACCCAACTCTGCATGCCCCGAGTATGCTCAAGCAAGAAGGAAAGGAGCGCGGTATACCGTGAAGAGATCAAGGAGACTGTTCGCCCGAACCAAGAACTCTCCAACCTCCCCGAGGGTCGCAACGCACGCTCGCCCGGCAACCACGTTGCGCATTGACGTTCGAACAAGGCCAAACCGTAGGCTACCTCCCCACGGAGGCACCCAAGCCGGTATCCTGGGACAGAATCCGTAAAGCTGCCGAAGCCCCAGGAAGTTCATCTACAGTCAATGAATTGAGGGAAGACATGTGGCCCTACGCTACGAGGAATCCTCCTCTAACTATGGCTCAACTTAGAGCGGCCTGTTCGTAAGGAACCAAGCCCGATGTCGCCGTTCTAACCCGATCGGGTCAAATTCATGCACTACCACCTAAGGCCACCAAAAAGCCGACGGAGCCGTAACCGCAACCCGGCCCGCCCGAAGACGCAAGTTCCCGAAAGAGGACCCGATCCTCACTCACTCAAGTGCACCTGTGCGAACATTTCCCTTTGGTCCCCGCTCACATCTTCATATCCTCACAAGCTCAAGTTAGAGGAAAGTCCGGCCCGTACCATGGTCCCCGTGGACGCAACCCCGCACGAAGTCATTCGTATGATCGACAACATCCACTACGGCAACATTATCACCTTCACGTATTTGGACCTTCCAAAATTTGGGGCCGATCACAATGAGCCGCTCTACATCACAGCCCAAACTGACGAGCGTCGCCTTCCCGCGTGTTGGTAGACGGAGGTTCCGAATGAATGTCTTGCCCGCCAAGATGATGGACCCGCTTGACATCAAGCCTACAGATCCGAAGCCTTCACCCACACCGTCAAGGCCTATGACTCTACTTCCCGTACGCCTTCTGGGTTGCTACTCTTAATATCTCGGTTCGGCAAGCGGATGATCCCCACCGAATTCCAAGTGTTGGACATTCCAATCACTTTCACAGCCATCCCGGGGCGTCCCCGGCCGCATCAAATCAATGGCGTGGCATCCACCCTTCACCAAGGCCTCAAGTTCATGCAAGGCAACGAGCTAACCACGCCTACGGCGACAACATCACCACCGAGGGGACCAAAGACCAACGACATTCCAAAGTGTTAGAAATCAAGCATAATGACGACATGGCATTAACCGGATTCACTCTCGGAGACCTCCAAGATCCAAATATGCAACGTGGACCTTCCACTATCTCACGACAAGATTCCTCCCGCCATGAAGATGATGAAACTCGTGAACTTCATCCCAGATCGGCTCGGCAAAAGGTTACAAGTGGCCAACACCAAGTCATCGAAGTCAAGGACCACACCACGGTCCAGGCTTGGTTACGTGCCAACACCGGCCGACATCGTGGATAACAAAAGGCTCGCCCGCACCAAGGCAAAGAAAGCCCGCAAAAGGGGAACCTCCGACGGCACACCCAACCTCCGACCTTACAGCTTCGACCTCGCTCATTACTTCACCAAGGGAACCAACAGCAGTAACCGAGGGGACCGACAAGGGAACCAACAGCAGAACCGAGGGGACCGACAAGGGAACCGACAAAGAATCGAGGGGACCGACATGAACCGACAAGCAGAATTGAGGGTACCGATAGCGGAACTGATGAAGATGAGAAAGAAGCAGGGATAGTCAATACAGAGACTACAGAAAGAATGGAAAAGCTAGCACGGGACCTCAAGCGTTTCAGAGGACTCAAGGCCAATCCAATAAGGGGAGCGTTCCTCGACATCACAGCTCTACCTGGACCAACTACCACCACAGTCCAGCACGAGTACACATTCAAGGGAATCCCAACTTGGAGGAGCAGCTCGAGGCACTCTCCATGGGAAACAGACTGTTCGGATCATCCGCCGAGGCCACATTCGAGACAGTAACTCCAAACCAGAAGGAACCAGAATTCATAGCAGACGCTCTTAGTGGACCAACTCTACAGAGTCTTTTTGAAGAAGTCATGGAGGTGCCAAACCTGATTGACCTGGGCTCTGAAAACAACATGATCGCCATGATTGGGACAGAAGAAGCCAAGCCTCTCGATCCCCGAACCCTCATCAAGCATCCAAGAATGCCACCGAAGAACCGGGTAACTTTCACCGACCAAGGGCAAGCCGTAGCATGAACCGGAAGACAAGCCGGGCTCGCACCCACATCTCCCTAAACCCGATCTCAAACCCTCTCGAGCCGCCTCCTGTAAAAGTCCAGCCCTTCCGAGTCATCCAACGGCCTTACGCCAAGACTATGATAATGTAGCCAACCATGTATTTCCTTTCTCGTTTAATGAAAAGTCTCGACCTTTCGAAGTATCCTCTCATTGCCACTTTAACAACCGATAAGTTAACAAACAACTTAAAAGACGTTAATAACTCAATTGATAAAGAAGCGTACACATTAAATGAACAATACATTAAAGAAGTTCTCGAGCGTGTAGTTGACCAAGAGGACAACCGGCCCAAGCCGCCGAAGAGGTTATGACCAAAGTGAACCCGGGGTCGCCGCAAGAGCCTAAAGAGACACAAGTGGGCGCTTCGCCGATGCGTAAAAGAAGCCCCGATAAGCCTCTCCTCCGGAGTATGTTGACGTGTTCGCCGGTCATACCAGACATGCCAGACTCGATCCCTCGATCGTGGAGCACATAATTCCCCGGATCCCGAATCCAAGCCTCGTCAAATGTAAGCCGCGCAAGATCAAGCCAGAGTGGTCCTTGCAAGTTAAAGAAGAGATTGAGAAAATGCTCCGAGTTGGTTTCATCAGGGTGATTGAGTACCCTGCTTGGCTTTCCAACATCGTGACGGTCACCAAAGCCAGTGGAAAGGTCGATGCCGTGTGGATTTCCGGGATCTCAACAAGGCCAGCCCTAAAGATGATTTCCCATCGCCTAACATCGACATGCTAGTCGACACCACGACAAATTTCAAGTAAAGTCCTTCGTGGACGGGTTCGCCGGATACAACCGTATCAAAATGTCCGAGGAAGATCAAGCCAAGATCGCTTTCACCACTCCGGGGACATATCGCTACACGGCCATGCCGTTCGGTCTAAAGAACGCCGGGCTACTTACCGGGCCGCAACAACCCTCTTCCATGACATGATTCACAAAGAAATCGAAGTATATGTCGACGACATGATCATCCACTCAGAGGATCGACATGCAAAGACATGACAGATCCGAGAAAGTTCTTCAACAGACTCAGAAGCACTCCATGAGATTGAACCCTGCGAAGTGCATCTTCGGCGTCAAGCGCGGCAAGGTACCGGGGTACATGGTTACGTAAAGAGGTATCGAAGCCGATCCCAAGAAAATCAAGGCCATCATCGACATGAAGCCGCCTCGCACTCGACGTAAGTGAAAAGTTTTATGGGAAGACTTCAATACATCGCCGCTTCATCAACCGCTTGACATCTCTCTCGCGAGCCCATGTTCAAACCGATGAAGAAGAATGCCGACATCAAATGGGACTCCGAGTGCCAAACAGCCTTTCGAGAAAATCAAGACCTACTTGGTGAATCCCCCAATTCGTGCCCGCCACATGAAGACAAGCCACTACTCCTATATCTCGACAAGAATGTACACGTCAATTGGAGCAATGCTCGGCACAAGAACGTAAAGATTCCAAGGTTGAGCATGCAATCTACTTCGTAAGCCAAGCTTCAAGGAAGTGAACTCCCTACTCAAAGATTAGAGAAAACTTGTACCGCCTTGTATGGGTAGTCGGGAAACCGAAACACTACATGCACACATTCTGCTCCCGGTCTCCAAAATGGACCCCGTCCGATATCTCTTTGACAAGCCATCCCCGTCAATGCGACTAGCCAAGTGGTCATTCTTCCCGGCCGAGTTCGACATCAAGTACATGGTCGAAAATCCACGAAGGGCGCAGTAATGGCAGATCACCCGGCCGACTTCCCAAGCAAAGGAGCCCAAGGGTCCCGATCCGCAATTTCCGGACGACGGAATCTTCTCACTGACAACAAGAAACCGCCGGCAACTCTTCTTCGATGGGGCAGCCAACAAGAAGGGAAATGGTATTGGAATGCTCCTTGTCGATCCCAAGGACGAGCATACTCCCATAGCCATCAAGCCGAATTTTGAAACAACCAACAATGCAGCAGAATACGAAGCTCGTGCAAAGAAGTCCGGAAGCCGCCCTCGAGCGCAACATTTCGTAACCGGATGTATACGGAGACTCAAAGATTGATCATCAATCAAGTATCCAACAAATGGAAGACGGTAGATTCTCGCCTCCGTAAGTACCACACGCATACGGAGGAGCTCATTGCTCGCTCAAGGACATCTCTTTTCACTATTTGCCAAGAGACAGAACCGCTCGCAGACGCCCGGCAACCCTCGCCTCTCTTGTCGAAATTCCCGATGGGAAATCGCAAACCCTCGTAATAGGCAGACGGGAAACACCCGCCTATTGCCGTGAGATCGAAATAAAAAAGAAACGATCGACGAACCCCGGTACAATCAAGTATACCAAGCATTCTCCAAAACGGAGAAGCTTCCTTCACAAATGAAGATGGAAAATACAAAGAAGGGATCAAAGCCAAAAACATGATGGCATTAAAACGCCCGGCATCCCATTTCGTCATTCGGGGGTATGTTGTACAAGAAGCGCCACCAAGGGCCACTCCTTCGTGTAAACAAAGAAAAAGCCAGCGAGCTAATGAACGAAGTTCACAACGGAACCCGCGGTCCGCACATGAACGCCCGAGCATTGACACAGATCATTCTCCGTATGGGATACTATTGGATATCGATGGAAACAGATCGCATCCAGCCGTCCGAAGCCGCGACAAATGTCAACGGTTCTCCAACCTCAATCACATCCCTCCTCATGAACTCTATTGCATGACTACACCATGGCCTTTCGCCACATGGGGAATCGACGTCATCGGCAAGATCACTCCACCAAGGAGCAATGGTCACGAGTTCATTCTAGTCGCAGCCGACTACTTCACCAAATGGGTAGAAGCCGATCGTACAAGGTACCGAATTCTAAGAACGTGGCCGAGTTCATCAAAGAGAAAATCATGTGCCGATACGGAGTGCCCAACGAGATCATATCCGACAATGGGACTCACTTCAAAGGAGATTGTGACCAACCGCCGACCGACCCGTAGTCACGCGTCACAAGTCTTCTCCTTACTGTACCACAAACCAATGGTGCAAGAGAGGCAAAGAAACAAGACTCTCGCCATGATAATCGTAAAGATGACCACCGCAGGTCGGACCGGCCCGAAAAGCTACATCTAGCCCTCTCGGGGATACGTAACATCGCCGAACCGCCACAGGGAGACTCCGTTCGCGCTTACCTACGGAATGGAAGCAATGTTACCCGTGGAATTGGAAATTCCATCCCTCCGAGTCCTCTTGGAAAACGGGATCAATGAAGTCGAATGGCTACAGAGCCGTCACGACGAACTTGCTCTACTCGACGAGCGCAGATTGAAAGCCATGGAACACACTCGAGCCTACCTGCAGCGTAATGGCCCGAGCATTCGACAAGAAAGTCAAGATCCGAGACATCAGAGAAGGCGACTTGGTGCTAAAGGAAAAGCCTCCTACGCAGACCAATCCCCTCGAAAAGTGGGAGCCTACATGGATAGGACCGTTCGTGGTACAAAGAATCTTCTCCGAAGGAGCCATGAAGTTAGCAGACTTGGATGGGAACCCTTTCGTTAACCCCGTGAACGGAAGCAAGCTCCGCAGATACTTCGTTTGAGGAAGAGCACGAGTCAACTCTCCTTCCCCATACACCACCCCTCAGTAAAATTAAAGTGCTAAAAGAGTAATACCCAACTGGATACATTCCCGCTAATGATCCAGTAAAAATGGTCGCACTTCTTTTGTTTTGTTTTTCTCAAATTCACCTAAAAGTGTCGAACTACGGTGACCTGAGCCCCTTAGTCCAATTGTAAAAGGGGAACGTAGGCAGCCATCATTGGTTTGGTCTCAAAAAAAAAATACAATAAGCATCAATTGCTTATTTTTCGAAAAACTCTTTTCAATTAACCTACAAATTCATTATGGTTAAAACAATCTTCGATGAGTTCAAGCACGGTCAACTCTTGACTCGCTACACGCTAGCAAAACTACAAAAAGCATTAATCAGTTAATGTGTCTGCAATGACAATGGGTGGATACTCGGACAAAGAAGGTCAACCTAGTTTCCCGAACTTGGTCCTTCATCCTTCTTCCCCTTCCCTTTCCCACGGCGAGTGTTCTTCACCTTCACAGGAATATTCCGTAGTCCTTCTACCTCGGCTCGTGGACCCTTCCCGACGCCTCCGTCAAGCCTCGTAGCATTCAACGCAGCCCTTTCCCTAGCTCGTCTCGAGCCGCTTCACTTCTAGCCATCATGACCGTGCTTTGATTGGCCTCCCGATCGCATTGGCCTCATAGTCGCCCATGTCCTTCCCAAGACGATTCCTGTGGTTAGCCCTCGCCTCGCCCTCCTCAAGGTCGAGCCGTCAAGGTGATCGCACCCAACAGCCACTCCGTCTCCACAAGATAGCCATCTCGTGTCTCCCCTATACACTCTTCATACCGCCGTATATCCGCGTAGACAATGCCCCTCTCCGGTGAAAGAGAACCCCGGGCAGAAAGGACGTGTATTGCCACCACCGTGTGAGCAAAGCAATAGCGTCGAAGGATCTTCCATCGCCAGAGATCCCACCTCGAAGGTAGCAAAGATGACTCAAGCCCGTCAATGGCACCTCGCTCCACCCGCATCGTCGCAGTAACCAACGATGGAATGTAGAAAGGACGCCCGAGACAGCCCCGACACTCGACAACCAATAGACCCTCCCGAGCGGTCCGACAAGTCTCAGAATCTCCAGCTGGGAACCCACCATCGCAAGTGATGCGTGCGGAGTCTCGGCCATCCGTAGCTCCAACTCACTCGATCGCCCCCTATCACCAGAGGACGCCGAGAGAAGGACCAAGCGTCACAAGACATTGGCACCTCGGGCATCATCTCAGCCTCTCTCTCAACCACATGGTAAGCATAGCGGGACTCCCTCCCCACATGTATCGGCTACCGGTCGCCATCCGACCTATGCCCAGAACGTCTCGCCCAAGACCAAAGGCACGATGTCTCCCCGCTCCGCATCGCCTCACCAGTCCAAGACACCGTGATGGCACACACCTGTGGACGTGAACGTGAACAGAGTAGCGATCGCGCACAAAGCAAACGCGTCCCACGCAAAATGCTCCTCGCCTCCGGCAAATCTATCGGGCAGCCCCGAAATGTCGACATAATCGTTGTTCAATATCGCATCCCGTATGCTTCTCCAAATGAGATACCAAGCAAAGACACTAGCTTCTCAACAGCGGCCATGCCACCAAAGATACGAAAGAACTAGCCGTTCCGTCTCAGTCCTCCTGCACGGCCCGGAAATCTTCGAACGTAGGAGTGATTTCGTTGTACGAAGAAGTTGTACACATTCCTCCGTACATCCTGCAAACGAGCCGCCGCTCTCAAAAGATCCCAATCCGGGCATGAGCTCCTTCAAAGCCCAAACAGATTTCATCCCATAACAGCCTTCGAAAAACCCCTTGTTTTGCCTCGTGTGGTTCCGTACCCACGAATGGAAGTTTTCCAAGTATCTCTCTTGCATCCGAGACGATAGCTTAGGAAAGGGAGCCATGAAAGAAAGTGAAAGAAGCCTTAGGAATTTGAAAGAAATTTCAGCCAACTGATCAAAGCAATGCATAGTTTCTTACGAATTGCAAAGCCGAAACCGCAATTTAAAAGACTCGAAATTCATTCTCATCCGGCCGGACTTCCTCTCGCAGCTGACTTGGTCAACTCTGCAGCCTACCGCTTCCTAAATTGGAAGCAATTCCAAACAAGGCCCTGTTCATCCTTTATGAATCTGCGTGCTACCCCCGGTTTCATTCAACCAAAGCCAACACCTCTTCCGCCCTGCTCGTGCAACAAAGGCAATTAATTAATAATCGCGCATATAGGCATAAATTTTGACCCGTTCAATTTTTCATGCATGTTTCATATTATTTATTTTTGATTAACCTACTTCCTTATTTGCCGAAAATAAAAGAAGGTGATCACGTAATAGATGCGCGAGCATGTGTTCCGCCCCACGGGCGCCTTTTCAAATACAACTCAAATCAAATTGTTCCAGATAATACATACATTTTGTCTAAAAAAAAGCAATAAAAGGAGGACTACTCCAAGTCCTGCTCGTCATCCGAGCACTCGACGCACTGCTCCGCCGCCACCGGATCCGTCGCGAACAGATAATCCCCGAATTCCTCCAGGCGGGAATATGCAAAAGGCCTCCTCGGCGTCTGCGAACTCAAGGACTCTCCACTCTCGTGCCCCGAGTGCGAAGGAGGATGAGCTCCAAACCCAGCCGTTTTGCCCGCGAACTGGCCAAATCCCTGGGCGAAGTCCTCTCCACTAGCCGTGGGAGCAGGCGAACCTCTCGGCCTAGACGGCCTCGGCTCACGAACATCCACGCTCCTCCGAGAACTGCACCTCATGAATGCCACGAGCCTCCTAGCATAGGTGGCCCACCCATCCAACTGTCTCATGTCCTGATTATACGTTCGGCCAGACACCTGCGAACCAGGAAAATCATCAAAAGACGAGCAGAAAGTACAGATGCAACATTTGCAGAATGCTACTATCAAATGCAGAAAATCAAAAAAGTGCTCACCGAAGCGTTGGGATCTACCCTGTACTGAGGTCTCGGCTCCTCCGAGATCGGGATCACCAGCCGCCTACGCGAACCGTCCAATGCCTCGTACGCCAGCCTAGCGCGTGGGAGCGGGAGATCTCGGGGATATCCAGGGCCCTCACCCTCCCTGTGCTGCACCTGCGGGCTCCTCAGCCTCATCCTCAAGAAAATGTCGTAGTCGGCTCCCGCTATGATATACTCAGTATAGAACACACCCTGTCTATACCTCGCCAACTCCTCCATCGACATCGACAGAGGATGCTGCCTGTGCAGAGGCGGATCCACCGACACCATCGGAAGTGACCCCGGGCCATGCTGACGGGTCACCCTCTCCCCCAGATACATAGCATCGCAGTGAAGTCCCACCAAGAGCTTCCATCGCCGCGTAACCTCACTAGCAACCTGAACCACGCCCATGTGGAACCGGCTCCACCAGTCACTGGATCCGCCTGAGAACTCACGGCTCAGGCCCGGGACACCTCCTCGTACGACGCGCCGAGTACCCACCCTCGACGACACCGCCTTCTTCGCCCTCTTCGCCAAACCAAAGATGGCAGTGGAACAGGATCGGTACGCCTCCCTAATATCCCACAACCGCGAGCCGAACACCTCATAGCACTGCACTGTCAAGCAAATGGAAAGTTATATCAGCTACAGAGCAGATACATACGAGTACATAAAAGAGACAAGGAAGAGAAAAAAGACATAAACTTACATCCAAAGCAAACGAGAAATAGCTCAAGGAACTCTCATCTCCCCGCGAGAACCTATCCAGGGAGTGGTAGAGCTCAGCCAGTCCAGCCTCCCCCCATGCATACCCCCTCACGGCATCCAAGTCCTGTCGCCGACCCGAGCAAAGGGAAGTGACAGACGTGTCGAAGTCGGGAACAAAGTCGCTGACAACGCGAACCAAATGAACCCTCGAGCCAGGCGCTCCGCGGTCATCCTCAGAGACCCATCCAAGTAATCAGCAATACCCGTCTGCAGATGCCTCTCCATCGGCCTGTACCGAATACCTAAGCCCCTGGCATCGATAATATCAAAACCCAGTAGCTCAGACAACTGCCCCGGGGTATAACCATCCACCCACACCAGCGCGTTGCCGTAGGTCGGCAACCCAGTGATAGTAGCAAAATCAGTGGGAGTCACCGTCGCCTCCCCCCATCTGAAATGAAATGTGTGGGTCGTATCCCACTAGTACTCGCTCAGAGCTACGTACATGGACCTCGCCCTCTGCATCGCGGCTATCGCAGCTACCGCACTGATGAATCCAGCCAATCCGGAGTCGACCACCAGCTGCCGTGGACTCCTCTCTCCCTCTCGAGCCTCGTCCGGAAGTACCTCCCACAGCGCTCGCACTGCCTCAAAGGCTCCCTGACTTTTCTGGTTGTGAACATCAATCGTCCCTCGCCCCTGCAGGTGAACAAAGCAATAATACGTTAAGCACATAAGCGACATCAACAGAATGCACGAACGCATGTCAAAAAGGATGCAATGCAGATACGGTTCTCATTCATTTCCTAAAATATTTCCATCCCTTCGAAAACTCCGTCGAATCCGGAACTTTCAAAGCACTTCAAAAACTCCGTCGAATCCGGAACTTTCAAAGCATTTCGAAAACTCCGTCGAATCCGGAACTTTCAAAACCCTAAAAAAACTACGTCGAATCCGGAACTTTCAAAACCCTTCGAAAACTCCGTCGAATCCGAAACTTTCAAAACCCTTCGAAAACTCCGTCGTATTCGGAACTTTCGAATCTTTTCGAACATTTCGAAAATTTACTCCGTCCCGAATTAAAGCCACTTTAATTTTGGAAAATGCATCTAGACATGGAATTTTGCAACCAAAATTTTTTATGTCATCTACCCATAGTGTCAATTGAACTACATCCTAGTCAATTTCGATAAAGGTTCATAGCAAAGTCAAAAGCCCCAATCCGGGCACCAAAATCCCTAACTCATTCCTAGTCAAATTTCTAACATTTAAAGAATGCACATTCTTAAAATTAATGGAATTTGAGGGAAGTGTACCTGTCTCTCGATCCCTCCTTTGGAATTGTGGTTCTCCCTAGCCGGGTAGAACTCCGCCGGATTCAATGGATGAATATTGGTTCGAATGGTCCGAACCAACCGCGTTCTTTCGTCATCGGTCCTTCCATGACGAGCCATTGGTTCCCAATCACCTTCCATATCGATTTTCCTTCACAAATTTGAGCAAACCTCACAATTTGGGGTGAAAATTCTCTCCTACTTTCTCTTTTCCTCGTCGGAAACAATGAAAGAAAATGGCCATTTCAGCTTCTGCCTCGGCGCTGATAAAGACCTGGTCAAATTCAGTCCAAGTCCGGCCGGACTCTTGCTGCACCAGAAAGATTCCTTGCCACTTTGGCCCCTCAGCTTTTCACAGTTTCAATTTTACCCCTTTTGGCCCCCAAAAGTGTAAAATTTCCCCCCAGTTAGACATTTCTAACACCCCATCCCCTGAGGATAAATCCCTAGTTAGTTTTCACTAACGCTCGTCTCCAGACGTTAAATTCCCAATTAGTTTTCACTAACGCTCGTCTCCAGACGTTAAATTCTCAGTTAGTTTTCACTAACGCTCGTCTCCAGACGTTAAATTCCTAGTTAGTTTTCACTAACGCTTGTCTCCAGACGTTAAATTCTCAGTTAGTTTTCACTAACGCTCGTCTCCAGACGTTAAATTCTCAGTTAGTTTTCGCTAACGCTCGTCTCCAGACGTTAAATCCCCAGTTAGTTTTCGCTAACGCTCGTCTCCAGACGTTAAATTCCCAGTTAGTTTTCGCTAACGCTCGTCTCCAGACGTTAAATTCCCAGTTAGTTTTCGCTAACGCTCGTCTCCAGACGTTAAATTCCCAGTTAGTTTTCACTAACGCTCGTCTCCAGACGTTAAATTCCCAGTCAGTTTTCACTAACGCCCGTCTCCAGACGTTAAATTCAATCCTCAGTTGACGTTTAACATTCAAACGCTCCATCCTGTCTCCGGACATTCAAGTCACATTTCCGTCTCCCGACGTCAAAATTTCTATTGGTTTTCACCACCGTTCACTTCCCCGGCCGCCAGTCGTAAGCCCGATCATCCCACTACAGCGGCCATCAAGGTAAGCCCGCACAACAATCCCTCTTCGGCCATCAAGGTAAGCCCGAATGCTCATCCCCAACAGGCTTCTAAAGAAGAAATGTCAATCCTTCCGTGTTGTTAATAACGCCAGTTTAACACAACCATTCCCATCATTGCGACCCTATCCCCAGCAGGATGAACCTGGCCGTCATCGTAAGCCCAGCACCCAAGGCACGAACGCCTTCGTCTCAGGATAAACGTATCCTCGCAATTCCAGTTTGAGGCGCCACACGCCCTCGTCAGTATCAGCAACTCCGGTTTGAGGCGCCACACGCCCACGTATGTTCCAGTAACTCCGGTTTGAGGCGCCACACGCCCTCGTATGATCCAGCAACTCCGGTTTGAGGCGCCACACGCCCTCGTATGTTCCACCATCCCAGTCTGAGGCGCCACACGCCCTCGAAGGTTTCAGAAATCCCAGGTTCAGACACCTCACAATAGTCTCCATTCAGGTCCCGGTACCTCACAATGGTCTCACTCAGGTTTAGATGCCTCCCAACAGTCTCGCTCAGGTCAAGGCCCCCACGCGCGGTCCTTGCACCTACGAACTACGATCGGCTTGATTCCCGCTCGGGATACGTAGGAATCCTTTTGCTAAGGGTCCAGCCAGCTGACCGCCCAGGTCTCTTTCAAAGTAAGGCATCCCGATTTGGATCCTTATCTTTTTTCAATGACCCCACTTCCTTCGGAAGAGACGTCGCTGAGGGGCTAACTGTAAGTACCCAAATGCGAATCGTCAAAATCCGTTAGAAAGTTAACCGGAATCCGTTAACTTGCCCGCTCCAGGTTAACCGAAACCCGTTAAGCTCCCCGTTACCATGCCAACGAGACGTCCCGAGACTGCTCCGTGCATCCCGACGTCGAAACGTACTTAACACACGTCATCGCACGTAAAAGTACGGCTTTCCCTGAAAAATGCACTTTCCGGCACTTTTCGAGGGCGTTTCAGACATTTTCCGGACTGTTATTTTAAAAAACGGACAAAACCGGGACCCGGGCGCGAACTCCCACAAGGCTGTGAGTCATGGGACACGTGGCACACATGCCATAGCCCTCCCATCACCTTTCAATCAATTTCAGAGTGAAAAGACTAAAATACCTCTGGTATACAGTCTCAGTCCGGCCGGACTCATTTGGAGACCCTCAGAAATTGCCAGCAAGTCCCTCCAATTTCCAAAGTTTCACAAAACCTCGTGGATTTCAAGCTAAGTCCGGCCGGACTCATGCTGAATTTTCACCTATAAATAGAAGGGCTGTCAAAGCCATTAAGAACAACAAATTTACTCTCCATTTTCACCACAGCCACGGCCCAAACCAAATCCTCCCTCTCCCGAGCTCCCATTTTGCCTCAATTTGCATAAAAACTCCGCGTTTCAACCAAACACGAACCAAAACACCTTGAAACACCGTTCCAAACCACTTTCCGTATCCCGTATACACCCCCCGAGCCAAAGGAGTTGACCCTAGCCATAGGTATAACTCCCTCTCTCTAATCTCTCATTTTGCCTTGATTTACGTGCCAGTTGCTATAACCGTTTCGGACGAACATCGTTGAAATGTAGACGCCTCCGTTTAATGGGGTCCGATACGTTTTAGCCCCTAGATCCTCTTCTCTTCCCGTAAGAGAAGTAATCTCTGGTTAAAACAGCGTTCCGACCCCGTTCCGTTTAAATTTCTATCATTTACAATTCCAGATCGATCGATCCGTCGAACGTTATTTAAATTCCTGTCATTTACCATTCCGGACCGTTTGATCCGTCGAACGTCATTTACATTTCTTGCAACTTTACAATTCCGAGTCGTTTGGCTCGTCGATCGTCATTTACAATTCTGAGTCATTTGGCTCGTCGACCGTCATTTACAATTCCGAGTCGTTTGGCTCGTCGATCGTCATTCACGATTCCTGATCGTTTGATTCCATTGATACTGCAATTTAAATACTGTCATTTACAAAGATCGACCCGTTTGAATCATGATAGTATTTACCTTTCAAAGTCCGAGTCGCAACCCGATTTGTTGATTGCAAATCATTTAATACGTTTTTTCCCGTAAAAATAGTTAACAATGTAATGTCCGATTCAAAACCGGAGTTCGACCTTTGAACTCTCTTTCAAAATGCGTGAAATGACGTTTGGCATCCGAACGCTCATCTTCAAACTAAAAAGCCGAATTTTGACACTCAAATCATTTAATACGTTTTTTCCCGTAAAAATCGTTAACAATGACATGCCCGGTTCAAAACCGGAGTTCGACCTTCGAACTCTCTTTCAAAATCCGCGAAATGACGTTTGGCATCCAAACGCTCTTCTTCAAACTCAAAAAAATCTGACGTTTGACATTCAAACGCTCTTTTCTTAAAAGTCAACATTTGACACTTAAGATAAACTGGCAAAATCAGCATTCGCGCCACTTTTCCTAAAAACCACAAAATCGACGTTTGTCATTCAAACGCTCGCCTTTTCAAACAAGATCACCTAATCAACGTTTGACATTCAAACCAAGATTAAGCTTGTCATTCAAGCCCCCATTTCAAAATGCAAACACACACACACACGCACACGTTTTCGAGAAAGGTAGAAAGACTCGTCATACGAGGCGTTTCGGGTGATCTCGTAATACTCTTCCCGAAACGTAATGTGACCTCCGAACCTAACAATCTCTGGTACTAAAAAGCTTTTTACTCATTTTTGCTACCAATAAAAATGACTCCCCGTTTTCAAATAGCCTTTTCCTAAATTTTTGCTACCAATAAAAATGACACCTTTTTCACAATAGCCGTTTCTCAATGTTTGGGCTCAAAATACAAAAACCGCGTGGCGGCTCCTCTTCCTTCCCGAAAAGCGAGGTCTCAGACACCAACCCTCCGCGAAAGACAACCGCCTTCTGCGTCCGCGCGAAATCCGGGTAATTTCACTAAGGCTAGGATATTGATTGCCTCCAAGAATGAGAGGTCTAAATTTGTTTCGGCCAAAGGTAAGGGTGATGGGAATACCTCCTGAAAACGAGAGGATGTCTTGGGATTGGTTAAAGGTAATGGTGAGGGACATCCATGCTATCTCTTTATTTGCTATGAGACTCCCTTTGAGCAACGACTTGATCCTTTGACTTTTGCTTTTGAGAGGAATGCTAGGGACTAGGCTCTTTTTTTTTCTTCTTTTTTTATTATTTCTCTTTTTTTATTCATTCCTCTCTCTCTTCTTTTTTTTTTAATTTTTTTTTTGAGAGAGAACTTCAGCTAGTCCCCAGGATGAATCACTGCATTCTGCCATTCTTGAGTTTGGAAATGGTCGATCTTCTTTTGAATCACGGGAGCCTCAAGGATAGTCCTTCTTCTTCTGGAGATGGTTAGACGGGTTTCAAAACGTGCCGATCTTGAAATGAAGTGATAATATTTGGTGAGGGTGAGGTAAAGCTTTTCCTATGGGTGAGAGGTCTCAGATGCAGTCCGTACCAAATGACCTAAATGAGATTAAGGTTTCATCGCTTGCTTAAGCTTAATTGAGGAAGATTCATACAAATTCGCTGAGGAATGGAATGATGAGTATGATGAAAGAGATGTGAGCATATGAGATGCGAGATGGGGAGTTGGTGAGCCCCAATTTGAGAAAGATATCAGTCAATTTTCTCACCCCGATCAATTTAAATATTAATCATTTCAAAACATTAGTAATTGAGCAGCACAAATGATCATGTAGAATAAAACCATTTCAATTAAGTGTAACATGGGTGTGCAAGTGATGACTCGAGTCTAGCAAGAAGAGAAACAAATATCTTTATTACTGTATTAAAAAAAAACTTATAACATAGGTATAATAGACTCAAATCATAAAAAGGGACATTCCCTACCAAAAATGAAAACAATCTGGACCCTACGATGACTGATTGACTATATTATCGTCAGCTCAAGGTAGGAGGATCCGTTGGAATCAGGAAAGAGGATTGGTAACCATCTTGGGAGGAGCTTTCTCAACCCTGCCTTCATCAACAAGTCTTTGAATAAGCAGTTTCAGAGGAACGCAGTCGTTGGTGACGTGGCCGGGATACTGATAATAGTAGCAATACTTGCTACGATCCAAATCCGAATTGGGTTTGATGGGATGGTAATTGTCAAGTGGCTTGATCATCCCTCTTCGAACTAATCCATTGAAGGCTTCCTCAGTTGTTATTCCAAGATCATCAAACTTCCGCTGCTTACGCGGTGGAAACCGACCACGATTCTGGACACCACTTTCCTCTTGATAGTCCCCTTCAATCTTCCCTTCGTCGATGAGTCCTTGGATGATTGCTCTCAAAAGTTTGCAATCATGAGTGGTATGGCCGGGATATTGGTAGTAGTAGCAGAACTTTCTTTTATCTAGATTGGGCCTAGGATTAAGAGGGTTATAATTGACCAACGGCTGAACCAATCCTCCGCTTACCAAGACCTTGAGGAATTTATCCATAGGCATTCCCACATCACCCCAGTACTGCTTTCTCTCTTTCATCTGAACCACTTTTGGAGGTGATCTCGGTATTGGCGCCCCTTGCTGAATGGGATTCATAGCAGGAATGAAGGACATCTGATTAACAGTCACATATGGGGTTTGTCCTGAACGTTGATCTTGCATAGTCGACGGGCTGGAACCCAAAGATGAACCCATTGACAGTTGAGAAAAATTTCCTTGAAATGGAGATTGGTCAGCGGGGAACGGCAGCAATCCTTTCTGGTTGAACTGGTTGTCCACATAATGCCATGATCTTTGGGGACCTTGCTGATACTGACACTGCGACTCAAATTGGTTAGGAGAACTAAAACCCTTGGTGTAAGTGTCCCAATCTGAGCCGCCAATGTTCCTTCAGCCCAATTTAACGACTTCCACGTCAAATAAACGTTTAAGGGCATTTTGGTCACTTTCTAAGGCAAATTAAACAAGAAAGGAACTTGAAGGAATAACAAAAATAGGTCAAAAATCGGTTGGGAAGAGTCATTTCCAAGAAATTGACCAACTTTTCATTAAATGCAAGCAGCCAAAACTGCTTTCTGCAAAGTCAGGCACGCCAACATCCCCATCCGCGCAGACAGGAATGAGACTCAGTCTCGTCCGCGCGGACATGATTGAAACCTAAATTCAGCCTATAACTTAAATCATTCTCTCTCAGTTTAAAGGATCCCATTATTCAAACCCTACTGTTATATTCACGAAAATCCCAGAAAACAGCCTAAACACTAAGCAAAAACAAAAAATCCCAACACAAATCTTGATCAAATTCAAGCCCCAAACACAAATCCAAGGAAGATAGGGTACAACCATTGGTAAACCCTCCTTCTCCTTACCTTAATCTCCCTCATCCATGCATACATCTCACATTTTAAAGATGTAACTTGCTCATTTACTTGATTGTTCATCTCTTGTCCTAGATCCAAGAGGATCTCCATGGAGTTCATCTCCATGGATGATTCTCTACAAGGATCCACATCCTTTTAAATTGTTTCTCCTATTTTACATTAACTAGTTGTTACTTGGTCTCTTGGCCTAAAGTGTGATCACCTTGGTGTTCATCTCCATGGATGATCACACTAAATGGTCCATATTCTTATTTTCATCTTCTTTCATGTTAATTAGTTCTTACTTGACCTAAAATGTGGTCATCTTGGAATAAATTTCCATGGATGACCATTTTAAATGGTCTAAATTGTTTTACTTCCTTGTAAATATTTTTCCCTAACCTAAGATCTTCACCTTGGAACAATTTTCATGGATGAAGATCATTAAGGTTCCTAGGTTACAAAAGGGGTGAAGTTGATACATTGAGTTCAATGATCTCAAGGATGGTCATCTTAATGACCACCTTAGAAATCCACTCTAAAGTTGATACACCCTTAACCTAAATTTAATTTTCATACATTAATCTTTGTTTTATGTTAAATCTCCCATCCCAAGCAAATGAAGTGCTTCCAAGTCCTAATGTACCCTAAGGATGGCTTGATATAGTAGATCACCACTAATCATGTTTAGTGATCACTAATCAAAGCCTAAGAAAAGTGGGGACAAGCATGGATGCAAAATTCAAAAATGTTTTTTACTTATCATTTTCTGTTGCAAACTCCGAGCTTCGATTACGTAACTCCAATTGACATTCTCGAATTTACGTAATCGATCGAAAGCTCCAAAAAAGAATATTTACCGTCTCATCCGCGCGACGAATTGACTCTCGCCCGGTCCGCGCAGACAGGAATGTAAGGGACAAATATTTTTGTTTTCAGTCTATTTTCACTCACAGAAGCACACTGTTTTGATAAATTTCAGTCCAGTCCAGTCAAAACTCTTATTTCCAGAAAATTCCATTTGCAAAACAAACACACACACATAAATGGTTTCAAGTTAGGAAGACTCGTTTTACGAGGCATTCCGGGTGAACACTAACGTTCTCCCGGAGTGTAAGGTGACCTCCGAACTCACTTCTCTCATTTTGGGTATTTTTCAAAGTTTTGGCCCTTAAACTAAAAACGGCGTGGCGACTCCGTTTGATTTTTTTCAAAAAAAATCGATCATCATCACAGTGGCGACTCCGCTGGGGACCTTAAAAATAAGGTTTATCTTTTTAAAAAAAAAAATAAATAAAATGGTATTTGGTATATAGGTGGAAACCATTAAGCTTCCTGTACCGCTTCCTAATCCGGGGATTGGGATAAATTATGGTCTAACAAAGCAACGTACCGGTATCATTTCCAAAAAAAAAAAGAAAAGCTTTTATGGGTCAAACTTCCGTCCCGGCACTTGAAACCATTTGTATGTGTGTATGTGTTTCCCCTTTTTTTGTGTTGATTTGATTATCCCGGAAAAATAAAAATTTTGACTGTCGGACCCGTTTCCTTAACTGTTTGAATTTTGTGCTTATGTGCTTATGTGTTTATTTGCTTTCAAAAAAAAAATTCGAAAATATTTTCAAAAAAAAAAAAAATTCATTTTCAAAATTTTTTGCATGCATCATGCTCTTAAGACACATGTGAAAATTTCTATTTTACTCAGAAAAAGAAGATAGACTGTCCGCACACTACGCGCACTTGGCCTTACACTGCACACTACGTCCTTAACCCGGGAAAATCCCAGTAGCAGCCCATTTGGCCTTACTACGCCTCTCAGTGCGAGCACGGGACTACCCAAACATCCCTTGGAGCCTCGTGTCGACCATGCACTTGTCCGTGACACACTTTGTCCGAGACCCGGTTGGTTTTTAGTTTGGTCCGTGTCGTGCCCTGTCTGTGTATACACTGTGCCAGTCAGTCCTTAGTCGGCACGCCAAGTCAATATCCTTCGGAGACCCTAATCAGTCGAGGTCATGCCGGTTTTCCGTCATGAACTTTGACCAAATCTTGACTGGCATTTTGGCTTTGACCTTGACTCGCACAATTTATGCACCGACTCCCGACATGACACTGAGTCATCAAGGATTAACGATTATTCCATGTCTAATTACGGCCTAACTGACGACGGGTCAAGATCAATTATGGACATTTATCAGTCAAAGCCATGCCGACTTTTCGTCGAGCCCCTCAACATGATTTTGACCTTTGACGTCAGCTTTGCCCGTAATTAACATTGAATACGCGTTAAGACTCGATTACCCGCCAGACTTTAGGATCGTTTTTCTTTTCGGTCGGTGAGACCCGCTTGCCCTACAGAACCCTTGTTCGAGGTTACAGGTTGAGGGTCTGTAGCGTAGTGATGGGACCCACTGATCCAGGACTTAGAGTAGTTTGCGAAAAAGAAGAGCAATCTTTTCCAACCGCTTAGGCTTTAATAAAACACGTTTTAAGTAAACAAGAACAAATAACTACATGTTGCATGAGCCTTGAGCCCAAACACCTACCCTCCTTCATTCCCAAATATCTGAACCCTCGTATCTTTCCCCTGCAGCTCCTCACAAAGCTTGGTTTCGGGCATCGGGTCACCGTCTGATCAGTTGGGAAGAATCAAGCGCATTGTCAGCTTCACCGTTTGCTTCGACTCCGATTTTTAGAATGTCTGCATCAGCTGGTAACGATGGGGACAACATTACTCCGCCTCCCGGGACTCCCCAAACAGAACAGCAGTGGAATCAGTTGGCTGAACAAATGAGACTGCGACAGAAAGCACAGATGAGTAGCCTTCTGGAGGCTATCAGGAGCCATGGTTTGGCCGCCAGTCTCAATCCCGATGGCACTTTCACCGTGGAAGAAGAGGAGGACCCCAATCCCACTCTTGGTCGCCCTGAATACTCCAAGATGCCACCACCAACCGCCTATGGTATCACTACCGAGGCCCATGCTTCTCGATCTATGGGTCAGCCAGCTCCTCAACCACAGACTACTGGACCCATCCAGTCTGGCGGGACAAGCCAGTTCGCAGTTCCTCAGTGGGGACAAGATCAGTACGGAATGTCTTCCCATGGTTGGGGGTACCTCAGAATGCCGCAGCAAGTTGGGATCATGCCTCAGTTTGGAACCGGTCAGTCCGGACCTTTACAGCAACAGTTCAGGGTACCACAGCAACAGTTCGGAATGTCGCCACCACAGTTTGGTCTAGGGCAGTAGTCAGGAGCCCCTCTTCTAAGTAATGTTGGTCCAGCTGCCACTAACACCTCTCTGGCTTCCCATGCAGTTCAACAACCAGGGGCAGCAACCCGCATTTAAGCCTTCTTATGAGTCTCACTCTGGAAACCCGAACTATCCGGCTACCTCAGGTCTGCCTCCACCTTCTCTGCCCCTTGGAAACCCACAGCAAGTCGCTGGGTTCTATCCCTTTGCCCAGGCTCCTACCTACACTCCCCAGGGTAATTTGGGCCAAGGACAGGTTTTCACCTATGCCCCCGGACCGGCCATTCCTTCCACCAGTGCACCACCAACGGCTAGCCCTCTTCCTAGCTCAAATGTCGGCTCAGGCATTCCCGCTCCACCTTCGGATCCCCATTTGGCCTGGTTTATGGAGCAACACAAGGAAATGAAAGCGCAGCTTGCTGAATTGACTGTCAAAAGGAACAATGCTCTTCGGCCTACAGATTCGGACTCCATTGTACCCCTGCCTCACAAGTTCGTGATGCCCAATCTTGACTTGTTTGATGGAAGTGCGTGCCCTAAAACTCACTTGGACACCTATACTTTGGCAATGAAAGCTAAGGGATGCACAAACCAGCAGTTGGCCGACTACTTCAGTCTCTCTTTGAAGTCAGGAGCTTTGAAATGGTTATTTCGATTAAAGCCTGAAACTAGGGCTACTTGGGAACAGATTACCAGTACTTTCACAGATAAGTATAAAGCCAACTTGGAATGGGAGACAAACAGAGTTGACCTGCAGACGACGATGCAGCGCCCAGATGAGAATATTGGGGATTTTTATAAAAGGTGGAACTTGAAGCTCAGTGAAATGGCCATCCCTCCCTCTGACGAGGAGCAGTTAGACATCTTCCAATCATGCTTGAAGCCGCATTTAAAGGCCTCACTTAGAAATTTCCCCTATCCGGATCCACGGGCAATGGTCAATTCCGGGGCTAAATTTGAGAGGGCTTACAATCAACAGCAAGTTGTTGCACCTTCTTACAGATACCGGGCTTCTTCCACCTCCAACACGACTCCTGCCCAGCCCTATTCGGGACGGGGCGCAACAATGCCACTCCCTTTGTTACCAAGAAACCTGATGCGTCCGGATCCGGTTCCAAGGCTTGGGAGACTTTGGGATGCCTTTGAGTGATATCTTCAGAGGTTTGGTAAAAGAAGGTTTGCTCCGACCTTTAAATAATTATCAGCCTAGAAACCACAATGCTCCTTTGGATACCTCCAAGCATTGTGCCTTTCATCAGTACCTTGGGCACCTGACAGATGATTGCGTCCCCTTGAAAAAAGTCGTCCAAAGTTTGATTGAGCAAGGGAGGTTAGAGGTGCCTGAAGGGCCTAATACTATCAATAACCCGTTCCCTAGAAATAACAACATGAGTGTCAACATGGTCGAGTTTGGTGATTCAAGCCTTGTGGGCATAATGAAATTTGACTCGCCCCTGGGTGAGGTCGATGAACCAGTCATCGCAGGCAATGAAAATGGTTGGATTGAGCAAGAGATTGCCAAAGAAATCCTGATGGAAAGATCTGCAATAGCTCCCATCTCCAGCGTCGAAGAGTAGATGCATGGTCCAATAGCAAAGAGCGGCTAGACTAAGGGCTACCTATCTTTAAATTAAATTGAAATGTTGAAATAGTCTTTTAGTCAACCTTCGTAGGTTCTAGTATTTTTCTCTTTCACCTAAGTCCTTCCTGGACATTTGTTGCTTTAGTCCATTTCGGACATGGTAGTTTAACTATGTCATTTAAAATTTCAATATATATATATATGTCTTCTTTCTTTTCTCTCAAGACTCGAGACATTACTTGCACACCCACGTTACATTTAATTGAAATGGTTTTATCCTAGATGCTCACTTGTGCTGCTCAACCGCTAATGCTCTGAAATGACTCATGTTTAAATTAATCGGAGTGAGAAAATCAATTGATATCCTTCTCAAATTGGGGCTTACCAACTCCCCATCTTGCATCTCACATGCTCACATCTCTTTCATCATACTCAGCATTTCGTTCACTCAATGAATTTGCATTAATCTTTCTCAATCAAGTTTAAGCAAGCAATGAAGACTTAATTTTGTTTAGGTCATCCGGTAGGGATTGCGGTTGAAGCCTTTCACCCTAGGGAAGCCATTACCTCACCCTCACCAAACAATACCCTTTCATTTCAAGATCAGCGTGTTTTGAAACCCCGTTTAGCTATCATTTTTGCTCCATGCTAAGAGAAGTACAAGTAAGCCCAAGAAGTTAGCTTCGAGAGTCGGTGATGCGCAAAATATCTCAAGGAAGGACAAAGATAATCCTCAACTCCTCAGGAGTCCTTCCAAGTTATATAAAAAAAAAAGCAAGAGTGCAAAAAGAGTAATGTCCAGCTAGGCTAAAAACCTTGAAAAAAGGACAGTCTAGGAAAAAAACAGGGCTGCACGTAAAAAAAAAAAAAAGGATTTTAAATCCTCACAATTCAGAAAAAAATCCTCAATTTCTCAAGAGGCCCTAAAAAAAAAAAAAAAGGTCCTCGACTTCTCAAAAGGCTCTCCAATATTCAAAAGGAGCCCGAATCCTCGCAAGTTCTCAAAAGTTTTGATTTGCTTGGACTTTCTCTCACCATTACCTTAAACCAATTCCATCCATCCTCTCGATTTTAGAGGATATTCCCTACCTAAACCAATCCCAAGCCATCCTCTCGATTTTAGAGGATATTCCCATTACCATTACCCTTGCCCTCGGCCAAAGCCAAAATTTAGAGGCAATGAAGATGCAATCACAGATTTCCCCACCTTAGAAATTCCAAACACATCCTCAAAAGCCAACCTCTCATTTTTAGAGATTCAGTCAGTAAAAAGCCCAGCCGACCTCTCATCTTAAGAGGTCACGATTTTCCAAATCACCCGATGGCCGATCGAAGCCTTGAAACCCAGCTATAGTTCCTACCGGATAGCAGTTTCATTCTAATATCTTCAGGATCTAAATCAAATTAATGCTTTAGTGCTTGCTTAAGTCAGAGCCAAATCCATCTCGGCTCAAAAGATCATTAATCAAAGATTGTGCAAATTGAATCCATTCATTCGGCATTTTATGTGAGCATAGTTCATTTCTACTCCACAAACACTTGCCGTGGATGTCCCACTGGGGCTCCGCATCCGTGTCTTTCATTGACACTCCAAGGAGACATGTTCTTAAACTCTCCTATTCTCCGAAAATCCTCAAAGGTCCTCGAAATCGTGAATTTTCACATTCATTCCCTCTTCATTCGGGATAAGCTCGAACTACAGCGACCTGAGCTCCTCATCAGGAGGGGAACGTAGGCAACCATAATTGGTCCGATCAAAAATCACAAACAAATCTCAAAAAATCCGGCCTCCTCAAGGGCCGTCACTATACACAGATCCTTCTCTCCATCTTTCCGAGTTTGATTCTCGATATCAGTTGGTTTTCTCCTCGTGATTAATCAATATATTTGTTCATATCAGATTTAGTGTTTGAATAATCCGAACATCAATAAAGGTTTTTATGCAGCCTTGTGATCATCATGAATAAGACAAGTTTTCAAGTGTCTCGACAAGTCTTCTCTTTCTACATCATAGGAAGATAGAGCCAAACACTGTCTTTCTGTCAGCAGGGGCTTCCATACACCTTTCCACACCTTGTGATGCTTATACTCTCCCAAAAGAGTTAAACTCAAAAGCGAGAGTGTCATACACAAATTCGGGATACATTCCCACTTTTCGAAAGATGTGCCCCTGCACGTAAACATTTCCGAGTCTTGTCCAGTGACTAATTGACTAAGGTCTGAAAAAGATGGGTGCCTCCTTGACCACATGATAACTTTGTCTGCAATAAGACTGCTTTGAATTTCTTCAAGCTGGGGCTTCGCTAAGCGGTTCTCTCAGGTTCTCCTGTATCAGCTCTTCAAGCTGGGGCTTCACCAAGTCACCTTGGTCCACGTTGGGTTCCTCCCTCTGTTATATGATGGATTTGCCCCTTACTAGATTCCCTCCAGGTTTGCTTTGCATCAGCAACTGGGGCTTCGCCAAGCCGGGATCATTCTATGCACGTTCTCTGCTGCTTTGCGTCTCGGATGCACGACACACTTTGTTCTCATCAGCAACGAATCAATCTGCTGCAACCTACACTCTTAGAGTACGCCCCCACTTGCTCAAAATCTGTCTCAAATAGTTTCCAGACACATACATCCCAATACATCCCCTCTCATCACCATGTATCCCCACAAAAATCTCCCCAGGGCTCATGTAGCATGCACAAAACTTGAATCAATAGGAAAAACCCTAAGTGATTGAAGATCATAAATCATAATTTCCCTGCCAAAAGCTTGGGCTAAGTGCATCTTCAAAAGCAAGTGAATGCATCATCTCGCGAACATATGCAGTGATACTTTCATACATTTTTCTCATAATCATTTTGGTTCTATGCATGCATCTGTCATCATGAATGCCATATATGCATCCTCCTCTCTACTAACAAATGCAGCAATTCAAACATGAAAGACCAGTTTTCCGTTACGACCTGAAGCCTCTTCGCAGCAAGGATGGTCTCCATCGAAGCGTAATGACAATGACTTCAACAGTATGGCCCAAATAACTGGCAAGACCCTCAAGTCAAAAATCATCGGGTCCATCCCTCGAGTCAAAGAATCATCGGGTCCACCTCTCAGAATCAAAAAGTCATCGGCCCCGTCGCCAAGTTATCAGCGAAATCCGTTTTTCATGGCAAACAGCAAAATTCATGTCCTATCCGACAAATGCCTCCAAAGACAGCAAATCGTCAACAGAGACCGTCCCGCGAACGGCAATCCAACAACTCTTCATCAACATCAGCCGTAGCCTCAGTCCTTCCGGCAGCTACAGGTAAGCACAGCTCAGGTATGAAAGCATATCTTAGTCAATTAATAGCATTATCAACAAAACCTCGGGTGACTCCCAAATACAGTCAAACCTCGGGTGACTCCCAGATAATAGTCAATCCTCGGGTGACTCCCAGATAATAGTCAATCCTCGGGTGACTCCCAGATAATAGTCAATCCTCGGGTGACTCCCAGATAACAGTCAAACTTCGGGTGACTCCCAGATAACAGTCAAATCCTCGGGTGACTCCCAAATACAGTCAAATCCTCGGGTGACTCCCAAATACAGTCAAACCTCGGGTGACTCCCAAATACAGTCAAACCTCGGGTGACTCCCAAATACAGTCAAACTTTGGGTGACTCCCAGATATACTCAAACTTCGAGTGACTCCCGGATAATAGTCAATCCTCGGGTGAACTCTGTAGTCAATCCTCGGGTGACTCCCTAATAGTCAATCAAACCTCGGGTGACTCCCATAATAATCAAATCTTCGGGTGACTCCCAGATAATAGTCAATCCTCGGGTGACTCCCAGATAATAGTCAATCCTCGGGTGACTCCCAGATAATAGTCAATCCTCGGGTGACTCCCAGATAATAGTCAATCCTCGGGTGACTCCCAGATAATAGTCAATCCTCGGGTGACTCCCAGATAATAGTCAATCTTCGGGTGACTCCCAGATAACAGTCAAACCTTGGGTGACTCCCAAATACAGTCAAACCTCGGGTGACTCCCAGATAACAGTCAATCCTCAGGTGACTCCCAGTAAACGCCACCTCTTTGACTCAAAGAAACAACGATTCCTTGGGTGACTCCCCGGGATATGTAGGAAACCCTTTCGTAAAGGTCCAGCCTTGGGCATGACCATTATGGCCTCTTGTTATCGCCACCTCTTTGACGAACTACGATTCGACTTGATTCCCATTCGGGATACGTAGGTAGCCTACCATAGGTCCAGCCACTTGACCAACACGGTCACCCTTTTCCCCGATAGTTATCGTAAGCTCGAATCTTCCCAGGCGAGAACGCCTTCAAATAGTCTTCCGGGTACTAAACCCCAACTTAGTTCATACTCCTTAACCGAACCTCGACTTAAAGGTCTCATACTCCCGAATCAGTCCCCACTTAGAACTAAGTCCCCATTCAGGTTCATACTCCTGAACCAAACCTCGACTTAGGATCATACTCCTGAACTAAGTCCCCATTCAGGTTCATACTCCTGAACCAGATCCCCACTTAGGTTCATACTCCTGAACTAAGTCCCCATTTAGGTTCATACTCCTGAACCAAACCTCAACTTAGGTTCATACTCCTGAACTAAGTCCCCATTTAGGTTCATACTCCTGAACCAGGTCCCCACTTAGGATCATACTCCTGAACTAAGTCCCCATTTAGGTTCATACTCCTGAACTAAACCTCAACTTAGGTTCATCCCCGACGAAAGCTAACGAAATCCCGTTTCTTTCCTCGATTCCATCCCCAGCAGCTTTCGAACTACGTATAGGCTTGATTCCCATTCGGGATATGAAGGTAGCCTACCATAGGTCCAGCCACTTGACCAACACGATCACCCTTTCTCCTGATAGTGAAACATAAGCCCGCTTTCTCCAACGAAAGTTAACGGAATCCCGTTTCTTTCCTCGTTTTCACCTCCGGCAGCAAACGTAAGACCGATCCCTTCAAATGAAGTCCACCAAAAGACTGTCTATCCCCTCAGAGTCCATCCCCAATGAAAGGATATGAACCATAGAAGGAAATCGTTTCAAAAACAAGTTGATACCTCCAGATCACCATTTGTCAAGGTTTGAGGCACCTAAAATGCCATCATCAAGGTTTGAGGCACCTAAAACGCCATCATCAAGGTTCGAGGCACCCAAAATACCATCATCAAGATTTGAGGCACCTAAAACGCCATCATCAAGGTTCGAGGCACCTAAATGCCATCGTCAAGGTTCGAGACACATAAAACGCCATCGTCAAGGTTCGAGGCACCTAAATGCCATCATCAAGGTTCGAGGCACCTAAAACGCCATCATCAAGGTTTGAGGCACCTAAAACGCCATCATTAAGGTTCGAGGCACCTAAAATGCCATCGTTAAGGTTTGAGGCACCTAAAACTCCATCATCAAGGTTCGAGGCACCTAAAACGCCATCATAAAGGTTTGAGGCACCTAAAACGCCATCATTAAGGTTCGAGGCACCTAAAACGCCATCGTTAAGGCTTGAGGCACCTAAACGCTATCACTAAGGCTTGAGGCACCTAAACGCTATCACTTCGGTTTCGACACAAAATACGAGGAAAGTGATGAACCACAATCATCCTCTGATTCGACAAACCAAAGTCATTACCAGGTTGACACCGTAAAATAGTCGAAAACCCGAACTACGACTGGCTTGATTCCTCTTAAGGATACGTAGGTAGCCTACCATTAGGTTCACCACCTCAAAATGGTCATTCCTTTCTTAAGCGGTGTGGATGTACAACTCACCATCATCGTGACCGAAATGGTCATCTTCATCCCCAAAGCAGAAGTTTCTTTTAGTAACGGCACCTAAAACTCGCTCACCAGGGTTGACGCTCAAAATAGTCACCTAGGTCAACGTCCTCAAGATAGTCAAAAGACCGAACTACGACCGACTGATTCCTCTTAAGGATACGTAGGTAGCCTACCATTAGGTTCACCACCACTAAAATGGTCATTCCTTTTCCTAAGCGGTGTGGATATACAACTCTAGCCATCAGACCAAAATGGTCATGTTCTATCCCCAACAGAGTTTCTTTCAGCAACCGACTGAAGAACTCGTTCACCAGGTTGACGCCTCAAAATAGTCACTCTAGGGTCAACGTCTGAAGATAGTCGAAAGACCCGAACTACGCCCGGCTTGATTCCTCTTAAGGATACGTAGGTAGCCTACCATTAGGTGCAGCCATCAGACCAAAATGGTCATTTCTTTTTCGAGCAATCCAAAATGGTCACTCTCTTCTCCCCAGCAGATTGGGACGTCACTTTTATCGACGAACCCACTTCCTCCGAAAGGGCCGTCACTGAGGGGCTACTGTAAGTGTCCCAATCTGAGCCACCAATGTTCCTTCAGCCCAATTTAACGACTTCCACGTCAAATAAACGTTTAAGGGCATTTTGGTCACTTTCTAAGGAAAATTAAACAAGAAAGGACCTTGAAGGAATAACAAAAATAGGTCAAAAATTGGTTGGAAAGAGTCATTTCCAAGAAATTGACCAACTTTTCATTAATTGCAAGAAGCCAAAACTGCTTTCTGCAAAGTCAAGCACGCCAACATCCCCATCCGCGCGGACAGGAATGAGACTCTGTCTCGTCCGCGCGGACATGATTGAAACCTAAATTCAGCCTATAAATTAAATCATTCTCTCTCAGTTTAAAGGATCCCATTATTCAAACCCTACTGTTATATTCACGAAAATCCCAGAAAACAGCATAAACACTAAGCAAAAACACAAAATCCCAACACAAATCTTGATCATATTCAAGCCCCAAACACAAATCCAAGGAAGATAGGGTGCAACCATTGGTAAACCCTCCTTCTCCTTACCTTAATCTCCCTCATCCATGCATACATCTCACATTTTAAAGATGTAACTTGCTCATTTACTTGATTGTTCATCTCTTGTCCTAGATCCAAGAGGATCTCCATGGAGTTCATCTCCATGGATGATTCTCTACAAGGATCCACATCCTTTTAAATTGTTGCTCCTCTTTTACATTAACTAGTTGTTACTTGGTCTCTTGGCCTAACGTGTGGTCACCTTGGTGTTCATCTCCATGGATGATCACACTAAATGGTCCATATTCTTATTTTCATCTTCTTTCATGTTAATTAGTTCTTACTTGACCTAAAATGTGGTCATCTTGGAATAAATTTCCATGGATGACCATTTTAAATGGTCAAAATTGTTTTACTTCCTTGTAAATGTTTTTCCCTAACCTAAGATCTTCACCTTGGAACAATTTCCATGGATGAAGATCATTAAGGTTCCTAGGTTACAAAAGGGGTGAAGTTGATACATTGAGTTCAAAGATCTCAAGGATGGTCATCTTAATGACCACCTTAGAAATCCACTCTAAAGTTGATACACCCTTAACCTAAATTCAATTTTCATACATTAATCTTTGTTTTATCTTAAATCTCCCCATCCCAAGCAAATGAAGTGCTTCCAAGTCCTAATGTACCCTAAGGATGGCTTGATATAGTAGATCAGCACTAATCATGTTTAGTGATCACTAATCAAATCCTAAGGAAAGTGGGGACAAGCATGGATGCAAAATTCAAAAATGTTTTTTACGTATCATTTTCTGTTGCAATCTCCAGTTCTGATTCTGTAACTCCAGTTGACATTCTGGAATTTACAGAATCAGACTGGAAAGCTGCAAAAAAGAATATTTACTGTCTCATCCGCGCGAACAGAATTGACTCTCGCTCTGGTCCGCGCGGACATGAATGTAAGGGACAAATATTTTTGTTTTCAGTCTATTTTCACTCACAGAAGTACACTGTTTTGATAAATTTCAGTCCAGTCCAGTCAAAACTCTTATTTCCAGAAAATTCCTTTTGCAAAACACACACACACACATAAATAGTTTCAAGTTAGGAAGACTCGTTTTAAGAGGCATTCCGGGTGAACACTAACGTTCTTCCCGGAGTGTAACGTGACCTCCGAACTCACTTCTCGCATTTTGGGCATTTTTCAAAGTTTTTGCCCTTAAACTAAAAATGGCGTGGCGACTCCGTTTGATTTTTTCAAAAAAAATCGGTCATCATCACACTTGGGAATCGGTTGTCCACCCTGAATCTGAGCTTGGCAAACTTGAGTTGCTGGAGGAGGAACATTATCTTGGGTATTCACGTTCGTCCCTTTCATTCCATGCATCTGGTAATTGGGGGAGATGTGACATCCATGGTGGACTGAAGAGGGAGAGAAATATTCCCAGTCCCATGATCAACGTTGTTAGTACCAATGATTTCCTCGTAGGACCCATCTTTGTGACGAATTACTGTGATCCCTCCGACACGCATGGATTCCACAAACCTAGCATGCGTTTCCTCTTCTCGGGCCTTAGCAATTTGGGCAAGCAACTGGGCCTTGCACTCACGAACCATGGCAGCCTCAAGAGTGCCTCGCAGCTCGCTTATATAGACAAATCATTCATATCCAGCTAACCCGAAGTAAAAGGACTTCCAGACTGAGTGGACGACATATCCTTTGTACCAGACATCTCAGATATCAGAACAGATGAGAGCTTCACAAAAACTGCAACTACTTTGGAGACACGAATCAAACGAACACTGGAAGCCGGAGCACGCACCCCACTTGTCGCAGCTACAGAGGGTGGATATGGATTGATAAGGTGGTGAAGGAAGAAGACTTTGAGGAAGTACGGGAGAGGGAAAGGAAAAGAAGGACCGACTCACCCAAACAATTTATTCATGTTCAAGTATAAATTAATATTTTAAAACCTAAATAAGGTTGGGAGAGGATAAGCCTTTATTTACGCAATCTATACCTTGGGGAAACCTAAAGACGCAACATTCATATTACATCAAATGCTTCGCACTGAAATTAATAATAGGTGATGACACCTAAACAAGACCTAAGCACCATGTGAGATGGACGAGTGGTCCAAATTTCTGGGGAAATTTGGGCAGTATAACGGGTATTCTTGAAGAATTTCAAAGAAAAATCCGGCATGACCTCTCGTCGGTGCACGGTGACAATGCGGCATGATCTCTCGTTAGAACATGTCATGAGAGTGACATGTCCCCACGTGAAACCATGTTGCATTGGCAACATGCCCACAAGTGCAAGGTTTTGGGAAAGGTACGAAGGCCTATTGTAAATTTCAAAACAACTCATTTTAGTGTGATTAAAATGTTGTATCCAAAAAAACCAACCGTGGGTAAGCTTTACAAGTGTGGCGCCACCTATGATGCGCTAGGGGGATAGGTTTGATATTAGGCGCTCAAGCGTAGGTGAATTTCATGGCCGTCCGCGATGCCGTCAATCGCACCCGAGGGTTCTAAATCTATGTGGAGTAGTGTCCGGATGACTATGTTCTTTTATTTATGAAAATAATAATTTTTTTTATTTTATTTTCTTTTTATTTGAAAAGGAAAACAAACGAGGAAAACACACACACACTCTCACAGGTCAACAAAGGTACAACAATCAACTATGCTCTGATCCAAGGGACTGCCCTCAAACCAGCATCTGAAAACTGCTCAGTGGCCAATCTTGTCGTGTGACACAGGACAGAATGGTCCAAACTGTTGAGAAAACCTGCCAAAGCTGCCTCAGCCTCCACTAACCACAAATCCATTCCCAGCTCATGCGACATACACAAAAAAATAAAATAAGCTAGCAACAATTCCTAGGCCGGTCCCTGGAATCACAAATACGTCATTACATCTCAAATAAAATACTTAGCTATGCCAAATACAAGTGTTTTATTACAGATACAAAATGTCTGTTGCTCTACAAATACAATACAAAATAAAAACAAACAAACAAAATGAGTCTTACTCCGACTCATCATCATTAACCTCTTCAAACGAGAACTCCGGCATCTCAAAAAACCCGACGGTCACCACCTCGTCATCGGAATACTCGACCCCCTCCTCGATCGAATGCTCGAAGTATTCCGAATAGTCAAACCCGGTAAAAGGATCAAAGAAGGGATGCGAGGACGAACCCTCACCCTGCGCACCCGACGAAGGGAAGAACTGATAAAGGGTATGTAGCCTCTGGGCCCCCGAAGACGTCCCCGCATCAAAGTTGTGTTGCTCCTGAACCGGCACCTCAGGCTGTGGCTCTGGCTAGCCCTCGAAGAAGGAATATCCACAGACCTCCTTGAAGGCATCGGCGCGAATGCCACTGCACTTCGCGAAGATCAGCAGGACAGCTTCCCCAAGAGCTTCTTCGAAAAAGCCCTCAACCCCACGTATCGGCGGGTCAACACGTCCAAGTACCGTCCCGAGACCTGCACAAACAAACAACCAAAGAGAAGCTTAGCAAAAGAGATACAAAAATACTCGACAAAAGAGAAGAATACAGAAAACATGCCAAGATGGAAAAGAGTAAACAAAACTCACCGCAGCATCCGGGTCAACCTGATAAACAGCAGGACCGTGCTCTGGGATGGGCACCGACACCCTCCTCCTCAAAGAGTCCCCACGAACATACGTGAAATCCGGCCAGGTACTGGGACATCTGGAGGACGTGATGAACCAGTCTGCCTCTCCCTCGGCAACACCTATGGCATCCTCAGCTTTCGCCTAACAAAGGCCGCATACTCGTCGCCCTCCAGGGCAAACTCCTCGACACTCACGCCAGCCCGATACCTCTCATACTCCAGCACGTCTATATCAAGAGGACTCATAATATGGAAGGGCGGATCCCTCGGAGCCATAGGAGGCACACCTGTGCCATGCTGCTAGAATACCCTCTTCCCCAAGTATATTGAGTCACAAGTAAGACCCCGCAGAATCTTCCGCTGCTGCGTCACCCAGGGGGCACCCTCCAGCTCATCCTCATCATACCGAGTCCATGGGTATAGTTGAAACCCCTCTGGACTGTCCCTCTCCAGGCATTGCTGCACATCCTTATATGTGACAGTGACCTTTCCCCTGCTCGTCCTCCTCTTCCTCAAAGAGCGAGCCCAGCACAGCATGGCAGGATAACCGAACATGGCCTCATCCTCCAAGTCCCACGGCTGGCATCGGAGATCTCATAGCACCACGCCTGCAACAAAAAACAGATAATGCTCAGAACAAGAAAAAGAAAAAGAAAAAGAAGATGGAGAAGTGACCAAGTGCTAAAAATAGCAATAAACTCATACCTCTAGTGCGTAGTCAAAGCACCCCAGGGAATTGACCGTACCCCGGCTGAATCGGTCCATAGCAAAATAGAGCTCGACTAAGCCCGCCTCGCCCCAAGCAATCTCACAAACCCTCTCCAAGTCCACCAAACTCTCCAGCAGAGGAAAAAGAATGGAAGAGGCTGTGATGATGTGCCACCAAAATTTTTCCGAAAGGTTAATTTGAAATTTTTCGTTTCTTTGAAAAACCAATCGAAAAGATCGGAGTCGCCACGCAATTTTTGTTTTAAGGGCCAAAACTTTGAAAAATGCCCGAGATCAGAGATTTGGGTTCGGAGGTCACGTTACACGCCGGGAAGGACGTTAGTGTGCACCCGGAATGCCTCGTAAAACGAGTCTTCCAAGCTAAAACCACTTGTTTGTGTGTGTGTGTGTGTATGCGTGTTACTTTGGCCAAAATAAGTTGAAACTGAGGAAACCAAAAATTGGGAATTCTTTATAAGACTTTGGACAGATCCCATGATTTTTGGTGTGATTTTTTGGGTTGAGTTTTGGTACTCAAAAGATTTTTGGAAGTTGGAAACCATTTCTGCCAGAATGAAAAAGGCAGTGGACACTTAATTTTGAAATGGACTTTAGGGCTTGAAAACTCCAGAATCTGGGAAAAGTCCGAGTATGAAAAATGTTCAAAACACCTTAAATAAGGTTTCTGTAAAAGAACTTTTCATTTTGGAGATTATTTGAGGACCCAAAACCTTCTGGAAATCTCAGATTTGAAATCTGGATTTCCAGAGACTGATGAACTGACCTTCAAAAGAAAATTTTAAAAAACGAGTTTTTCTCATGCAAAAAATAAAGTAAAAATATGTCTGGAAAGCTCTGGATGTTGGATACAAAAAGTGTTTTGTAGTCAACTCCAAATTACAAGTTTATCTGTGTCCAAAAAATTAGACCATGGACTGGGGTCTTAGAAAATTGCTACTGGACAGCAACTTCTTCTTGAAGAAAAACATGATTTAAAAGGGGATTTGGCATCCATGCTTGTCCCCATTTCCCTAGGTTTTGATTAGTGATCACTTGAAATTTTAGTGGTAGCTAAAGTTTGGAGAACTAAAGCGTACTTCACTATCGAGGAGATAGAGGTAGCTAAAGTTCGGGTTTTGACAATTCGTAGGGTGTCGCCTGACGTTATTCCGTTATAACGGAAGTAACGGAGGTGTCTCGAGCGGAAACGTCATTCTATCTAGAGATAACGGAGATTGAAAGATATAGCGAAATGTTATTCCTTCATTTGGGAATAACAGAGATCGCGAGAGAGGTCGAAATGTTATTCCTTCATTCGGGAATAACGGAGATTGAAAAAGGTCGAAATGTTATTCCTTCATTCGGGAATAACGGAGGTTGAAAAAGGTCAAAATGTTATTCCTTCATTCGGGAATAACGGAGATTGAAAAAGGTCGAAATGTTATTCATTCATTCAGGAATAACGAAGATTGGAAGAGATAGCGAAATGTTATTCCTTCATTCAGGAATAACGGAGATCGCGAGAGAGGTTGAAATGTTATTCCTTCATTCGGGAATAACGGAGATCGCGAGAGAGGTCGAAATGTTATTCCTTCCTACGGGAATAACAGCGATCAAAAGAGATAGCGAAATGTTATTCCTTCATTCAGGAATAACGGAGATCGTGAGAGAGGTCGAAATGTTATTCCTTCATTCGGGAATAATGGAGATCGCGAGAGATAGCGAAATGTTATTCCTTCATTCGGGAATAACGGAGATCGCGAGAGAGGTCGAAATGTTATTCCTTCCTTTGGGAATAACGGAGATCGAAAGAGAAAGCGAAATGTTATTCCTTCATTTGGGAATAACGGAGATCGCGAGAGAGGTCGAAATGTTATTCCTTCCTTTGGGAATAACGAAAATCGAAAGATATAGCGAAATGTTATTCTTTCATTCGGGAATAACGAAGATCGCGAGAGAGGTTGAAATGTTATTCCTTCCTTCGGGAATAACAGAGATCGTAAGAGATAGCGAAATGTTATTCCTTCATTTGGGAATAACGGAGATCGCGAGAGAGGTCAAAATGTTATTCCTTCCTTCGGGAATAACGGAGATCATAAGAGATAGCGAAATGTTATTCCTTCATTCGGGAATAACGGAGATCGCGAGAGAGGTCAAACTGTTATTCCTTCCTTCTAGAATAACGGAGATCGAAAGAGATAGCGAAATGTTATTCCTTCATTCGGGAATAATGGAGATCGCGAGAGAGGTCGAAATGTTATTCCTTCCTTCGGGAATAACGGAGATCGCGTGAGATAGCGAAATGTTATTCCTTCATTCGGGAATAACGGAGATCGCGAGAGAAGTTGAAATGTTATTCCTTCCTTCGGGAATAACGAAGATCAAAAGAGATAGCGAAATGCTATTCCTTCATTCGGGAATAACGGAGATCGCGAGAGAGGTCGAAATGTTATTCCTTCCTTCGGGAATAACGGAGATCGAAAGAGATGACGAAATGTTATTCCTTCATTAGGGAATGACGGAGATCGTGGGAGAGGTCGAAATGTTATTCCTTCCTTCGTGAATAACGGAGATCGAAAGAGATAGCGAAATGTTATTCCTTCATTCGGGAATAAAGGAGATCGCGAGAGAGGTCGAAATGTTATTCCTTCCTTCGGGAATAACAGAAATCGAAAGAGATAGCGAAATGTTATTCCTTCATTCGGGAATAACGAAGATCGCAAGAGAGGTCGAAATGTTATTCCTTCCTTCGGGAATAACGAAGATCGAAAGAGATAGCGAAATGTTATTTCTTCATTCGGGAATAACGGAGATCGCGAGAGAGGTCAAAATGTTATTCCTTCCTTCGGGAATAACGGAGATCGAAAGAGATAGCGAAATGTTATTCCTTCATACGGGAATAACGGAGATCGCGAGAGAGGTCGAAATGTTATTCCTTCCATCGGGAATAACGGAGATTGTAAGAGATAGCGAAATGTTATTTCTTCATTCGGGAATAACGGAGATCGCGAGAGAGGTCAAAATGTTATTCCTTCCTTCGGGAATAACGGAGTTCGAAAGAGATAGCAAAATGTTATTCCTTCATTCGGGAATAACGGAGATCGCGAGAGAGGTCGAAATGTTATTCCTTCCTTCGGGAATAACAGAGATCGCGTGAGATAGCGAAATGTTATTCCTTCATTCAGGAATAACGGAGATCACGAGGGAGGTCGAAATGTTATTCCTTCCTTCGGGAATAACGGAGATCGAAAGAGATAGCGAAATGTTATTCCTTCATTCGGGAATAACGGAGATCGCGAGAGAGGTCGAAATGTTATTCCTTCCTTCGAGAATAACGGAGATCGAAAGTGATAGCGAAATGTTATTCCTTCATTCGGGAATGACGGAGATCGCGAGAGAGGTCGAAATGTTATTCCTTCCTTCATGAATAACGGAGATCGAAAGAGATAGCAAAATGTTATTCCTTCATTCGGGAATAACGGAGATCGCGAGAGAGGTCAAAATTTTATTCCTTCCTTCTAGAATAATGGAGATCGAAAGAGATAGCGAAATGTTATTCCTTCATTCGGGAATAACGGAGATCGTGAGAGAGGTCGAAATGTTATTCCTTCCTTCGGGAATAACGGAGATCGCGAGAGATAGCAAAATGTTATTCCTTCATTCGGGAATAACGGAGATCGCGAGAGAGGTCGAAATGTTATTCCTTCCTTCGGGAATAACGGAGATCGAAAGAGATAGCGAAATGTTATTCCTTCATTCGGGAATAACGGAGATCGCGAGAGATAGCGAAATGTTATTCCTTCATTCGGGAATAACGGAGATTTTTAGGAGAAATTTATACGGTCTGCCGGACCGGGTAATTTAAAGCCTTCCGGGCTACGGATAATGGTTTGGAAAAAAAACGTTATTCCATTTGGAGATAACGAGAAATTTACCGGAGAACACGTTATCCCATTTGGCGATAACGGGAGGACTTCCCGGAGGAAAATTTTGGGCAAAAGTATTTCCTATTTTGATTTGGTAATCAATTAAGGTTATTTTTCTTTGTGCATGTTGCATGAGCCACGGGCTGACTCTTTTGCGGGAAGGCAATGTGAGAGGGGTTTTATGAAAGGATGTGTTTGGATGTATGTGTTTGGAAACTGTTTGAGACAAGTTTCAAGCAGGTGGGGTTGTATCCCTTGGGTGCGGAATGAGCAGCTGCTGTTGCTGAGATGTTGTCAACGTGGACCAGAATTCCCTCTAGGGCTGAGACTGAGATTAAACCTCGGGTTTTGCTTAATGTTCCTTTCTCAAACTCTGGCATTTGAAGCTGATGCTGACAGGCTTTTAGAACCAAAGACTAAAGCAGATGTCGAAGTGACTAAACCTCTCTTCTGAGGATGGATGTGACTTACCGAAGCCCCGGTCTGAGGGAAAAAATTCTGCAAAGCCCCAGGTTCTATTAAAGCGAGGAAAAGATATTTTCATTGGCAAAGCCCCGGTTTGATGAACTGAGTAGGCGAAATCTAGATTTTGAAGAAGTGACTTGGCAGAGCCCCAATCTTATGACCTAGCAAAAGTCCCAATCTGATTGGTACTGCAAAAGTGATCCTGAGGTTGATCTGACCAAAACTGAATCCATCTAGGGACCTAGTGACGAACCCGATGCGGACCCAAAAATGACTAAAGAAGCCCCAGTCTAAAGAAATGGCTTGGCGAAGCCCCAACCTTGAAGAGTTTCAAGGCAGCCCTAATGCGAACCGTAGCAGAAGAGGAGAACCTATCCATTCGTACTTACTTTCTTTAGTCATTCAGTCAACCGCAAGAAGATGTGAAAGCAAAGAATTTTTAGAAATTTATACATGCAGGGGCATATTTTTTGAAAGGTGGGAATAGATCCCGATTTTGTGTTATTTTTTATGGCCTTATTCGACGTAGGCACAAAAACTCGCTTTGGGTTTGACTCTTTTGAGAGAGTATAAGCATAGAGAGGTTGGTAAAAGTGTATAGAAGCCCTTGCTGATAGAGAATTAGTGTTTAGCACTATTTTTCCTAAGATGTAGAAAGAGAAGACTTGTCAAGACATCTGAAAACTTGTTTTATTTACAATGATCACAAGATTGCTTAAAACCCTTTATTAATGTTCGGGTTATTCAACCACTAATCTCGATATGAACAAATATTTTGATTAATCATTAGGAGAAAGTCAACCAGTGTCGCGGATCAAGGTTAGCTGGGTGTGAAAGAAAGGTTTGTGTATAGAGAGGTCTTTGATGAGACCGGGTTTTCTGGAATTCGGATATGTTCATGGGAGAGGCCACTGATGAGACCGGATTTTATGGAATTTAAATGTGTTTATGGGAAAGGTCATTTGATGAGATCGGATTTTTCTGGAATTTGAATATGCTTATGACCGGACCATTTCTGGTTGCCTACGTTCCCCTCATTGTGAGGAGCTCAGGTTGCCGTAGTTCGGCTTCGGCTGAACTGTATTTGGTTTTGGGAAATGGGATTTGTGGTTCCTTTAGTGGAAAGGCTCGGATGAGAAGGTTGGATGATGAGGCATGGGCCTCGGGATGATTCCTTGACCAAGTCATTTTTGGACGGCTGCTTCAATTGCTTCTTGATTTTTATCTTTCATTGGGACAGAGAGAATTTGCATATACCTAAGGGCTTATAAAATGTTTTGTCTTTTCCTTGACCGCTCCATTTGATTTGATAACTTTTATTCTTTCAGCTGTGACCTTGCCCCACCTGTCAAGCTTCTGATTAGCGGTGCTGGGTCCTTGGCCTCATTTTTTTATGGGCAACCCTGTTTTTTTGCCTAGACTACCCTTTACAAGGTTCTTAGACTAACTGGGTATTACTCTTTTTGCACTATATTTTTTTTTCTTTTCTTCCATTTTTATGTGCAACCCTGTTTTTTGCCTAGACCGTCCTTTTTCAAGGTCTTTAGCCTAGCTGGGTATTACTCTTTTTGGCACTTTTTTTTTATGTGCAACCCTATTTTTTGCCTAAACCATCCTTTTCAGGGTTTTTAGCCTAGCTGGGTATTACTCTTTTTGCACTATATTTTTTTTTTCTTCTTCTTTTCTTCTTTTTTATGTGCAACCCTGTTTTTTGCCTAGACTGTCCTTTTTCAAGGTTTTTAGCCTAGCTGGGTATTACTCTTTCTGCACTTTTTTTTTTTAAGCACCTAAGGGAAAAGACAAACTCCTAGGATGTTGTCGACATGGGGCCAATCTTTCGAAGCTGAGTAGCCTTTTGTTGTTCCTTGATGTTGCCGCCGTCGTTGACTTGGTTAAGGTGACGATGAGGACATGATTTGGGAAGCGCAGGCTTTTGTGAGGTAAGGAAAGTGTATGGCTTGATGGAGGCCTTTTGTGAGGTAAGGAAAGTGTATGGGGAAATCATTGGTAGACTTTCTCACACCGATTAATCAGAACGTTAATTATTTCGAGAGATTATTTGTTGAGCAATGCAAGTGATCATATAAAATAAAACCATTTCATTAAATGTAATGTAGGAGTGCAAATAATGTCTTAAGTCTAGAAAGAAAAGAAAAAGACTCTTTTATAGAAGATTTAAGATTAATTACAATGTCTGAGGAGGACTTGATTGAAAGAAGAAAGTACTAGAACCTACGAAAAATGACTGCGAGACTATTTTTTTCTTTCTTAAGGATAGGTAACCCCTAGCCTAGCTACTCTTCGCTGGTTGGACTGCCAGGACGCTCGAGATTTCCATTTTATGTTAACATTCTGAATTCCATACCGCAGACCGAGGCAATGATCAGTTACGTTCCCATGATACTGGTGGAAGTGGAGGGATTTGAAGCCATGGAGCAGCTGGAGCAAGTACAAGTTGTCCAAAGAAATGGGTCGGAAAAGTTACGGGGATGAAATTTGTTGACTGAGCATATTGCTGGAACGAAGTGAACCTGGGAGGACTTTGAGGGATGTTGGGATCTGTTTGAGTGGATTCAGTGCTACACTGGTTGTTTTGAGTAAAAGGGGTAGTACTGGCTGGTTGTGTCTTCGGGCCTTTCTCAAGCTTATAACTGGCATTGGACAAGCGTGCTCTGGGGTAGGTTTACCTCGGATTCTCTCACTTCAGGCACTTGGATTTTGCACGGCTGAATCACTTCTTTGCCTGGTTCGACTCCTTGGGTCAAGGGAGGGTTGGTACTTATCATGAGATCAAGCCTTTCTTGCATTCGTTTCACTTGTTCCATCAATATTTCCACATGGGGGTCACTGGAGACTCTCGAGTTATTAGAACTCGCAACAGGACCTTTTATCAGCATAGGGAACCACGGGAGTAGGCCAGTGAAATTGACGGGTGAATTTACTAAGTCTAGTAGATGGCAACTGAAAACTTGAGTCATCCGGATTTTCTCTTGGCCACTCATGATCGTATTCAGGAAGGTATAGAGGCTTCAGAACATAGCCACACGGCTCAAACTGATTATGTGAAGCTGGAGCATAAACTGGCAGGTATTGCTGAAACTGAGAAACAGGTGTGGTGTAGCCCAATCCATTCTGAGGAGCTGAGGGCGATGGAACCTTGATGGCCTGAGACACTGGGAGGAACTGGAGGGCAGCAATCCTTGGTGGGGGATCATATGTCAAAGGAGGAAGGTATTGGCTGTAGGATGAAGGGTATTGATTTTAGGATGGAGGGTATTGGTTACAGGATGGAGGGACTGATCACTGTTTCTGGAGTCTCATATTCGACCATGACCAGAGAACCATTTGTCTCAACTGTTACGTGAACTCCATGACGGCGGAGAGCACCGATGAGCATGGCTTGCTGCTCCTCGTGAACCTTATGGGCATTTTCCAAAGTTAGGACTAACTCTTCCTCTTCGGTCATCGGATTACCCGTACCACCACTGTTTTCTGTCATATCTGCCATTCTAAACCCCTGAGTAGACAAAACTGATGATTATGCTGGACTGTCTGAACCTGAGGTTTTTGCACTGAAAAGTTGCTGACCCGATATTCTCACCCACTTCTTTTTCGCTGCGGAAAAGAGATAGGCAAGGTTTAGACTTGGGGGTAGGCGAGGTTTAGACTCGGGGTAAGCAAGGTTTAGACTCGGAGGTAGGTGAGGTTTAGACTCGGAGGTAGGTGAGGTTCAGGCTCAGAGGTAGGTGAGGTTCAGGCTCGGAGGTAGGTGTTTAAACTGAAGGCTCAAGTAATATGCATGCATTGCTTAAGTTTTACATAAAACACATTTTCTCCTAATTCTAATTGATCGAAAAAGATTAGACCTTGAAAGGTCAAGATCGAAAATTGGACCGTGAGGGTCTCGATTGGAGATTTGATCGTGAAAGGTCGAGATTGGAACTTTGACCGTGAAAGGTCAGGATCGAAAATCGAAGATCGGACCATGGGGGGTCTCAATTGGAAATTTGACCTTGAAAGGTCAGGATTGCCTATTTAACCACGAAAGATTGATATCGAAGGTGGGACCGTAAAGGTCACGATTGGAGATTTGACCGTGAAAGGTCGAGATCGAAGGTCAGAGATCGGACCGTGGAGGTCACGATTGGAAATTTGACCGTGAAAGGTCAGGATCGAAAGTCAGAGATCAGACCGTGGAGGTCGCGATTAGAGATTTGACCGTGAAAGGTCGAGATTGGGAATTTGACCTTGAAAGGTCAGGATCGAAAGTCAGAGATCGGACCGTGGAGGTCGCGATTGGAAATTTGACCGTGAAAGGTCGAGATTGGGAATTTGACCGTGAAATGTCAGGATCAAAAATCGGAGATCGGACCGTGGAGGTCGTGATTGGAAATTTGACCGTGAAAGGTCGAGATTGGAAATTTGACCGTGAAAGGTCATGATCGAAAATCAGAAATTGGACCGTGGAGGTCGCGATTGGAAATTTGACCGTGAAAGGTCGAGATCGAAGGTTAGAGATCGGACCATGGAGGTCACGATTTGAAATTTGACCGTGAAAGGTCAGGATCGAAAGTCAGAGATCGGACCGTGGAGGTCGCGATTGGAAATTAGACCGTGAAAGGTCGAGATTGGAAATTTGACCGTGAAAGGTCAGGATCGAAAGTCAGAGATCGGACCGTGGAGGTCGCGATTGGAAATTTGACTATGAAAGGTAGAGATTGGAAATTTGACTGTGAAAGATCAGGATCGAAAGTCAGAGATCAGACCGTGGAGGTCGCGATTAGAGATTCCAGAAATAAGACCATACAATTATGATTTCATTAATTGTTCAAGTTTACTTAAAACAATGTCTTTTATTTATTTCTATTTGGTTGGAAAAGGGGGTACCCTTCTTTTTCGCAACTACTCTAGATCCTAGATCAGTGGGTTCCGTCACTACGTCTATAAGCCCCTCGTTTTCCACCTGTATTTCGACCTCCCAGGGTGGACAGCCCCGGGCGAGGGTCCTATAGGCCATGTGAATCCCACCGACCGAGAGAGAAGAACGCTCCTAGGGTCTAGTGGGTTATAGGAACTTTTAACGCACGAGCGATGCGGATTATAGTCAAGGCAATGCCGGGAAAGTCTCGTCTTTCAGCCTTAACGGAATTTCGGCAGAGTTTCGCTTGCGCGATTGACGTTTTGACTTTTGGCATTGGTCCAAGAAAATAATAGGCATGGGTCGGACGATAAAAGTCGAATAACACAGCGTCACATTGAGCTTTGTTGCATACGTTGCGCAAGTCAGAGTCAATGTCGGGTCAAGTTCTTGCCAATTTTCCTTGATGGAATTTCGGCAGAGCTTCGCTTGCACGAAAGATCCTGATATTTGGCGTGGACTCGGGCTTGACTCTTACGTATTCCGTGCGGGTCAAAGTCAATGCCGGAGTCAGGATTCTGCCAATTTTTCCTTGGCAGAATTTCGGCAGAGTTTCGCTTGCGCGAAGGATCTTGACTCTCGACATGGGCTAAGGTTTGACCTTTACGGGGGTATGCAATTAGGCTATATGACACGGTCTAGACCAAAAACCAACCAAAAGTCACGGTTTTAAAATGTGTGACACGGACTGTGCATTGGTCGACACTGGCTGCCATGGGGAGTTTGGTATGATTCCGTGCGCGCCCGGGAGCATCGTAATGTTGTCCGTGACTGCAGCTGAAGTACCACCCTAGGTTAAAAGGACGTGCGTGCAAAGTGTACAGGATATAATAGTGCGCGTAGTGTGCGGCCTCCTAAAAATGTTCCTTTTTGAGTTAAAACAGAGATTTTCAGAAATGTGTTTTAAAGGAATGATTTTCGGGACGGGGAAAATGCAACGCTTAAGCACGTAAATTTTTTGGAGCCCGATCAGTCTTGGAACTGAATAGCCCCAAGCTATCAAAGCTGTCAGATTAACCTCAGATTGTATCCTGGTGGAACTGCCCAAAGAAGCCGCCCGACTAGGATCTGGGAAGATCAAGCCGTACGGCTGGATTAAGCAATTTTCCAGGTTCCAAAATTTTTCATTTGCAGGCTGTTTCCCCGGCCATTTTGGCACCTTTTCAGCTCCAGAATGCTTCCTGTTCAGTATTCAGAATATGCACAATCCTAAAAACCAAGATGCATGAAAAACAAGGAAAGAAAAGCAAGCACGAAAATTGGATCTGCGGCGGAAGGCTAACCCTCGTAAACATTTCCAATGCTTCTTATGAGAAAAGAAGTTTGGAAACATTTACATGTCCCCAGCATAGTCGCCAAACTGTGAATGTGGGCCCAAAGATTGCGGCGTTTTCTTTTTTTGTGTTGAACCGTTTTCTCGTGTAAAGGGTCACCGTTTCACATCGGTTTGAAGACATCCGGTTTAAATTGAAAAACGGAGTCACCACGCCATTTTGATTTCCTCAAAACTTTGAAAAAAAAGAATAGGGTCCGGAGGTTAAGTTACTCCTTGGGAAGAACATTTGGCGTTCACCCAAGGAGCCTTGCCGAAGCAAGTCTTCCAAGATCCAATTTTCGTGCTTGTTTTGTGCTTTCGTGTGTGTGTGTGATTTGAAAAGGGAGGGAATGTGCCAAGTTGTCATCCGGACGTATAAACCATGGTTTGGTTATCGCTCGGGATTACTTGGATTTTGATGTGTTCATCCTTGGGATGGATTCTCCATGAATCCCATGTGATAAGGGAAAAGGGAATATGATGATCTACATAGTAAAGATTTGATCTTTATGACAATAAATCACATATAAAGGCAATAAATGGCAAGATAAATAGCAAATGAGCAATATAACAATACAATAAATAGATTTCAAAGATAAAGGAAGGAGAGGTTACCAATGGTGGTGTTCCTCTATCTCCCTTGAGGTTTTCCTAAGGAAGGAGTAGCTTCGGATGGAATTTGGAGAGGAGGGAGGTGATTTTTAGTGAGGTTTGGTTTCTGTAAATTCGTGGTTTGAATTTGGCAGAGTAACAGTGCTCCAAATTCCTTCTTCCAAAATGAATAGAGGAGGCCTCTATTTATAGGTAGTTTTGTGCTTCCTAATAAAGCCGTGCGGCATTAACCCTTGGCAAATGAAGCCGTGCGGTCTTATCCATTAGTGACTCAGCCTGTTTCTAGAACCATGCAAGGTGGCATTCTAGAAGGTCTTTCCAGCGAGGGACTACGTGGAATTTTAATTCCTAGCAAGTCCTTTGCCCCTTGGAAGGTTTGGGAACGTTCCCAAATTGCCCCTGAACTTTAGGAAAGTTCGGGGAATTGCCGGAAAACTTAACCGGAAGGCATGAGCTAGATTTGGATACTTACACACACGTCCTCATAACGATAAAACCTTAGTTAGAGTGCATAACACGTCCTCATAACAACATAACCAGAGGACATAACATGTCCTCCTACACCACAAACCATCTTTTAGTAAGATCACCCATCTTTTAGTAAGATTATCCACCCTTTCGTAAGATTACCCACCTTTTCGTAAGATTAGCCATTTTTTAGTACGATTACCCATCTTTTAGTAAGATTACCTACCTTTTAGTAAGATTACCCACCTTTTCGTAAGATTACCCACCTTTTCGTAAGATTTGCCATCTTTTAGTATGATTACCCATCTTTTAGTAAGATTACCTATCTTTTACTAAGATTACCTATCTTTTAGTAAGATTACCCATCTTTTAGTAAGATTACCTACCTTTTCGTAAGATTACCCATCTTTTCGTAAGATCACCATTTTCGAACTACGATCAGGCTTGATTCCCATACGGGATACGTAGGAATCCTATCAAAGGGTCCAGCCAGCCGACCCAAGCGATCACCTTAGGACACCACCACGTCCTCACAGCTGACCCAAGCGGTCACCCCACAGGACATCACCACGCCCTCATGTCCAACATAAGCGGTCACCTCATACACGAACTACGATTGGCTTTATTCCCACTCAGGGATACGTAGGAATCCTATCAAAGGGTCCAGCCGTCCGACCAACCTGGTCATCTTCTCTCTCCCAGCAAGCGATCTAGATTAGGACCCTTATCTTATAGACGACCCCACTTCCTTCGTAAGTGACGTCGCCGAGGGGCTTCTGTAAGTACCCCAATCTGGATCGCTCCCCATCCGACACACGGAAAACACCGCGGACTAATACGAACGTGATCCCGAAGACCCGTTGAATGTACGCTCGCTAAAAATTTATTTAATCAGAGTCGCCACGCCGTTTTAAAGGAAACAATAAAAACCTTTTGAAAATAGAATTTATGGGTTTGGGGGTCAGATTACGTGTTGGGAAGAACTGAGAGTTCACCCAACATGCCTCATAAACGAGTCTTTCAATATTCAACATCCGAAATCATTCATAAGTGTGTACAAATTGTGTGAGACATAATATGTGATAAAATGCATTTTAATGCTTTGCTTTATTAATCAAAATACTCGAAGTACAAATTGTGAGCCACTTGGTGCGGGGGCGTGATGTACCCGATTTTTATTTTTTTGAAAAATCAAACGGAGTCGCCACGCCGTTTTTAGTTTAAGGGCCAAAACTTTGAAAAATGCCCAAAATTAGAGAAAAATGGATTCGGAGGTCACGTTACATTCCGGGAAGAACGTTAGGGTTCACCCGGAATGCCTCGTAAAACGAGTCTTCCTAATTTAAAACCATTTGTGTGTGTGTGTGTGTTTTGCAAAAGGAATTTTCTGGAAATGAAGTTTTGACTTGACTGGACTGAAATTTACCAAAACAATGTGCTTCTGTGAGTGAAAAATGACTGGAAAAACAAAATGTCTGTCCCTTACATTTCTGTCCGCGCGGACCAGAGCGAGGTTCAATTCTGTCCGCGCGGATGAGACAGTAATATTCCTTTTCCGCAGCTTTCCAATCTGATTCTGTAAATTCCAGAATGTAAACTGGAGTTACAGAATTAGAACTGGAGTTTTTGCAACTGAAAGTGTTAAAAAAAACATTTTTGGGATTTGCATCTATGCTTGTCCCCACTTTCCTTAGGCTTTGATTAGTGATCACTAAACATGATTAGTGGTGATCTACTATATCAAGCCATCCTTAGGGTTCGTTAGGACTTGAAAGCATTTCATTTGCTTGGGATGGGGAGATTTAATCATAAAACAAAGATTAATGTATGAAAATTGAATTTAGGTTAAGGGTGTATCAACTTTAGAGTAGATTTCTAAGGTGGTCATTAAGATGACCATCCTTGAGATCTTTGAACTCAATGTATCAACTTCACCTCTTTTGTAACCTAAGAACCTTAATGATCTTCATCCATGGAAATTGTTCCAAGGTGAAGATTTTAGGTTAGGAAAACACTTACAAGGAAGTAAAAACAATTTAGACCTTTTAAAATGGTCATTCATGGAAATTTAGTCCAAGATGACTACATTTTAGGTCAAGCAAGCACCAATAACACAAAAAGAAAGTGAAAGTAAGAATATGGACCATTTAGTGTGATCATCCATGGAGATGAACTCCAAGGTGACCACACTTTAGGTCAAGAGATCAAGTAACAACTAATTAATATAAGGAGAGAGACAACAAATTAAAAGAAATATTGATCCTTATAGAGAATCATCCATGGAAATGAAATCCATGGAGATCCTCTTGGATCTAGGACAAGAAATGAAGAACAAGTATATGAACAAGTTACATCTTTAAAATGTGAGATGTATGCATGGATGAGGGAGATTAAGGTAAGGAGAAGGAGGGTTTACCAATGGTTGTACCCTATCTTCATTGGATTTGTGTTTGGGGCTTGAATTTGATCAAGATTTGTCTTGGGATTTTGTGTTTTTGCTTGGTGTATAAGCTGTTTTCTGAGTATTTTACGAATATAACAGTAAGGGTTTGAACTCTGGATCCTTTAAACTGAGAGAGAATGATTTAATTTATAGGCATATTTTAGGTTTCAAATGTGTCCGCGCGGACGAGACTGAGTCTCATTCCTGTCCGCGCGGATGGGAATGTAGGCGTGCCTGACTCTGCAGAAAGCAGTTTTGGCTGCTTGCATTTAATGAAAAGTAAGTCAATTTCTTGGAAATGACTCTTTCCAACCGGTGTTTGACCTATTTTTGATATTCCTTTAAGGCCCTTTCTTGTTTAAATTTCCTTAGGAAATGACCAAAATGCCCTTAACTGTCCATTCGACGTGGAAGTCGTTAAATTGGGCTGAAGAAACATTGGCGGCTCAGATTGGGACACTTACAGTAGCCCCTCGGCGACGGCACTTTCGAAGGAAGTGGGGTCGTCGATAAAAGTGAGGTCCCAATATGTTGGGGAAAAGAGGGTGACTATTTTGGTCGGACCGCTGGGGGAAAGGAATGACCATTTTGGTCTGATGGCTGAACCTAATGTTAGGCTACCTACGTATCCTTAAGAGGAATCAAGTCGGTCGTAGTTCGGGTCTTTCGACTATCTTCAGACGTCGACCCTAGAGTGACTGTTTTAGGATGTCAACCTGGTGATGATGGCATTTTAGGTGCCTCGAACCTTGATGATGGCGTTTTAGGTGCCTCGAACCTTGAAGATGGCGTTTTAGGTGCCTCGAACCTTAAAGATGGCGTTTTAGGTGCCTCGAACCTTGATGATGGCGTTTTAGGTGCCTCGAACCTTAAAGATGGCATTTTAGGTGCCTCGGACCTTGAAGATGGCGTTTTAGGTGCCTCAGACCTTAAAGATGGCGTTTTAGGTGCCTCGGACCTTGAAGATGGCGTTTTAGGTGCCTCAGACCTTAAAGATGGCGTTTTAGGTGCCTCGGACCTTGAAGATGGCGTTTTAGGTGCCTCGAACCTTGAAGATGGCATTTTAGGTGCCTCGAACCTTAAAGATGGCATTTTAGGTGCCTCGAACCTTGATTTGAAATGATTCCGTTTGATGGTTCGCATCCTTTTGTTGGGGATGGATTCTGAGGGGATAGATAGTCCTTTAGTGGACTTCATTTGAAGGGATCGGTCTTACGTTTGCTATCGAGGAAAAGGATGACCGTATTGGTCGAGTGGCTGGACCTGTGGTAGGCTACCTACGTATCCCGAATGAGAATCAAGCCTATACGTAGTTCAAAAGCTGCTGGGGATGGAATGGAGGAAAGAAACGGGATTTCGTTAGATTTCGATGAAGGAAACGGGCTTACATTTTACCGCCGTTAGTGAAAACAAGGAAAGAAACGGGCTTCCGTTAACTTTCGATGGAGAAATCGGACTTACGTTTTACTGTCGGGGATGAAAATGAGGAAAGAAATGGGATTCCGTTAACTTTCGTTGGAGAAATCGGACTTACGTTTTACTGCCGAGGATGAAAATGAGGAAAGAAACGAGATTCCGTTAACTTTTGTTGGAGAAATCGGACTTACGTTTTACTGCCGGGGATGAAAATGAGGAAAGAAACGGGATTTCGTTAACTTTCATTGGAGAAATCGGACTTACGTTTTACTGCCGAAGATGAAAATGAGGAAAGAAACGGGATTCCGTTAACTTTCGTTAGAGAAATCGGACTTACGTTTTACTACCGGGGATGAAAATGAGGAAAGAAACGGGTTTCCGTTAGCTTTCGATGAAGGAAACGGGCTTACGTTTTACCGCCGTTAGTGAAAATGAGGAAAGAAACGGGATTCCGTTAACTTTCGTTGGAGAAATTGGACTTACGTTTTACTACCGGGGATGAAAATGAGGAAAGAAACGGGATTCCATTAACTTTCGTTGGAGAAATCGGACTTACGTTTTACTGCCGGAATTTTCTTTCAAAACTTTATGCTTATGCAAATGCAACTGTTTATTGACATCTCTTTTTTTTTCTTTTTTTTTCACTGCAGGGTGGTGATCGGTTTGTGCAGGATCAGCTGAATAAGCTGAAGACCCGGGGATCAGTGGAGTCTGTGATTAGCCTATGGGATCAACTTCCGATCTTGGGTAGGGGGCGATGATGAGTGCGAGGCAGATTGTTATTGAGACTGGATTGTACGAGTTTGTTGAGTGCTTGAGGGGATTGGTGAAGTTGCCGAAGAACAAGGGCTTGACTTTTGCTTTGACGGAGCATTGGTGGGACGTGACCCATACCTTCCACTTCTTTTGGGGCGAGGCTACAGTTACACCTTCTGACTACGTTGCGATCACGGGTTTGTCCTTTAAGGGACGTAGCATTGAGTGGCGGGATGGCTACAGTGACAGGGAGTTGCAGGATCTTTTAGGTTTTGTCCCCATTCCCAAGAAGGGGATGGGGATGGAGTATGCGGTGATTCAAGGGAAGATTGTGGAAAGCATGGCGAGGTATGAGGCGGGTGATGAGAGGATTGCTGCTGAGCAGATTGCTAGGTCTTTTTTGTGGTTTGCTTTTTCGAGTACGTTGTTTGTACATGCCGAGGGGACGGCTGTGTTTGCTTTGCTGAGGACGCTGACGGATGTGGAGAGAGCTGGAGAGGTGGCCTAGGGGGAGGCCGGGCTAGCGGAGCTTTACTTTGCTCTGGACAGGTACATCCGGAAGGCTGTGAGCTCCCTTTCATGCTTTGAGTTTCCGCTGGAGGTACAAGCTTTTGCCTTTTCTTTTCTTTTTGCATGTACTGTTCCTTTTTCCGAACTTAGCTGATAAAATCTTTTCCTTTCGCAGGTGTGGGCTCTGGAGTTCTTTGACCTTAGGATGTGGCGGCAGCCGGCGGAGCACATTGGGGCATATCCGGCCATGCTCTCCTGGACTAGGCAGGCTCGGGAGAAGAGGGGTGCTCGAGGGAGTACGACCCTCAAGTACAAGGAGTGTCGGCCCCTTATGAGAGCGGAGACAGATGAGAGGATGAGGTTCTACTCCTGGGGCCATTTTGACGTGGAGCAGCTGAAGGGCGCGGAGAGATGGACGGTGGAGCGGAGGATCTTGAGGCGGTTGTCTTCCGACGTCTATTACCTGGGGGATAGGGTGACGCACCAGCATAGCGACGGCGCACCTTTGCTGGCACCTATGGAGCCTCCTGCTGACATGATGAGTCCGACCGAGGGATCGGAGACTTGGGCTTTTTATCGGGGCGGCCAGCACTTCTCCGGGTTTGTGACGGATGAGGAGTATTCGATTTTTGTCTTTGAGGAGGGCGAGGATGCCCAGGTGCTCGAGAGGGAGGGGATTCCGGTCGTACGGTACCCTCGGTCGGATTTTTCATATGTCCAGGATGGGGTGAGATTGAGAGTGCAGATTCCTATCCCTGAGAGGGCCCCCCGAGCATTCCGGCCTCGTTCGGATATGAGGGTATGTCTCTTTATCGCTTCTGTCTCTTCTTCTTCTTCTTCTCTTTTTTAGCTTCGACCACTTCTAAAGCCTTTATTTCTGTGCAGTTCCCGGCCACGGTTGTCGAGAAGCTGGTGCGGCAGGTGATCAGGGCCAAGAGGTTCATCAAGCGGATGGTCACTCGTGGGGCTGCTCGGGGCAGGGAGAGACGAGCACAGCCGGCGCCGATAGAGCGAGATCCCTCCCCTACTCATTCTGAGCATTCCGCAGACACTCCCCCTTCTCCCTTCATGGATTCCAGCATGGAGCTGCCTCCGGATCACGTCATTCTCGGGGATCTACATGGACAGGGGCACGTCTGGCACCAGGGCGGATCATCTTCACAGGGCCAAGGATCCGACGCGTTCACGTTCGGGTATGACTTTTTCGCAGATCTCGGCCTGCCCTATCATGGCGTACCCACTGGTCTAGACGAGCCCCTTTCTGGAGACGAGGATGATGACCCCGAGCCCGAGATGTTCATGGCCGCAGAGGATGTAGGCACGAGACGTAAGAGGGACCGAGGGAAGGCGATAGCTTCCGATGATTCTGATGAGTGATTTGGTTGTTTGGGACAGATACAATTTATTTTTCATGCACACTTTTTCCTCTTTTTTTTTTTTTTTGGAATGTAATAATCTAGGGTTACTTACTTTCTTTTCTTTTCTTTTATTTATTATGCATGTGGATGTTGCATGAGCCCGGTTTTTTGGCAAGGGTGTGAATGTTTTGGTATATGGAGTGTTTTGGACATGTTTTGTGCAGGTTTCGAGTGGCTGGGATGAAATATTCCTCCGCGGTGCAGCAGTAAAAACTGCTGCAGATTTTTTTTCTGATGGTGACATTCCTGTCTGCGCGGATGGGGATGAGGCTCAGCCCTGCCCGCGCGGATAGGGATGAAGTCTGACACTGGCATTTAATTTTTGCTTTGGATCTGGTTTTCCCCACTTTTAATTCAAACACCTTCTTCAACCACCAGTTTCAAACTGCAACTTCGGGAGAAAGAGAGAAAAAAACCATGGAGAATTTTAGAAAAGCTCCATCAAAATTGTCCCAAGAAACCCAAATGTCTTTTTTCAACAAGTTCAAAGAGTGGTCCCGGGAGATCATGCACGAGAGGAGGTCATTTTTTGAAGAAAGGTACAAGGTAAAATGCTTGTGGTCTCTCAAAGAATTGGTTCTGGATTATGATCTCTTGAGGGCCTCCGCTTCATTTTGGGATACTAGAAGGCATGTCTTTTGCTTTTCCTACAATGAGATGGTCCCGACTGTTGAAGAATTCTGAGCTCTGCTTGGTGGTCCCGAGGTGGAGAACATTGCAATTCCTTTGCCCGGAGGAGCTTCCTTTGTTGATAGGTTGTGCAACCTTCTTCATATTTCCACGGAGGAAGCACAAGGTATGATCCGTGGTCCCGATCATTTTGACATTTTCGGTCTTCCTGATAGATTTAGGGGTTTAGGCTTTATTGATGATGCATATTGGGATGCTTTTGCACTCTGCATGTTTGGGACTTTGTTTATGGTTTACACCTTTGGGATTTGTCACCGGGCTTTGCTGGATGTAGTTGTTCACTGTCATTTCGGTCGGGATGTTGTGCCCTTAATCCTGGGAGAGACCCTTCATGCTCTTGACAGGTTGGCTATCGGGAGGCGGTATATGCACGGGGGCAGCCCGTTTCTTTTGACTATGTGGCTGATGGAGCGCCTGGGTGTCCTTCGCGAAACATCTGATGCGGTCAAACCTTGGACTTTTGCCAGGAGAGAGGTTATTGTGGATCTTGATGATCAGGGCTCATGGGAGTACTGGATGGCTTGTCGCGGTACTGAGGATATCAGATGGTTGGTGCCTCATTGGCGGGTAGAGACTCGGAGAGTACTTCAGGATGGTTCTCATGTGGTTATGCTTTCGGGGCTTTCTCAGTCCAGTTTTTATATTCCGGCTCTGGTTCGGAGATAGTTTGGCTTGGAGAAGACTCCTTTGGATTGGTACGAGAGGCATTTGGGGGAGACTCAGGTGGCTATTTTGAGACGGCGTGAGGCCATTGTTGGTGCGGAAGATATGATGGTTTCTGAGAGGAGGAGGGCCGAGGGGAGAGCCAATCCTTATGATAAGAGTGGAGATGTCGTGACTGACTACGAGGCTTATGTCAAGAGATAGGAGGGGAGGATTCCTATGTTACTGGCTCGGTTACAGGAGATGAGAGATGAGGCTAGGGCTACTAAGGCCCTGACAGACGCTGGTTTGATAGATCTTGTCCTTACACCAGAGCTCGGTAGGAGGAAGACTGATATTTTTCCTGTGCAGAGGAAGAAGACCCGAAGAGTAGGAAAGAAGAAGGGGGATGCTAGTACGAGTGGTTTGGAATGACCTGAGGTCTCTGAGTATCCCCTGCTTGTCATAGAAGGCATATTAATTGTTATATATTTTAGTTTCTTTTAGCAGGTTGTAAGTCGTAGGAGTGAACCGAGCTTAGACTCATCAAAAAGCTTTTAACTATAATGAATATGTGAATTGCTTTAGAGTTTTTCAAAACGCCATCATGGCTTGATCAATGTGTTGATGACAAAGTATGGCTTTTATTTGTGTTTTAGACCGAACCATTTCCGGCTGCCTACGTTTCCCTTGGACCAAAGGGCTCAGGTCTCCGTAGTTCGACTCGGTTAATAATTTTTTTTTTGGTGCAACCCTGTCTTTTACCTAGGCTGCCCTTTCAGGTTTTCAACCTAGTTGGGTATTACTCTTTTAGCACTCTTTTTTTTTATTTCTTTTTTTTGTTTTTCTTTTTTTTTTTTTTTTTGGTGCAACCCTGTCTTTTACCTAGGCCGCTCTTTCGGGTTTTCAACCTAGTTGGGTATTACTCTTTTAGCACTTCTTATTGGGAGATGACTCGGTATTTCAAGCGTAGTATCTGCGCAGCTTGTCGCCATTTACTGGGTGTACAAAAGGATTTCCGTCGAGGTCTGCAAGTTGCATGGCTCCTCCGGAGAAGATCTTCTGAACGACATATGGTCCAACCGAGACAGGCTCCCATTTGCCAAGCGGGTTGATGCGGACTGGGGGCTTCTCTTTCAAAACGAGGTCACCTTCCCTGATCTCCCGATGTTTTACTTTCTTATCGAAGGCTCTGGCCATTCTTCCTTGGTAAGCTCGAATATGTTCCATGGCTCTCAATCGGCGTTCATCTAGCAGAGCCAATTCATCATGGCGACTCTGGAGCCATTCGACCTCGTTGATCTAACTTTCCAACAGCACGCGGAGTGAGGGAATCTCTAGCTCAACCGGGAGTACAACTTCCATTCCATAGGTGAGAGAAAATGGTGTTTCCCAGGTTGCTGTTCTAACAGATGTTCTGTATCCCCAGAGAGTAAGGTGAAGCTTGTCAGGCCAATCTCTGCCTCGGACAGCCATTTTCCGAATGATGTTTTCCAAGGTCTTGTTTGCTGCCTCCACGGCTCCGTTAGTTTGGGGTCTATAGGGAGATGACTTGTGACGGGTTATTCTGAATTCTGCCAGCAGCCTGTCGCATTCCCCTTCAAAGTGGGATCCATTATCTGAGATGATTTCGGCCGGCAACCCGTATCTGCATATGATGTTCTCTTTAATGAAGAGGGCTACTTTTTTTGAGTTGAGGACTTTGTAGAATTTGGCTTCAACCCATTTGGTGAAATAGTCCACTGCTACCAGGACGAATTCGTGGCCGTTGCTGCCTGATGGTGTGATTTTGCCTATGACATCAATTCCCCAAGTGACGAAAGGCCAAGGGGTTGTCATGCAGTAGAGCTCGTGTGGAGGCAAATGGTTGAGGTTCGAGTACCGCTGGCATTTGTCCTAGCTTCTGACGAACTGGATGCAGTCAGTTTCTATGGAGATCCAAAAGTACCCCATTCTCAGTATGATTTGCATTAGAGCCCGAGCATTCATGTGGGGGCCGCAGGTACTACCATGTATTTCTTTCATGAGTTCGGTAGCCTCTTGCTTGCTGATACACCTCAGGAGGGGGCCTTGGTAACGCTTTTTGTACAGCATATCTCCCAAAAGGACATAGTGGGAGGCGAGTCATTTCAGGGCTGAGAGGTTTTTCGCTTTGATTCCCTCTTTGTATTCCCCATCTTCATTTTTGAAAGAGGCTTCGCCATTCTTCAAGTACTGATAAATTTGGGTATACCAGGGATCATTGGCCGGTTCGGCCTCTACTTCGATTTCAAAGCAATAAGCGGGGTTTTCTCTTCTCCCGACTCTGAATGGCTTGACAGACTTTCCTTCAGGTATTTCAACGAGAGAGGCTAGTGTTGCCAGAGCATCTGCGAATCTGTTGCGATCCCTGGGCAAGTAATGAAAGCAGATGTCCTTGAACTAATTCACTAGCTCTTCCATGTAAGTGTGATATTTACGAGACCGGGTCCACGGTCTTCCATCTCGTTAGAGACCTGGTTGATGATGAGGGCGAGTCACCATACACTTCCAATTCTTTGATATTTCTTTCGAGAGCGGCCTCTAACCCTATTTATGCAAGCTTCATATTCAGCAGCGTTGTTGGTAACCTCAAAATTCAACTTTACTGTGATGGGGGTGTGCTCGTCTGTAGGGTCGACCAGAAGCATTCCTATCCCATTTCCCTTTTTGTTTGACGCCCCGTCAAAGAAGAGCTGCCAACGATTTTCTCTTTCTAGAGCAAAGATTCCGTCATCGGGGAATTGGGGCTCAGGTCCTCGGGACTCATTACTTGGGAAGTCGGCCAACTGTTCTGCCATTACTCGCCCTTTCACGGATTTTCTTGTCATATAAGTGATGTCGTATTTAGCCACAAAGAACGACCACTTTGCCAACCTCATGGAGATGGAAGGCTTGTCGAACAAATATTTGATGGGGTCCAATTTCGAGACCAGATGTATCGGGTGAGACTGCATGTAGTGCTTTAATTTTCCCACTACCCAGACCAGGCCTGCGCAAGTCTTTTCACAAGCAGAGTAATTGAGTTCACTCCCTTGAAGCTTTATGCTCACGAAAAAGATGGCATTTTTGACCTTGGAATCTTTCTTCTCTTGAGCTAACATAGCCCAATTGTTGTATCCGTGACAGTTAGATATAGCAATAGTGGCTTTTGTTGATGTGGCGGGCAAATAATCGGGGGATTCACAAGGTACGCCTTGATCTTTTCAAAAGCAATCTGGCATTCTGGAGTCCATTCCGTGTAGGCGCTTTTCTTCATCAACTTGAAGATTGGCTCGCAGATCGAGGTCAGCTGATTTACAAAGCGGCTTATGTATTGCAGTCTTCCCATGAAGGATTTTACTTCTGTCAGCGTCCGAGGTGGCTTCATTTCGACTATGGCCTTGATTTTCTGGGGATCTACTTCAATTCCCCATTCCGTCACCATATACCCTAGCACCTTGCCTCGTCTTACACCGAAGGTGCATTTGGCTGGATTGAGTCTCATGCTGTGGTCTCAAAGGCGGCCGAAGAATTTTCTCAGATCAACGAAGTGTTGGCCATTGGATCCTTTGGAATGTATTATCATATCGTCCACGTAGACCTCAATTTCTTTATGGATTATGTCATGGAACAAAGTTGTAGCTGCCCTCTGGTAAGTAGCCCCGGTGTTCTTTAGTTCGAATGGCATAACCGTGTAGCAGTACGTGCCCCAAGGGGTGGTGAAGGCTGTCTTGGCTTGGTCTTCCTCTGCCATTTTGATTTGGTTGTAGCCGGCAAAACCGTCAACGAAGGATTTGACCTCATAATTGGCCGTGGTATCCACCAGCATGTCAATGTTTGGTAGGGGGGAATCGTCTTTTGGACTAGCCTTGTTCAGATCTCTGAAGTCCACGCAACATCGTATCTTACCGTTGGCCTTGGTCACCGTCACTATGTTGGAAAGCCATGTCGGATATTCAATGACCCTGATGAACCCTGCTCTGAGCACCTTTTCTATCTCCTCCTTCACCTGCAGAGACCATTCGGGCTTAATTCTTCTCAGCTTTTGCTTTACTGGCTTGACTTCCGGGTCGAGCGGTATCCGATGTTCAACTATGGAAGGGTCGAGGCCTGGCATATCCTTATAGGACCATGCAAACACATCCACAAATTCTCTTAGCAGCTCAATCAGAGTATCCTTTTCGGTTCCTTCGAAGAAACTACCAATCTGCGTCTCTTTAGGCTCTTCCGCAGTTCCCAAATTCACACTTGTCAAAACCTCTTCGGCAGCATGGGCTCGATTTTCCTCTTTTCGAACAACCTGCTTAAAGATTTCTTTAATATATTGTTCATTTAATGTGTCTGCTTCTTTATCTAGTGAATCATTATTAACTGTTTTTAGGTTATTAGTTAATTTATCATTAGTTAGAGTGGCAATCGGGGATACTCAGAAAGGTTCATCATTTCATTAAGAACAAAGGGGAATACATCATTGGCTACAACTTCGTAGTCTTCAGGCGTAAGGCCATCGGACGACTCTAGAGACTCGAACTCGACAATGAGAGACTCGGAGGACTTTACATAGGTTGACACAAGGGGATGGGGGACCAATCCAAGCTTGGTGATCATTTCCTCCTTGGTTGCGGCCGGACCCGAGAGAGTTTCCCAATTCTTCAGTGGCATCGCTGTCAGGGGCCTCATGACTCAGGAATTGCATTGTTTCTGTCCTCCTTCCTCAATCATTGCTACCATCTCTTTGACTGAACCAAATTCGATCAGATCTGGCACCTGGACCTCTTCCCCGAACAACTGTTTCATAACAGGACCGTCCCAATCGTCTGAAGGGAATTCCGTAGCTTTGGCTTTCGGCATTGTCAGCTCAAACTCAGACTTTGGGCCTTCTTGAGCAGTCAGGACCACAGTGGTAAGCTTCTCGAATTGCTCTACTAGGCTTGGCACGCCTTTGAAAGTGTACTCGCTCTCCATGGTAGTGGTAGCCCCAGGTATCTTGGGTAGATCCAAAAACATTCTACGGACTGGATTTGCCTTGGTTCCCCTGAGCTTGTTAAGGTCATGCTGTAGCTTCATCCATCCCTCTGCCGGAGTAGGCTCTTTGACTGGGGCGCTACCCTGCTGTCTAGGACCTTTTACAAAGTAGTCAGCCAGATTAGGACTGAAAGGGAGAGATTAAGGGCCGTTGATCGGGACCCTTCTCGTGGCAGCTTCTCCTTTCTTTTGAGAGATTTCCCCTGAGGTTGGTTCATACCCCAAGCCGTGGCAAGCTTTCTGTTCCTTCACCTCAATGACTTTGTGGGTTCCTTGCTGACGCTTCCCCAGACCGAGACCAGGCAAGTAGCTCATCCTTCTCATCATCTTCAAGGCGGGAGGGATCTTGTCCCGAGTGATCGTCAGATCTACGTTACAAACTTGGGCTTTAGGAGGCTCGACTGTGAAGCCTGTCAGCATGAGGCCATCTTCATCATGTTTGATTTCCAGAATAGGTATTCCACCCGTATCCGTGCCCTCCAAAGTGACTAGGTCTCCATAAATGGTTGTTAAATCCCCATCCGAGATGAACTTCACACACTGATGGAGGCTCGAAGCAACCCCCTTAACTTGGTGCAGCCAAGGTCTTCCTAACAGGGCATTAAAGGTGATTGGGATATCAATAACTTGAAATTCCACAGGTATCATCTTCTTGCCAAACCAGAGGGCCAAAGTAGCAACCCCGAGCACTGTGCGAGATGTCGAGTCATAAGCTTTGACTGTGAAGGAGGAAGGCTTCAGATCTGTAGTCTTGATGTCGAGCAGACTCATGATCTTAGCTAGGAGGATATTCATTCCGGACCCATTGTCAATCAAAACTCGAGGGAGGCATCGTTCATCCAGCTGGACTGTGATGAAGAGGGGCTCGTTATGATCGGCTCCGAACTGAGGGAGATCAAGGTCCGTGAAAGTGATTATGTGTCTGTAGTGAATGTTCCCAATCAGCTGCACTACGTCATCAGGAGTAGCATCAATAGGGACCAGCGTGCGGGCCAGGCTTTCTTCCAATTTTAGCTTGTGGGGATAAGATGAGGTAAGCAGGGACCACAAAGAGATGTTGGCCTGAGTTTGTTTCAACTAAGTGAGCAAGGGATCCTCATTCTCCGGGTCAGGAGTTTCGGCTGTCTTGGCATAGAGATTTCGGTTCTCCCCAGGTGCTTGATCTGCTACCTTCTTATCTGCCTTGGGGTTCCCCTGGTAGATCTGCCCGGATTGGGTCAACAGGTTGACTTCCTCATCTGTTGCTTCTTAGCTAGATTTCTTCAATGCTGCCAAGGTCAACGGAGGAGCTTTTTTGGCTACGGGCCACTGGTTCTGACGGAGCTTGGCAATGGTGAGAGGCTGAGCTTGAGCTGTACTGGTTCCTGCCTGGGCAGCCTTCTGAACTGCTTCCCAGGTTACAGGCCTTTGAACCTGGGGTTGTGCCACTGTTCCCTCTATGGCCCACAGAGCTAGGGCATCCTCCGATTCATCCTCATAATCATAGCTTGCCTTGCCCATAGTTATCATACAGCAGGAATTGCTACTCTCAGGGCTCGGTGGCTTTTCCTTTTCATCTCCGGTATAGTGCAGCCAATCTGGCTCCTTTTTGTAATATTCGACGCTAGAAATGATTATGGCGCTCTGTGTGGGGGGTGCATCGGGTATCATGCCAGTGTCCAAGACTTCTCTTAGAGCTAGAATGCATTCAAGGAAGGTGATCTCTTCTTGGGTGATCCTGACAAGGATTGTCACTTTGCCTCGGGGCGGATTTAATTTCTCATCGGGGAGGATAGGAGTCAGTCTCCCTTTCTCTAGCAGATTTTCAACTATCTGCTTGGATCGGACGTTCGAGAATCCCTCCCCCAAAGCATGGTAAGCAGTGTTGAACTCAACGACATCCACGTATTTAGCCCCAGGAAAATTCATGGCCTTCATGTCCTCGGTTTCGTATTCGTCCTCTGGAGTTTCTTCAATCTTATGACCGTCAGCCTCCATTTCATCATGCATCTTTTTCCTTTCGGCTTTGCAAGCAGGGCAACCACAAGTAAAGGATAGACAATGTTCCCTTTCATAGTTTAATGTAACGGCTCGGTATATCTGGGTCCAAATGAGGAGTACCCGGGGTCCACTGTCGGGTGCAGGAGCAATTAAGAAGGCGTCATGTGGGTCCATGGGTATGAAGGCAACTGGGGAGACATTTAGAGTGATAACCCTTTTAAGTGACTCTATGCACTCGGTGTGTTCGAGCGGCTCAGCAGTGACCCTTACAGTTGTGATGCCATCTGTTCTAGGGAAGGAAGAAAAAGACCCGATGACGTTTACGAATTCATCATCTGTCGGTTGCTGAAAACCTCCCTTTTCAACCAATGCCTCAATGAATTTTCTCCATTCGCCCGCTAGGTCCTTATAGGGAACATTGTGCTCTAGATTTCGAATATGTATGGTTCTTCAAGTGGGCTTTGCTGTTCCTCATCCTCTGAAGTATCCGGGCATTGACCACAAGTACATCTTACGAGTAACACTTCGTGGGGGCCCGTCCCCATCGGTATCTGACCCGCATTTTCTGGCGGCCCTTAATCATCACTGGCTGACAACCATCCATTGTGCCCGGCACCCGAGATGTCATTTCCGGCATGACCGTTCCAGGCCGACTCTGGATCTTGGGCCTCGGTTGACTCTTCACTTTCGTCGTCATCATCGTTATCACTGTCATCAGAATCATCATCCCATACTACTGGGATTTCGGCTATGAGAGAACGCCAATCAATTTTTTTAGGTGAAGATGGGTGCGTGCAACCGCAGAAGTTGTCATATGTCCCGATTGCTGGAAGCGGCAATTGCGACTCAGCTTCTCCTCCCAGAAACTGCGGGGGAAGAGTGAGAGGGGGCGGCACGTACTTGACTCCAGGTAGGATATGGAAACAATCCTCTTCTTCTGAATTTTCGTCTTCACTGTCCTCGGGATCGTACTCGGCTTCTCCTGCAACCAATCTTGCGTAAGTGTATTAACCTGTGTGCTCTTCGGCCTCTTTGCCGATAAGCCCCAAAGACAGCGCCCGCCTGAAACTTTCTTGTCCAATCCTCCTTGATTGCTCCAGCTACCTCGTGTAAATGATTTTCTCATGATTTGATCTGAATAGCCTCAGCTCTTCATTATCAGCTATCCCTTCCACCGAGAAGTAGAGAGCTTCGTATTCTTGCAAGAAACGGGTAACATGGGACCAAGGAGGACTGGTTTGTTCACCATTCTCGAGGCTGAAAGGGGATCCGAATTCAGGATCCTCGACAAGATTGGTCATAGGTATTTTGTCGGTCTCCACATCTTCCTGGGCGTGTGAAGGTTCTCTGGCTTCAATCATGTTCACATGGTTATGATTTCTTGGAAAGGGATTTTTGACTGTATTGGGCCCCTCGGGGCCTTCCAACTTTCCTTGCTCTATCAACCCCTGGATTGCCTTTTTCAGAGTATAGCAATTATCTGTCAGATGTCCGTGGGTTTGATGAAAAGCGCAGAACTTAGAAGTATCCACGGGAGCATTTGGATTCCTGGGTTGGAAATTCTCTAAAGGCCGCAACAAGCCTTCTTTCACCAATCCTCTAAAGATGTCGTTCAGAGGCATTCCGAAGCTTTCGAGGTTTATGACCCGAGGTTTGGGCTCAGCTGGTTTCCTGGGAGAAAAAGGAGTTGCATTATTACATTCCTGCCCTGCATAATTTATCACCTCTTTACCTTTAGCAGGAGAAGGAACAGTGTTAGAGGGAGGAGCTCTGTATCTGTAGGTAGGTGGAGCAGCCGGCTGTTGATTGTAAGCCTTTTCAAACTTAGCCGCGAAGTTAACCATAGCACATAAGTCCGATTATGGGAAGTGACTGAGGGAGGTTCTCAAATGCGGTTTTAGGCACGACTGGAAGATGTCCAACTGTTCCTCTTCAGAGGGAGGGATGGCCATCTCACTAAGTTTCAGATTCCACCGCTTGTAAAAATCCCCGACATTCTCATCGGGACGCTGCACGGTTGTCTGCAGATCAACTCTATTTGTTTCCCATTCCAAATTAGCTTTGTACTTCTCTGTGAAGGCACTGGTGATCTGGTCCCATGTAGCCCTGGCCTTAGGTTTTAAGCGGAAGAACCATTTTAGAGCACTAGATTTCAAAGAGAGGCTGAAATAGTCAGCCAACTGCTGATTGGTGCACCCTTTGGCCTTCATTACCAAGGTATACGTGTCCAGATGAGTTTTCGGGCATGCGGTCCCATCAAACAAGTCCAGATTAGGCATCACAAACTTGTGGGGCAGGGGAACAATGGAGTCCGGGTCCGTAGGCCGGAAGGCAGATTTCTTAGCAGTCAATTCGGCAATCTGTGCTTTCATTTCCTTGTGTTGCTCCGTGAACCAGGCCAGGTAAGGGTCTTGTGGTGGAGCCATGGCGTTCAGACCGGTGGCAGAACTGGAGAGGGGAGTTACAACTGGCGGTAGACTCGTGGATGGAATGGCCGGTCCGGGGACGTAGGTAAAAACCTGCCCTTGGCCCGAATTACCCTGGGGAGCGTGAGTAGGAGCCTGGGCAAAGGGATAGAACCTTGTGGCTTGCTGTTGACTTTCAATCGGCAAAGAGGGTGGAGGCAGGCCTGATGTAGCCAGGTAGCTTGGGATTCCAGGGTGAGGCTCATAAGAAGGCCTAGGTGCGGGCTGGTATCCCTGGTTGTTGAACTGTATGCCAGGCTGTGGCAAGGGTACATAACCAAGAGGGTATTGCGGTTCGGGGGATTCTGATGAAAGTGGATTAGGGGCTTGGTGGCCCATTGATCCCTGAGTGAGAAATGGGTTTGTGGAAACTGTGTTAGGAGCAGCTGAACTAGCATCATTCTGAGGAGGGGCTCCCGACTGTTGCCCTGAACCGAACTGTGGTGGCATCCCAAACTGTCGCTTCGGCACTCTGAACTGCTGTTGTGAAGGTCCGGCTTGATCGGTTCCGAACTGAGGCGGGATCCCAATTTGCTGTGGCATTCCAAGGTACCCCCAACCGTGAGAAAGCATTCCGTGCTAATTTTGCCCCCACTGAGGAATTGCGAACTGATTTGTCACGTCAGACTGCATGGGTCCAGTGGTCTGTATTTGGGGAGCTGGCTGATCCAAAGATCGAGGAGCATGGGCTCTAGTAGTAGTACTATAGGAGGTTGGTGGTGGCATCCTGGAGTAGTCAGGGCGACCAAGAGTGGGATTGGGATCCTCCTCTTCTTCCACAGTGAAGGTGCCATCGGGGTTGAGACTGGCGGCCAGACCATGGCTCCTAATAGCCTCCAAAAGGCTATTCATATGTGCTTCTTGTCGCAATCTCATCTGTTCTGCTAACTGATTCCACTGCTGTTCTGTTTGGGGAGTTTCGGGAGGCGGAGTGATGTTGTCCCCATCGTTACCGGCTGATGCAGACATTCTGAAACCCGGAGTCTAAATAAATGGTGAAGCTGACGATGCGCTTGACTCTTTCCAACTAATCAAACGGTGGCCCGGCACCCGAAACCAAGCTTTGTGGGGAGCAATGGGGGAAAGACACGAGGGTTCAGATATTTGGGAGTGAAGGAGGGTAGGTGTTTGGGCTTAGGGCTCATGCAACATGCAGTTATTTGTTCTTGTTTACTTAAAACGTGTTTTATTAAACCTAAGTGGTTGGAAAAGATTGCTCTTCTTTTCCGCAAACTACTCTGATTCCTGGATCAGTGGGACCGATCACTACGCCTGCGTACCCTCAACCTGTAACCCCGAATAAGGGTTCCGTAGGGCAAGCAGGTCCCACCGACCGAAAAGAAAAATGATCCTAAAGTCTGGCGGGTAATCTAGTCTTAACGAGCATTCGATGTAAATTACGGACAAAGCTGACATCAAAGGTCAAGATCGTGTCCGAGGGCTAGACGAAAAGTCGGCATGGTTTTGACTGATAAACTTCCATAACTGATCTTGACCCGTCATCAGTTAAGTCGTAATTAGACATGGAATAGTCGTTAATCCTTGATGACTCAGTGTCATGCCGGGGGTCGGTGCATAAGTTGTGCAAGTCAAAGTCAAAGTCAAGGCGCCAGTCAAGATCTGGTCAAAGTCCGTGACGGAAAACCGGCATGACTTCGAATGATTAGGGTCTCCGAAAGATATTGACTTGGCATGCCGACTAAGGTTTGACTGGCAAGGTGTATACACAGACAGGGCACGACACGGACCAAACTAAAAACCAATCGGGTCTCGGACAAAGTGTATCACAGACAAGTGCATGGTCGACACGAGGCTCCAAGGGATGATTGGGTAGTCCCGTGCTCGCATCGAGAGGCGTAATAAGGCCAAACGGGCTGCTACTGAGATTTTCCCGGGTTAAGGACGTAGTGTGCAGTGTAAGGCCAAGTGCGCGTAGTGTGCGGCAGTCTATCTTCTTTTTCTGAGTAAAATAGAAATTTTCACATGTGTCTTAAAGAGTATGATGCATGCAAAAAATTTTGAAAATGATTTTTTTTTTTGAATTTTTTTTTGATTTTTTTTTTTGAATTTTTTTTTGAAACAGATAAACACATAAGCACATAAGCACAAAATTCAAACAGTTAAGGGAATGAGTCCGACAGTCAAGATATCGATTATTCCGGGACGGTGAAAACAACACGAAATGTGCAAAACCAACACACACACAGTACAAATGGTTACAAATGCCGGGACGAAAGTTTGACCCACAGAAGCTTTTCTTTTTTTTTGAATTTTTTTTTTAAAAAAGATAAAGCATATTTTTTACTTCCCCAGCGGAGTCGCCACTGTGATGTACCCGATTTTTATTTTTTTGAAAAATTGAACGGAGTCGCCACGCCGTTTTTAGTTTAAGGGCCAAAACTTTGAAAAATGCCCAAAATTAGAGAAAAATGGGTTCGGAGGTCACGTTACATTTCGGGAAGAACGTTAGGGTTTACCCAGAATGCCTCGTAAAACGAGTCTTCCTAATTTAAAACCATTTATGTGTGTGTGTGTGTGTTTTGCAAAAGGAATTTTCTGGAAATGAAGTTTTGACTTGACTGGACTGAAATTTACCAAAACAATGTGCTTCTGTGAGTGAAAAATGACTGGAAAAACAAAATGTCTGTCCCTTACATTTCTGTCCGCGCGTACCAGAGCGAGGTTCAATTCTGTCCGCACGGATGAGACAGTAATATTTCTTTTCCGCAGCTTTCCAGTCTGATTCTGTAAATTCCAGAATGTAAACTGGAGTTACAGAATCAGAACTGGAGTTTTTGCAACTGAAAGTGTTAAAAAAATATATTTTTGGGATTTGCATCCATGCTTGTCCCCACTTTCCTTAGGCTTTGATTAGTGATCACTAAACATGATTAGTGGTGATCTACTATATCAAGCCATCCTTAGGGTACATTAGGACTTGAAAGCATTTCATTTGCTTGGGATGGGGAGATTTAATCATAAAACAAAGATTAATGTATGAAAATTGAATTTAGGTTAAGGGTGTATCAACTTTAGAGTGGATTTCTAAGGTGGTCATTAAGATGACCATCCTTGAGATCTTTGAACTCAATGTATCAACTTCACCTCTTTTGTAACCTAGGAACCTTAATGATCTTCATCCATGTAAATTGTTCCAAGGTGAAGATCTTAGGTTAGAAAAACACTTACAAGGAAGTAAAAATAATTTAGACCTTTTAAAATGGTCATCCATGGAAATTTAGTCCAAGATGACTACATTTTAGGTCAAGCAAGCACCAATAACACAAAAAGAAAGTGAAAGTAAGAATATGGACCATTTAGTGTGATCATCCATGGAGATGAACTCCAAGGTGACCACACTTTAGGTCAAGAGATCAAGTAACAACTAATTAATATAACGAGAGAGACAACAAATTAAAAGAAATGTTGATCCTTATAAAGAATCATCCATGGAAATGAAATCCATGGAGATCCTCTTGGATCTAGGACAAGAAATGAAGAACAAGTATATGAACAAGTTACATCTTTAAAATGTGAGATGTATGCATGGATGAGGGAGATTAAGGTAAGGAGAAGGAGGGTTTACCAATGGTTGTACCCTATCTTCCTTGGATTTGTGTTTGGGGCTTGAATTTGATCAAGATTTGTGTTGGAATTTTGTGTTTTTGCTTGGTGTATAAGCTATTTTCTAGGTATTTTATGAATATAATAGTAAGGGTTTAAACTCTGAATCCTTTAAACTGAGAGAGAATGATTTAATTTATAGGCAGATTTTAGGTTTCAAATGTGTCCGCGCGGACGAGACTGAGTCTCATTCCTGTCCGCGCGGATAGGAATGTAGGCCTGCCTGACTCTGCAGAAAGCAGTTTTGGTTGCTTGCATTTAATGAAAAGTATGTCAATTTCTTGGAAATGACTCTTCCCAACCGGTTTTGTCCTATTTTTGATATTCCTTTAAGGTCCTTTCTTGTTTAAATTGCCTTAGGAAATGACCAAAATGCCCTTAACTGTCCATTCGACGTGGAAGTCGTTAAATTGGGCTGAAGGAACATTGGCAGCTCAGATTGGGACACATACAGGGGGGCCACATCCTGATTACATGAGAATTGGACATGTTACAATTGAAATGGACTAGCTGCAGATAGGCCAGGTGTGTCGCACGACGCAGGATCTGGTATGGCCAAGTGTGTCGCGTGACACACCTTGCCAATCTGCAGAGGCTTTACAAGGCTTGGATTACAGAGACAATGAATGGAAAATTTAGATTAACAGAAGTGGAAAACAGGTCCCTATGACCTCAGAGAGATCAATGCTCAGGTGAATGTGGATATGGAATGATCCACACTCACCTTTGCCTTTAATGCACAACGCACAACATTGCCAACATGAACATGCTGTTGGTGTAATGCCCTAGGCTTTAGTTATGTTTAACTGAAAACCGTTATGTATCATCTTTATCGTTTATGTTTATTATTTGATTATTATATAGTTTGCATATTTATTGTAATAATCTCCGTCCCTGATTATTAAGAGAATAATTAGTATAATTGTCAATGGATAATCATATGATGATTATATGCATAGAGATGCACATTGAAATTATGGGTACTTGTCAGAGAACAAGTAACTGGACTTGACCCGTATGAGATTTATGTCATGGTCAAATGTCATAATTAAATCTCATATGGTCACTTCATTTAGTCCCTAGACCTGAGATTATCATGACTTTACACATGATGAAAGTTATGTTTGATTTTAGTCAAACGGTATCTTAACACGATATCTATAAAGGCTATCTTTGGCATGATCGGATTCATGATGGGAAGGATGATAAGTCAAGATGGAATTTGTCCCTCGAAAGAGAGATGTTTTGCTTGGGCCCCTCAATGAGTGATAATGATGAAAGCGTGTGGCCACACCCCAATATGATTGGACTATCATTATACTCAAGATCGAGAAAGCATTGAACAAATACAAGTTGACGTGGACCATGACTTGTGTTCAATATAACATCGTGAGACAAAGGGATAAATGAAAGTGTACCATTGGAAACGTGAACTCTTACGTTGTGTTATTTGGGTAGACATAATGGCTTGCTAGAGTCCGCTTATGTCTTATGAGGGCCGATATGATCGGACTCATTGCCAACATAATACAATCCTATTGGGTCACACACAAATAGAATGAATTGGTTAAACCGGAGGAAGAATGGTTGAGAGTCTACGTATCGGCTATATATGCCGCGCGACATATTAAGCCAATGGCTTAATATACCGCGCGACATATCAAGCCCTACGCGGTTTGACGGCTGTTCTCCTAATACGATTAGGAGACATATTCATACTATTGTAGTATAAATATGTGAGTCTGTCAGACCTAATTCACTAGTCGAATTTTTCAATAAGAAATTCACAATCAAAAGTCCTCTCAATATTCTTCCATAAGTTTTAGGAATCTAGCAATTCCCAACCCGAGAATTGTTCTCGACATTCATATTTGTGTGGATTACCAAAGAGGGTCTTAGTTTTGTTCAAACAAATCAAAGACCTAGAGTTCAAATACGAAGATCCAAAGGAGTTGAAGATTCGAAGATTTGAAGATCAAAAGTTTGTGATTACGAATCACATAATTATCCGTTCGATAGCTCAAGACCGGAAAGCAATTTAGGTTGGTAAATTCTATCTCATAGCAATTCAATTTAATCGTATAGAACGGATCTTAGGGCTTGGGTTTTGTGTTAATTTTATGCTTAATTCCTGCGCATGGACCCATAAAACCCAACGGTGGTATCGAGCCCCGTTCGTATGGTTAAGTTTGAATTAACATGCTAGAATGATTATATAAATTGTTTATATGTTCGTTGCATGTTTTTGTATGCGATAGAATTTTGATTGTTTATGTGAAACAATGTGAAAATCGTTTTCGAATTATGTTGAATTAAATACGTAAAAGGGTTGTTTTATATGATTTAATTGCATATAATCTGAATTGATTGAAATCTGGAAATCCTGTTACTTGGCTACTTTAGTCGCGCGACATGATGAGCCATGAGGAATTCGGGTTATCGGCTGTTAGGTCGCGCGACATATCAAGCCTCTGGGCGATGTTGTCACGCGACATAATAAGCCAAATGCAGAGCGAGAATCGGTTTGTTTAATTTTTACGCTATGCTTTGTGATTGTGTTTACAATACGAGATGTTTTATGTCTTAATCTGGATGCTATAAATTTACGGAAATTGAGTTTATAGGGCTATGCTAGATTAATTCATTGTTTATGCTTGCTTAATTAATTAAAAGGTGTTTATTTAATTGTTGCGTTGCATAATTATTGAGTGTTCTTATGCTTGCTTAATTGTTTAAAAAGTGATTTTATTAATTATTGCGTTGCATGAAGAAGCTGTTGTAATTCTAGAATGTTTTTGAACATTGAATTATAGTTCACTAATTGTTTATGAGAAACAAGTTAGTGTCGATTGTTTATGAAACAAGTCAGTTTTACAAGTAAGAATTTGATTAGATGTTTAGTTGAAACATTGATTCATAGTTTCCTAATATGTTTAGATTTAGACATTGTAACTTTTGGATTTTATGATTGTTTATGGAAACAAGTCATAAGTATGCGAAATTTAAAAGGAAACTGATTATTTATAAAAGGTAGTGATTATGTTGCCAAATCAGAGGTGATTTCTAATTGTGCATGACTAGGAGAGTTACGTCTAAGGAAGAGTTGGTACTTAAGTAGTCCTTGTGGCTCACCTATCTTCTGGGAACTTACAGTGCATGATTATGACTATCTTTCTTTGATATGCTTATAATCTACCTTAAAGAACCTTCATTTAACTTTTAAGTTCTTTATGCCAATTCATGATTAAACACTTGAGACCACTCGGATAGTTTTGGGTGGGCTTGCCATAGCAAGGTACTTTGATTCTATTCCGTTTGCGAGCAAGATGAGGAAATGGTGGTTCCTATACGTTTAATATGAATGAACTTAATTGGGTTATCAAAATGGTTTTGGACCCAAGGCATAAGATGAGATTAAAATATGCTTAGACATATGATGTCTTAAATAAATCTCATAAAAGATCCTAAGAGTCATATATGATATGATTGATGTTTTCTACCTAATTTAGTTTAATCTTGAGCGGTGCGCCATAGCGTACTTGAGATTAAATTAAAGATGGATCTTAGTCCTAAGAGTCATATACGATATGATTGATGTTTTCTACCTAATTTAGTTTAATCTTGAGCGGTGCGCCATAGCGTACTTGAGATTAAATTAAAGTTGGATCTTAGCCCATTAAATACATATTATGCTTATTTGCATTGGAAGGTGTATGATTTAATGGGAGTATTTGTAAAATACATTATTTACTCTTAAATGATAAATGTGTTGATATTGATATGTGTTCATATAATTTGTATATTTTGTTGTAGAAGTAGCATTACATAATGATAATTGCGATTCGTCCTTATGAAGGACAAAGTTCGAAATGAATGATACAAATAATTTTGATTGGATCAAAAGCCTAAAGAATGGTTCTTAGGTAAATTTGTACGTTCATTACGAATCCGTTCCTATTGATCCTATTGCAAATGTTGCAAAGGGCAAATAAGGAAGCAACATTAGAAACATAGTGATGATTCGACAATATTGCTTGCCTTATATTTGTCACCGTGTTTAAAGGCTCTTATGAAGAACCTTAAGCACATGATAACTATTCTTTTGTTCTAGCACACCGCATAAAGGAAATGTTCCAAATGCAAACTAGGCAAAAGATATATGTTGTGGTGAAGGCTCTCAATTCATATGATGAAAGAAGGAGCAATCCGTAAATTGTGTTAATGGTTGACACAAGAAAAGGGTTCATAAAGGAAGGAAAAGAAGGTAAAGCAAAAGTTGCTAAACCTAGGACAAATGTTGTCAAAGCCGAAGAGGCTAAACCCAAAGTGTCTCAAAAGGATGCATTTTGCTATCATTGCAATAAGATTGTCATTGGAAGCAAAGTTGCAAGGCTTATTAGGAAGGCCTAAAAGGTGAAGAAGGGCAATATGATTGCTACTACTTCAAGTATCTATATGATAGATATTTTTCATTTCGACTTCTTGGTTCTTGGGTATATGATACCGGATTGGATCCCACATTTGTTTAAATGTGCAAGGAACAAAGAATAGAAAGCTACTCAAATAAGGTAAATTAAACCTATGCATGGGAATGGAGCAAGAGTTGCAACATTAGCCATAAGGGACTTATGAAGTCACTTTACCTTGTGAAGTAGTACTTGTTTTGAACAAGTATGACTACGTTCAGATTTGAGTAGGAGTATTATTTATGTTTCTTAAATGGATGATGAAGGATATAATTTTCTTATTTTCAATAAGAAGTTTTATATTTATTTAATAATATGCCTTATTGTAATGCATATGTCATTAAATGATCTTCATATCCTTGAAGATGAGAAACAAAATAATGTTGAAGATATCTATAATATAAATGGAAATCTAAACCGAATAATATGAACAACGCGTTCATATGGCATTGCCGGTTTGGTCAGATAAATAAGAAACATATATCTAAACTCCATTAACATGGACTTTTAGACTCATATGACTATCAATCATTTGAGGAATGTTGATCTTATTTATTGGGATTATCGACCAAACCACCCTACACTAAAGTAGTGGGAGGGCTAGTGACTTATTGGTCATTATACATAAGATGTATGTGAACTATTAAAGCATTGCTAGGGGAGGATTTCGGTATTTCATCATACTTCACTAAAGACTTATCTAGATATGATTATGTCTATACGATGAAGTCCAAAGGTGAATCGTTTGAGATGTTTCGAACATTTCAAGATGAAGTGCAAAACAACTTGGCAAAACTATTAAGTACTTCGATTGGATCGAGGTAATGAATATTTGAGCCAAAAGTTTGACAATCATCTCAAAACTATGAAATCGTTTCAAAGTTGACTCCACCAGGAACACCATATTGTATGGTGTGTACGAAAGGAGGAATTGAACCTTGTAGGACATGGTTCATTCGATGATGTGTCAATTAGACTTTCCTATTTCCTATTTCCTTTTGAGGATATGCATTAGAAATGATGCGGTTACAACTGAATTGAGTCCTTACTAAATCGGTTCCTAAGGCCCCACATGAGATGTGGCATGGAAGAAAACTTAGTTTGTCTTTCATGAAGATTTGGGGTTGCGAATCTTATGTAAAGAGATTTGTCTCTTATAAGTTAGCACCAAATCTAACAAGGTTATTTTCGGATATTGATTTTACAATCACAAAGAGAACAAAATGTTTGTTGCTCTACACGATTTGTTTCTTGAGAAATAGTTTCTCAATAAAGAATCTAGTGGGAGTAAAATTAATCTTGAAAGAAGTTCAAGAACCCGAAAATAATATGGAACCAAGAGTAGAGACAGAACCAAGTTCACAAAGGTGTTGTGAAACCGGTTCAAGATGCACAAGTCCATCGTAGATTGGATAGGTTACGATCCGAACTCAAGAAATAGTGATTTCTCGTTGCGGAAAGTGATGAAGTGGAAGTCATTAAGAATGACGATCCTACTTGCTATCAAGAAGCGATGTCCTCTCCTAATTTGGATAAATGGTTAGGAACCATGGAATCCAAATTACAATCCATGTTTGACAATCAAGTTTGGAACTTGATTGGGCTACCTGAAGGTGTAAAAACTAAAGGGTGCAAGTAGTTTTTCAAGACCGACATGGATGGGAAGGTGTGTACTTTCATGACTAAGAATTGTAACAAAGGAATTTAGGCAAATTCATAGTATTGACTGTGTTGAAACCTTGTTCGCCAGTTACAATGTCGAAGTCTGTTAGATTTTCAATTGCCATTATCACATATTGTGACTATGTGATATGACAAATGGATGTCAAACGACTTTCTTTAAATGGAAAGATTATTAAGGATGTGTATAGTACACAACCCGAATAGTTTGACGATCCAAGAAACTCTAATAGAGTATGCATGTTGCAAAGATCCATGAGATGGGTTGAAGCAAGCTTAAAGGAATTGGAATCTTCGTTTTGATGAATTGGTCAAATAGTTTGACTTTATCAAGTACGAAGATGAACCTTGTGTATGCATGAAATTCAGTGGGAGCGTAATATTATTTCTATTGTTTTATTACAATGATATCTTACTCATTGGAAAAACAAGTTCCGACACTTAAAATTTGTTAAGTCTTGGTCAAGGAAAGGTTTCTCAGTGAAAGATATGGGTGAAGCCGCTTACATCCTTGGCATCAAGATCTATAGAGATGGATCTAGAAGGATAAATTGGTTTGAGTCAAAGTGTTCACATTGACAAGATTCTTAGAAGAGTCTAAGAAGAATAGCTTGTCAATGGATCATGGTACTTCTCTTAGCAATACTCATTGTCTTATGACAACTGATGAGCAAAAGGAAAATGAATGAAGTTCCATATGCTTCGGCATTTGGATGCATCATGTATGCCATGATTTGTACTAGACCGACGTCTCATATGCTCTAAGCATAATGAGTCGATACCAATCTGATCCTGTGATGAGAACCATTGGATGGCAGTCAAGATGATCCTTAAGTACTTATAAAGAACTAAGGATACGTTCTTGGGATTTGAAAGATTGGAAGTTTAATCTTGTTGTAAGGGTTACATAGATGCTAGCTTCCAAGCGACAAAGTTATTTTAAAATCGCAATTAGGATTTGTGTTTGTGCTTATTAGAGGTGCAATTTTGATTGGAAGAGTTCCAAGCAGAAATTGTAGCCAATTCTACTACTAAGGCCAATTGTTAGCAACATATGATGTAGCTAAAAGTAGGCGGTTTGGATCAAAAGTTCGCTTAGTGTTTTGGAAATGTTCCAAGTATCACTAATCGATGAAACTTTTGTTATGACTATAGTGGTGCCACTTGTGCAAACAATGGAACCAAGGTCACAACAGCGATCCAAACACTCACTTAGACGTTCTTCAAGGAATTCATAAAGAATGAGAAGACATTAAAATATACAAAGTATCAACCGATGATGACATAAGGGATTCACTTGCAAAGACCCTCGCACGAGCGGAAGCATGATGGTCATGTTGGATCCATGAGTATTCGATACATAAATGGAGCCTAGTGCAAGTGGGAGGCTGTTGGTGTAATGCCCTAGGCTTTAGTTATGTTTAAGCGAAAACCGTTATTTATCATCTTTATCGTTTATGTTTATTATTTGATTATTATATAGTTTGCATATTTATTGTAATAATCTCCGTCCCCGATTATTAAGAGAATAATTAGTATAATTGTCAATGGATAATCATATGATGATTATATGCATAGAGATGCACATTGAAATTATGGGTACTTGTCGAGAGAACAAGTAACTTGGACTTGACCCGTATGAGATTTATGTCATGGTCAAATGTCATAATTAAATCTCATATGGTCACTTCATTTAGTCCCTAGACACGAGATTATCATGACTTTACACATGATGAAAGTTATGTTTGATTTTAGTCAAACGGTATCTTAACACGATATCTATAAAGGCTATCTTTGGCATGATCGGATTCATGATGGGAAGGATGATAAGTCAAGATGGAATTTGTCCCTCGAAAGAGAGATGTTTTGCTTGGGCCCCTCAATGAGTGATAATGATGAAAGCGTGTGGCCACACCCCAATATGATTGGACTATCATTATACTCAAGATCGAGAAAGCATTGAACAAATACAAGTTGACGTGGACCATGACTTGTGTTCAATATAACATCGTGAGACAAAGGGATAAATGAAAGTGTACCATTGGAAACGTGAACTCTTACGTTGTGTTATTTGGGTAGACATAATGGCTTGCTAGAGTCCGCTTATGTCTTATGAGGGCCGATATGATCGGACTCATTGCCAACATAATACAATCCTATTGGGTCACACACAAATAGAATGAATTGGTTAAACCGGAGGAAGAATGGTTGAGAGTCTACGTATCGGCTATATATGCCGCGCGACATATTAAGCCAATGGCTTAATATACCGCGCGACATATCAAGCCCTACGCGGTTTGACAGCCTGTTCTCCTAATACGATTAGGAGACATATTCATACTATTGTAGTATAAATATGTGAGGTCTGTCAGACCTAATTCACTAGTCGAATTTTTCAATAAGAAATTCACAATCAAAAGTCCTCTCAATATTCTTCCATAAGTTTTAGGAATCTAGCAATTCCCAACCCGAGAATTGTTCTCGACATTCATATTTGTGTGGATTACCAAAGAGGGTCTTAGTTTTGTTCAAACAAATCAAAGACCTAGAGTTCAAATACAAGATCCAAAGGAGTTGAAGATTCGAAGATTTGAAGATCAAAAGTTTGTGATTACGAATCACATAATTATCCGTTCGATAGCTCAAGACCGGAAAGCAATTTAGGTTGGTAAATTCTATCTCATAGCAATTCAATTTAATCATATAGAACGGATCTTAGGGCTTGGGTTTTGTGTTAATTTTATGCTTAATTCCGCTGCGCATGGACCCATAAAACCCAACACATGCATCATTCCGAGAATAAATGCATAATCATAATATTCATAGATCAAAGCATGGCATACTCAATCAGATTCTAGAACATATTGCAAACTAAGCATGGCAATGTCAATAGATGACAAAAATAGAGAGAGAAAGAGGATTAGAATTCGTTACCCTTGTAGATCCTAAATCTCTATACCAAGTTAGGTGTAGAGACCTTCAACTCAGCTTCAGGGAAGGTATTCGAACTCAGAAGGGTGCTACAACCTGGAGCTTCAAGTGTATCTGTGAGTGTGTGTTGAATTGATATGGAATTGTGAGGGAGAGAGAGTGAAATGAGGGAATTGATGTGGGTTTGTATGGAAGGAGGAGAGAGACAAGCTTCTGGGATGATTTTGGCAGAGTGATGGTAGGGAGGCTGGAAGGGGTCCCAAAATGAGAGGAGGAGGGTCTTATTTATAGCTGCATGGGGAGTGGCTTACTATGTCGCACGACACATCGAACCATAACCGCCTCCTTTCTAGAAACATGCAAGGTGGTAGACTGGAAGGATCGACATGGCTGATTGTGTCGCACGACAGAAAGAGACATAACCATTTTCCTTCTAGAAGCATGCAAGGTGGCAAATTCTAGACCCTTCCTGGATAATTCCTTATAGGTCCAAATAAGATTATTCCCCAAAGATCCTTCTGCATGGAAAAAAGACCAAAAGGTACTTCCTTAGCAAGAAACTTATAAAAAGTTCCCAGAAGTCTCGGAATGAACCGGAAATTTACCAAAATGCCCCTAGTTTACTTTTATTGTGTAAAAGACACTTTTATTGGGTCGCGAGTTGGATTGGGGTACTCACAGAGCCCCTCGGCAACGTCATTTATGGAAGAAGTGAGGTTGTCGACAAAAAAAGGATCCCAATCTTGACGAGCGAAAGATGGGAAAGATAGACCAGAATGGTCGAATGGCTGGGTCTGCTAGGGATATGGCAAATGATTAATGTGGTTAGATGGCTGGACCTTTCGAGAAAGGATTCGTACGTATCCCTAAAAGGGAATCAAGCCAGATTGTAGTTCGAGAAAGTGAGAACGTGTGGTGCCTCAAACCAAAGAAAGGCCAAAATGGTTAAATGGCTGGACCTCTGGAGAAAGGATTCCTACGTATCCCTAGAAGGGAATCAAGCCAGATCGTAGTTCGAAAAAGTGAGAACGTGTGGTGCCTCTAACCGAAGAAAGACCAAAATGGTCAAATGGCTGGACCTCTCGAGAAAGGATTCCTACGTATCCCTAAAAGGGAATCAAGCCGGGTCATAGTTTGAGCAAGTGAGAACGTGTGGTGCCTCAAACCGAAGAAAGACCAAAATGGTCAAATGGCTGGACCTCTCGAGAAAGGATTCCTACGTATCCCTAGGAGGGAATCAAGCCGGATCATAGTTTGAACTTGTGGGCCACTTGGTGCGGGGGGCCACATCCCGAAGAGAGACCGAATTGGTCTGATTGACTATAGAGGGGAAGTCGCCCAGAGATTGACTATGTGGTAGTCAACCGAGACTTTTGAGAGATATATAGGAAAATGCCAGGGCAAAATGGTAGTGCAAGTAGAGATATGTTTTCATACCTTTGATGTGCTTACCTGTAGCTACTGGAAGGGCTGAGACTACGACTGATGATGATGATTTGTCATCCAACACGGGATTTTGATGATGATCCGCCGTCCAACACGGGCTTTTGGTGATAGTTCGCCATCCAATACGGGCTTTTGATGATGATTCACTGTCCAACACGGGCTTTTGATGATGATCCGCCGTCCAACACGGAATTTGATGATGATTCTCCATCCAACACGGGATTTTTGATGATGATCCTCCGTCCAACACGGACATTTGATGATGATTCGCCGTCCAACACGGGAATTTGATGATGATTCGCCGTCCAACACGGGCATTTGATGATGATTCGCTGTCCAACACGAGCATTTGATGATGATTCGCCGTCCAACACGGGCTTTTGATGATTAGGCTGATAAGCACTATTGCTTGGAGATTGAGGCAGCTGAAGCTCTTTCAAACGATGCTGATGAATCCGAAGATGATGAGACTGATGAAGATGATGAAGGAAGATTATGCCACCTGCAGGATTTGAACTCTTTGTCCAGATTTTGATTGAGGGGCAGCTCCTATGATCAGATTATGATCATTTGATTATTATACCCTGTGGGGGGGAACACAACACTCCAGGCACTTTGCATTTTATTCACTTTATTTGAAATTTTGCTTATGCATTATTAACTTAATTGCACGAGTCCATCTCAGCCGAGGATGAAAATGGAATGAGAATTTTGAATGGCTCGACAAGCAGATATTTACGTAGCAATATGCTATGATGGATTTATGATGGTGTATGGATTACGAACCCTCTCCCATGCATTTTGAGGAGTGTATGGGTGATGATTGAGGAATGTATGGATGACATGGTGCAGCCTAGGCAAGTCGGGGATGCTCCCGGGAGAGTGCAAATTGCAGCAAGTTGATTATTGTCGATAAGAACAAGGTGTGTCACGCTCCTGAAATGGCAAGAAGCAGAGGAAGTGTAAAGAATGCCCTGGCTTTGAAGAGATGACTAGGCGAAGCCCAGATCTTAAGGAGGTGACGTGGCGAAGCCCCAGTTGGTAATGCAAAGCAATTCTGAAGTGAATCCAATAAGGGGTAAATCCATCATGCATCAAAGTGGATGCAGAGAATACCCTGGCAAAAATACTGATATAGGAGAGCCTGAGAGAACAGCTTAGTAAAGCCCCAGCTTGAATGCAGCCTTATTGTAGACAGAATCATCATGTGTCCAAGGAGGCAACCCATCATTTCAAACCTTAGTCAATCAGTTATTGGACAAGACTCAGAAATGTATAAGTGCAGGGGCACATCTTTCAAAAAGTGGGAATGAATCCTGATTTTGTGTAACACACTCGCTTTGGGTTTGACTCTTTTGAGAGAGTATAAGCGTAATGAGGTGTGGAAAAGTGTATGGAAGCCCCTGCTGACAGAAAAACAGTGTTTGGATCTATTTTCCCATGATGTAGAAAAAGAAGACTTGTCGAGATATTTGAAAACTTGTTTTATTCATGATGATCACAAGACTGCTTAAAACCCTTTATTGATGTTCGGTTTATTCAACCACTAGGCTTGATATGAATAAATATTTTGACCAATCACGAGGAGAACACCAACTAATATCGAGAATCAAATTTGGAAAGATGGAAAGAGGATCTGTGTATAGGGACGGCCTTTGATGAGATCGGATTTTTTGAGATTTGAATGTGTTTGTGACCGGACCATTTCTGGTTGCCTACGTTCCCCTCAATATGAGAAGCTCAGGTCGCCGTAGTTCGGGCAAGCCCCGATTGAAAAGAAAAGGAATGTGAAAATTTGGAATTTTGAGGACCTTTGAGGATTTTGAGCATTTTCCTCGAGAATTGGAAAGTTGAAGAACATGTCTCCTTGGAGCTTCAATGAAAGACACGGATGCGAAGCCCCAGTAAGGCATCCACGGATAGTGTTTGTGGAGAAGAAATGACATATGCTCACATGAAATGTCAAATGAATTGGATTTGCACAATCTCTGATTGATGGTCTTGGACCATGGTTAATTAGGCTCCAATTTAAGCAATGAATGAAGTATTAATCTGATTTAGATCTTGATGAGATTAGAATGAAACTGCTATCCGGCAGGAACTGTAGCTGGGTTTCAAGGATTCGATCGGCCATCGGGTGATTTGGATCTTTGTTTATAACATGACCTCTTAAGATGAGAGGTCGGCTAGGCTTTTTTGCTGAGTGAACCTCTAAAGATGAGAGGTTGGCTCTCAAGGATGTGTTTGGGATTTCTATGGCGAGGAAGTTGATTGCATCTAAGAATGAGAGGTCAATTCTTGACTTTGGCCAAAGGCAAGGGTAATGGTAATGAGAATATCCTCTAAAAATGAGAGGATGGCTTGGGATTGGTTTTTGGATGCTGGTGAGAGGAAATCCAAGCTATCGAGAGCTTTTGTGAACTTGCGAGAATTTGGGCTCCTTTTGAATATTGGAGAGCCTCTTGAGAAGTCGAGGACTTTGGGAGATTTGGGAGGATTCAACATCCTTTTGAGAATTGGAAGCCTCTTGAGAAGTTGAGGACTTTTACTAAACTTGTGAGGATTTAAAATCCTTCTTTTGAGAATTTGGAAGGCCTCTTGAGGAGTTGAGGACTATATATGTCCTTCCTTCATGACTTGAGTATTTTGTGCACCGCCGATTCTCGAAGCTAACTTCTTGGCATTGCTTGGACTTCTCTCAGCAAGGAGTAAAGATGATGGCTAAACAGGGTTTCAAAATATTCCGATCTTTAAATGAAAGGGTATTGTTTAGTGAGGGTGAGGTAATGGCTTCCCTAGGGTGAAAGGCTTCAACCGCAATCCCTATCAGATGATCTAAACGAGATTAAGTCTTCATTGCTTGCTTAAACTTATTTAAGAAAGGTTAGTGCAAATTCATTGAGCAACGGAATGCTGAGTATGATGAAAGAGATGTGAGCATATGTGATGATGACCGATTTTTGAAAATCAAACGGAGTCGCCACGCCGTTTTTAGTTTAAGGGCCAAAACATTGAAAAATGCCCAAAAATGAGAGAAGTGAGTTCGGAGGTCAAGTTACACTCCGGGAAGAACGTTGGTGTTCACCCGGAATGCCTCGTAAAATGAGTCTTCCTAACTTGAAACCATTTTTGTATGTGTGTGTGTGTTTTGCAAAAGGAATTTTCTGGAAATAAGAGTTTTGACTGGACTAGACTGAAATTTACCAAAACAGTGTGTTTTTGTGAGTGAGAAAAGACTAAAAACAAAAATATTTGTCCCTTACATTCCTGTCCGCGTGGATCAGGCCGAGCCTCAATCCTGTCCGCGCGGATGGGAAAGTAATATTCCTTTTTTGCAGCTTTTCAGTCTGATTCTGTAAATTCCAGAATGTAAACTGGAGTTACAGAATCAGAACTGGAGTTTGCAACTGAAAATGTTAAATAAAAAACATTTTTTGGATTTTGCATCCATGCTTGTCCCTACTTTCCTTATGCTTTGATTAGTGATCACTAAACATGATTAGTGGTGATCTACTATATCAAGCCATCCTTAGGGTACATTAGGACTTAAAAGCACTTCGTTTGCTTGGGATGGGGAGATTTAACATAAAACAAAGATTAAAGCATTTAATTTGAATTTAGGTTAAGGGTGTATCAACTTTAGAGTGGATTTCTAAGGTGGTCATTAAGATGACCATCCTTGAGATCTTAGAACTCAATGTATCAACTTCACCCCTTTTGTAACCTAGGAACCTTAATGGTCTTCATACATGGAAATTGTTCCAAGGTGAAGATCTTAGGTTAGGGAAAAACATTTACAAGGAAGTAAAAACAATTTAGACCATTTAAAATGGTCATCCATGGAAATTTATTCCAAGATGACCACATTTTAGGTTAAGTAAGAACTAATAACATAAAAGAAGAAGAAAATAAGAATATGGACCATTTAGTGTGATCATCCATGGAGATGAACTCCAAGGTGACCACACTTTAGGCCAAGAGATCAAGTGAAAACTAGTTAATGTAAAGAGGAGGAACAACAAAGAATGTGGATCCTTGTAGAGAATCATCCATGGAGATGAACTCCATGGAGATCCTCTTGGATCTAGGACAAGAGAAGAACAACAAGTAAATGAACAAGTTACATCTTTAAAATGTGAGATGTATGCATGGATGAGGGAGATTAAGGTAAGTAGAAGGAGGGTTTACCAATGGTTGTACCCTATCTTCCTTGGATTTGTGTTTGGGGCTTGAATATGATCAAGATTTGTGTTGGGATTTTGTGTTTTTGCTTGGTGTTTAGGCTGTTTTCTAGGATTTTCGTGAATATAACAGTTGGGTTCGAATAATGGGATCCTTTAAACTGAGAGAGAATGATTTAATTTATAGGCTGATTTTAGGTTTCAAAGATGTTTGCGCGGACGAGACTGAGTCTCATTTCTGTCCGCGCGGATTGGAGTGTCAGCGTGCCTGATTTTGCAAAAAGCAGTTTTGGCTGCTTGCATTTAATGAAAAGTTGGTCAATTTTATTGGAAATGACTCTTCCCAGCGAGATCCAACCTATTTTTGTTGTTCCTTTAAGGTCCTTCCTTGTTTAAATTGCCTTAGGAAGTGACCAAAATGCCCATAAATGTTTATTTGACGTGGAAAATGTTAAATTGGGCTGAAGGAACATTGGCGGCTCAGATTGGAACACTTATAGTAGCCCCTCGGCGACGGCACTTTCAGAGGAAGTGGGGTCATCGATAAAAGTGAGGTCCCAATCTGTTGGGGAAAAGAGGGTGACCATTTTGGTCGGACCGCTCGGGAAAGGAATGACCATTTTGATCTGATGGCTGAACCTAATGGTAGGCTACCTGCGTATCCTTAAGAGGAATCAAGCCAGTCGTAGTTCGGGTCTTTCGACTATCTTCAGGCGTCGACCCTAGAGTGACTATTTTGGGGTGTCAACCTGGTGAGCGAGTTCTGCAGTCGGTTGCTGAAAAACTCTGCTGGGGATAGAAAATGACCATTTTGGTCTGATGGCTAGAGTTGTAAATCCACACCGCTGGGGAAAGGAATGACCATTTTGGTCTGATGGTTGAACCTATGGTAGGCTACCTAGGTATCCTTAAGAGGAATCAAGCCAGTCGTAGTTCGGGTCTTTCGACTATCTTCAGACGTCGACCCTAGAGTGACTATTTTGGGGTGTCAACCTGGTAATGATTTCGACTTGTCGAATCTAAGGATTATTGCGATTCATTGTTTTCCTCGTATGTCGAAACCGAAGTGATAACGTTTAGGTGCCTCAAGCCTTGATGATGGCATTTTAAGGTGCCTCAAACCTTAAAGATGGCGTTTTAGGTGCCTCGGACCTTGAAGATGGTGTTTTAGGTGCATCGAACCTTAAAGATGGCGTTTTATGTGCCTCGGACCTTGATGATGGCGTTTTAGGTGCCTCGAACCTTAAAGATGACGTTTTAGGTGCCTCGAACCTTGATTATGGCGTTTTAGGTGCCTCGGACCATAAAGATGGCGTTTTAGGTGCCTCGAACCTTGAAGATGGAGTTTTAGGTGCCTCAAACCTTAATGATGGCGTTTTAGGTGCCTCGGACCTTGATGATGGCATTTTAGGTGCCTCGGACCTTGATGATGGCGTTTTAGGTTCCTCGGATCTTGATGATGGCATTTTAGGTGCCTCGAACCTTAAAGATGGCATTTTAGGTGCCTCGAACCTTGATGATGGCATTTTAGGTTCCTCGGACCTTGATGATGGCATTTTAGGTGCCTCGAACCTTGATGATGGCGTTTTAGGTGCCTCAGACCTTGATGATGGCGTTTTAGGTGCCTCGAACCTTGATGATGGCATTTTAGGTGCCTCGGACCTTGATGATGGCATTTTAGGTGCCTCAAACCTTAAAGATGGCCATTTAGGTGCCTCGGACCTTAAAGATGGCGTTTTAGGTGCCTCGGACCTTGAAGATGGCATTTTAGGCGCCTCGAACCTTGATTTGAAATGATTTCCTTCAATGGTTTGCATCCTTTCGCTGGGGACGGGCTCTGAGGGGATAGATGGTCCTTTGGTGGACTTCACTTGAAGGGATCGGTCTTACGTTTGTTGCCGGAGGTGAACACGAGGAAAGAAACAAAATTTTGTTAACTTTCGTTGAGAAAATTGGGCTTACATTTTACTGCCGAGGGAAAGGGTGACCGTGTTGGTCAAGTGGCTGGACCTATAGTAGGCTACCTACGTATCCCGAATGGGAATCAATCCTATACGTAGTTCAAAAGCTGCTGGGGATGGAAATGAGGAAAGAAATGGGATTCCGTTATCTTTCGTCGGAGAGAACGGGCTTACGTTTCACTGCCGTTAGTGAAAACAAGGAAAGAAACGGGATTCCGTTAACTTTCATCGGAGAAAACGAGCTTACGTTTCACTGCCGTAGATGGAAACGAGGAAAGAAACAGGATTTCCGTTAGCTTTCATCGGGGATGAACCTAGGTTGAGGTTTAGTTTAGGAGTATGAACCTAAATGGGGACTTAGTTCAGGAGTATGAACCTAAGTTGAGGTTTAATTTAGGAGTATGAACCTAAATGGGGACTTAGTTCAGGAGTATGATCCTAAGTCGAGGTTTTGTATCTGAGGGAGACTATTTAAAGGCATTCTCGCTGGGGAAGATTCGAGCTTACGATAACTATCGGGGAAAAGGGTGACCGTGTTGGTCAAGTGGCTGGACCTATGGTAGGCTACCCAAGTATCCCGAATGGGAATCAATCCTGGACGTAGTTCGGAATCCACTGGACAGTTAGGAACAGGTCTAGGATCCTGGGCCTTTTGACAATTCAGAGGCTGTCACCTTAAGGAAACTAAAGCTTACGTCGCTATTGCGGAGATAGAGGTAGCTAAAGCTATGGGTAATCATGCAACATTTGTGAATGTATGCATATTTTTGAGATATGTTGAGGGACTAACGTACCTTTGCTGTGCTTACCTGCAGGAGAGCATGTCGTGGGGGCTGTGTGGTAGTTGATAGTGTTGAGAGTCTTGATGTATCTGATCGAGATGTTGAAACATTTAGGGGGGTGAGGTACCTTCGACCGATTGGCATTTGAGAACTTAGCGTCCCTGACCTACTTGCCTTTGAGAACTTGGCGTCCCTGATCGATTTGCATTTGAGAACTTGGCGTCCTTGACCGATTTATATTTGAGAACTTGGCGTCCCTGAACGATTTGCATTTTGAGAACTTGGCATCCCTGACCGATTTGCATTTGAGAACTTGGCGTCTCTGACCGATTTGCATTTTGAGAACTTGGCGTCCCTGACCGATTTGCATTTGAGAACTTGGCGTCTCTGACCGAATTGTAGACACTGGAGGCGGTCTTCACATGTTTTGCCCGGAATCATCTCTTGCCGAAAAGGGGGATTTGATTTCTTGCAATTTTGTTGAAACCATTGGTTTTGGGCTTTGGTAAATATCTTCCTTGCTGAGGATAGGTCTCAATGGCGACGGAAAATGGTCTTTCACATTTGAATTCCTGCATTCGTTAGTGAAGAGACAAACAGAGATATCTATGACATTTATGACGACGCAAGGAGGCATGAGATGGTATGACCATGAATATGTTAGCAAGGCTAAAGGGGTGACAAACAACTCATGCAATCACTTAGAATGATGATGATTTTTTTATTATTTCTTTTTTATTTATTATTTTCATTTTGCTTTTGGGGCATGATCGAGCTTAATTTTGGGCAAAAGTATTTCCTGTTTTGATTTGCAATCAATTTTGTGCATGTCACATGAGCCACGGGCTGACTCTTTTGTGGGAAGGAAATGGGAGAAGGGGTTTTACGAAAGAATGTGTTGGGGGAATGTGTTTGGATGTATATATTTGGAAATTGTTTGAGACAGGTTTCGAGCAGGTGGGGTCGTATCCTTTGGGTGCGAACTGAACTACTGTCGTTGCTGAGATGTTGTCAATGCTGCTTAAAGGCATTATGTGGACCAGAATTCCCTCTTGGACTGAGATCAGGTTTAAACCTCGGGTCTTGATTAAATTTCCTTTCTCAAACTCTAGCACTTGAAGCTGATGCTGACAGGCTTTTCAAACCAAAGACTAAAGCAAATGTCAAAGTGACCAAACCTCTCTTCTGAGGGTGGATGTGACTCATCGAAGCCCTGGTCTGAGGAAAAATTCTGCAAAGCCCCAGGTTCTATTACAGCGAGGAAATATCCTTTCATTGGCAAAGCCCTGTCTTGAAGAGATGACTTGGTAGAGCTCTGACTGATGGTCTGATCCAAGATAACAGTGAAACACTAAACTGGCTGGTCATCCAAAGAGAGAGTCATGTTTGAAACGACCTCATGAAATCCATGAACGAAAACTTCTCCAAATGACTTGCAAAGCTCCCAGTCTTGACAAAGTATCATGGGGAAGGCCCGAATGTATTGGTTATAGAAACAAACTGGTTGGTTGACCATGACTGATCTCAAAATGCACTTAATACAGCCTCAATCAGTTGAAGCATTACGTTATGAAGCCCCTCCTAGTTTCAAGAAAAGATTCTCGTTCTGATTGGTGCGAAAGGGTCTTGTAGACTCGACTTCCAATGTTGGACTTAAAGTTATGATTAAGCCTTGGTCCTGATTACAATCTCATTCTCGAACTTGGACACCAAGGACAAAGGAAAGAGAAACATTTTCCAGTATCATTGATCATATGCCTTTCATTGTGTATGAAATTTATGGTTTCCATTGGTGTCAATCCAATCACCTCAATTTCAGAATTCTCCATTGGTAGCAAATGGTTATCCATTAAGCGGAGGAAATCTTGGTGAAAATTGAAAAACGAATTTGCTCGTGGCAAAACATCCCTTTGCTTGGCAAAGCCTCGGTTTGATGAACTGAGTAGGCGAATTTTTAGATTTTGAAGAGGTGACTTGGTGAAACCCCAATCTTATGACCTAGCAAAGCAAAAGTCCCAATCTGATTGGTACTGCAAAAGTGATCCTGAGGTTGATTTGACCAAGAATGAATCCATTTTGTGACATAGTGTGGAACCCGATGCGGACCCAAAGATGACTAGAGAAGTCCTAATTCCAAGAAATGACCTGACAAAAGCCCCACCTTGAAGAGTTCCAATGCAGCCTCAATGCAAATTGAATCATTATGTAGGCAAAGGGACAACCCATCCTTCTATATTTACTTTGTTATTTTCTTTAGTCAATTAGTCAATCGAAGGAAAATGTAAAAGAAAGAAAATTTAGAAATGTATACCTGCAGGGACATATTTTTCGAAAAGTGGGGACGAATCCCCGATTTGTATTATTTGATGGCCTCATTTGATGAAGGCACAAAAGAACTCATTTTGGGTTTGGCTCTTTTGAGAGAGCATAAGTGTAGAAAGGTTTGTAAAAGTGTATGGAAGCCCCTGCTGACAGAAAATCAGTGTTTAGCTTTGATTTTCCTATAACGTAGAAAAAAAGACTTGTCAAGACATCTGAAAACTTGTTTTATTTACAATGATCACAAGATTGCTTAAAACCCTTTATTAAAGTTCGGGTTATTCAACCACTAATCTCGATATGAAAAAACATTTTGATTAATCATGAGGAGAAAGTCAACCAATGTCGTGGATCAAGGTTGGCTGGGTGTGGAAGAAAGTTTCATGTATAGGGAGGTCATTAATGAGACCGGGTTCTCTGGGATTTGAATATGTTCATGAGAGAGGCCATTGATGAGACCGGGTTTTCGGGAGTTTGAATGTGTCTATGGGAGAGGTCATTGATGAGACCGAATTTTGGAATTTGAATATGCTTATGACCGAACCATTTCTGGTTACCTACGTTCCCCTCATTGTGAGGAGCTCAGGTCGCCGTAGTTCGGCCTCGGCTGAACTGTGTTTGGTTTTAAGAAATGGGATTTGAGCATTTGTGGTTCCTTTGGTGGAAAGGCTCGGATGAGAAGGTTGGATGATGAGGCTTGGGCCTCGGAATGATTCCTTGATCAAGTCATTTTTTGGACGGCTGCTTCAATTGCTTCTTGATTGGCATATGCCTAAAGCTTATGAAATGTTTCTGCCTTGGCTTTGACCGCTTCATTGTTATCGACAACATCCGTTCCTCGAACTTTGATTTTGCCCCACCTGTCAAGCTTCTGATTGGCGGTGCTGAGTCCTTGGCCTCATTTTTTTATTATTATTATTATTATTATATATATATATATATATATATATATATATATATATATATATATATATATATATATATATATATATATATATATATATATATATATATATATATATATATATATATATATATATATGTGTGCAACCCCGTTTTTTGCCTATACCGTCCCTTTCGTGGTTTTCAAATTTAGCCGGGTATTACTCTTTTTGCACTATATATATATATATATATATATATATATATATATATATATATTTTATGTGCAACCCTGTTTTTTGCCTAGACTACCCTTTACAATGTTTTTAGCCTAGCTGGGTATTACTCTTTTTGCACCTCTTTTTTTCTTTTTTCTTTTTTTTAAAGCACATGAGGGCCAAGGCAAGCCCCCGCTTGAACTTTCTTGATGCGCACGAAGGCGAAGGCAAGCCCCTGGGTTGTTGTCGACATGGGGTCAATCTTCTGATGCTGAGTGACCTTTTGTTGTCCCTTAATGTTTGCCGTCATTGACTTGGTCAAGGTGATGATGGGGACATGTTTTGAAAATTGTATGGCTTGAGGAAGGCTTTTGTGAGGTAAGGAAAGTGTATAGGGAGGGTATTAGTTGACTTTCTCACACCAATTAATTAAAATCTTAATCATTTCAAGAGATTATTTGTTGAGCAATGCGAGTGATCATTTAAAATAAAACCATTTCATTAAATGTAATGTAGGTGTGCAAATAATGTCTCGAGTCTAGCAAGAAAAGAAAAAAAGATTCTTTTATAGAAAATTTAAGATTAACTACGATGTCCGAGGAGGACTTGATTGAACGAAGAGAGTACTAGAACCTACGAAGGTTGACTAAAGATTGTTTTAACATTTTAATTTAATACATAAGGATAGGTAGCCCATAGACTAGCTACTCTTCACTGGTTGGACTGCCAGGACGCTTGAGCTTTCCCTCTTTTGTTAACTTCTGAATTCCATACCGCAGACCGAGGCGGTGATCAGTTATGTGCCCATGATACTGGTGGAAGTGGAGGGATTTGAGGCCATGGAGCAGCTGGAGCAAATACAAGTTGTCCGAAGAAATGGGTCAGAAAAGTCACGGGGACGAAACTTGATGACTGAGCATACTGAGAGAAGGAAGTGAATACGGGAGGATTTTGATGGTTATCTGGATTTGCTTGAGAGGGTCCAGCGCTCCGCTGGTTGTTCGGAGTGAAAGTGGTAGAACCGACTTCAAACCTTTCTTTAAACTTTTGCTGGGAAGAGGCTTTCTTCTTTTTGGGAGGACGATCTTCATTTATCTCATCCTGATAGTCTCTCTCGAGACAGTCGAGATAGTCACAGACATCCCTCCAAATGTGCTCAACAGCTGGGGGTGGATTCGGGGTCTCAGGCCGAGCTGTGCTAGAATAGTTCTGAGTTGAGCTAGATTGTGGAGATTTGCTGCTGGGATCGCCTGGAAACAAATGGTTGGATTCCAAGGGGTAACGAGAGGCATTAGAAGACGGAGGAGCAGGCACGTATTTGTCCTTCAGGGGAGCTCCAGTCGGCTGGGGGATTGTCAATGTCCCGAAATGACGGGTGGCCTCTTCGATCCAGGCCTGTTGCTCATTCTGGCATTCCTCGAGAGCCCTGATGGCTAAACACACTTTTTCCATTATTTGGAAATTTCCCGGAGGCAAACCTTCATTCCCTCTGCTGGTATCTGCAAGATTCTGCTGGTACCATTCTAAGGGGGGACACCTGACGACTGCTGAGGCATGCCGAATTGCTCCATCCCTGACTGCTGTTGGGATGGCGGCACTTTGAATTGATGTTTGGGGGCTAGCTGGCCTGTAAGTCGACGGGCAGGAGTTCCGGCGGTGGTGACATAGGAAGCTGATGGTGGCGTTCTGACATATCCGGGACGATTGAGAGCGGGAGGAGGATTTTCTTCCTTCTTCACGATAAAAGTGCCATCGAGATTGGGACAGGTGGCCAAACCATGGCTCCTAAAGACCTCCAGAAGATTGTCAATTTGAGCTTCATGTCGCAGTCTCATCTGCTCTACCAACTGGATCCAATGCTGGTCTGTCTGAGGGATCTCGGGAGGATAGGTCTGTCCATCATTCTCAAATCCGGATTCGAGATTAATCATCTGGGGATTTTCACCAATTTCCACATTTTCCTTGGCATGCGAAGGCTCTCCGATTTCAATCATGTTCACTTGGTTATGGTTCCTTGGAAAAGGATTTTTGACTGTATTAGGCCCCTCAGGGACTTCTAACTTTCCTTGCTCTATCAAACCTTGGATTGCCCTCTTCAGGGGGACGCAATCATCTGTCAGGTGCCCATGGTACTGATGAAAGGCACAATGCTTGGAGGTATCCAAAGGAGCATAGGGGTCTCTAGGCTGATAATTATCTAAAGGCCGGAGCAAACCTTCTTTTACCAAACCTCTGAAGATATCACTCAAAGGCATTCCAAAGTTTCCTAAGCCTTGGAGCCAGGATCTGGATGCATCAGGTTTCTTGGGAACAAAGGAAGTGGCATTGTTACAGTCCTGTCCCGCATAGGGCTGGGCAGGAGTTGTGTAGGAGGTGGAAGAAGCCCGGTATCTGTAAGTAGGTGAAACAACTTGCTGTTGATTGTAAGCCCTCTCAAATTTAGCCCCGGAATTGACCATTGCACGTATGCCCGAGTAGGGGAAGTGGTTGAGGGAAGTTCTCAAATGCGGCTTCAAGCATGACTGGAAGATGTCTAACTGCTCCTCGTCAGAGGGAGGGATGGCCATTTCACTGAGCTTCAAGTTCCATCTTTTATAAAAATCCCCAATATTCTCATCAGGGCATTGTATCGTTGTCTGCAGGTCAACTCTGTTTGTCTCCCATTCCAAGTTGGCTTTATACTTATTTGTGAAAGTACTGGTAATCTGTTCCCAAGTAGCCCTAACTTCAGGCTTCAATCGAAAGAACCATTTCAAAGCTTCTGAATTCAAAGAGAGACTGAAGTAGTCAGCCAACTGCTGGTTTGTGCATCCCTTAGCTTTCATTGCCAAAGTATAGGTGTCCAAGTGAGTTTTAGGGCACGCACTCCCATCAAACAAGTCGAGATTGGGCATCACGAACTTGTGAGGCAGGGGTACAATTGATTCGGGATCTGTAGGCTAAAGAGCAGTGTTCTTCTTGACAGTCAATTCAGCAAGCTGCGCTTTCATTTCCTTGTATTGCTTCATAAACCAGGCCAAATTGGGATCCAAAGGTGGAGCGGGAATGCCTGAGCCGATATTTGAGCTAGGAAGAGGGCAAGCTGTTGGTGGTGCACTGGTGGAAGGAATACCATATCCCGGAGCATAGGGGAAAACCTGTCCTTGGCCCAAATTACCCTGGGGAGTGTAGGTAGGAGCTTGGGCAAAGGAATAGAACCCAGCGGCTTGCTGTCGGCTTCCAATTGGCAGAGAAGGTGGAGGCAGACCTGAGGTAGCCGGATAGCTCGGGTTTCCAGAGTGAGACTCATAAGTAGGCTTAAATGCGGGTTGTTGTCCCTGGTTGTTGAACTGCATGGCTGGCTGTGGAGAGGGTGTATAACCGGGAGGATACTGTGGTCCTGGTGATTCTGATGAGACCAGGACAGGGGCTTGGTGGCCCATTGAACCCTGAGTGAGAAATGGGTTTGTGGGAGCTGGCAAGGTGTTAAGAGCGGCTGAACCAACATCATTTTGAGGAGGGGCTCCTGACTGCTGCCCTAGACCGAACTGTGGCGGCGGCATTCCAAACTGTTGTTGTGGTACCCTGAATTGTTGCTGCGAAGATCCGGGCTGATTGGTCCCAAACTGAGGCGGGATCCCAACTTGCTGTGGCATTTCGAGGTACCCCCAACCATGGGAAGACATTCCGTACTGATTTTGTCCCCACTGAGGAACTGCGAACTGGCTTGTCCCGTCAGGCTGCATGGGTCCAGTAGTCTGTAGTTAGGGAGCTGGCTGACCCAAAGATCGAGGAGCATGGGCTCTGGTAGTAGTACCATAGGAGGTTGGTGGTGGCATTCTGGAGTAGTCAGGGCAACCAAGAGTGGGATTGGGGTCCTCCTCTTCTTCCACGGTGAAAGTGCCATTGGGATTGAGACTGGCGGCCAAACCATGGCTCCTAATAGTCTCCAGAAGGCTATTCATCTGTGCTTCCTGTCGCAGCCTCATTTGTTCAGCCAACTGATTCCACTCCTGTTCTGTTTGGGGAGTCCCGGGAGGCGGAGTGATGGTGTCCCCATCGTTACCAGCTGATGCAGACATTCTGAAACTCGGAGTCGAAACAATTGGTGAAGCTGATGATGCGCTTGACTCTTCCCAACTGATCAGACGGTTACCCGGTGCCCGAAACCAAGCTTTGTGAGGAGCTGTGGGGGAAAGACACGAGGGTTCAGATATTTGGGAATGAAGGAGGGTAGGTGTTTGGGCTCAGGGCTCATGCAACATGCAGTTATTTGTTCTTGTTTACTTAAAACGTGTTTTATTAAAACCTAAGCGGTTGGAAAAGATTGCTCTTCTTTTTCGCAAACTACTTTAAGTCCTGGATCAGTGGGTCCCATCACTACGCTACAGACCCTCAACCTGTAACCTCGAACAAGGGTTCTGTAGGGCAAGCAGGTTCCATTGACCGAATAGAAAAACGATCCTAAAGTCTGGCGGGTAATCAAGTCTTAACGCGTATTCAATGTAAATTACGGGCAAAGCTGACGTCAAAGGTCAAGATCATGTCGGGGGCTCGACCAAAAGTCGGCATGGCTTTGACTGATAAATGTCCATGATTGATCTTCACCCGTCGTCAGTTAGGTCGTAATTAGACATGGCATAATCGTTAATCCTTGATGACTCAGTGTCATGCCGGGAGTCGGTGCATAAGTTGTGCAAGTCAAAGTCAAGGCGCCAGTCAAGATCTGGTCAAAGTTCGTGACGGAAAACCGGTATGGCCTCGACTGATTAGGGTCTCCAAAGGATATTGACTTGGCGTGCCGACTAAGGTTTGACTGGCGCGGTGTATACACGGACAGGGCATGACACGGACCAAACTAAAAACCAACTGAGTCTCGGACAAAGTAGGTCACGGACGAGTGCATGGTCGACACAAGGCTCCAAGGGATGTTTGGGTAGTCTCGTGCTCGCACTGAGAGGCGTAGTAAGGCCAAACGGGCTGCTACTAGGATTTTCCTGGGTTAAGGACGTAGTGTGCAGTGTAAGGCCAAGTGCGCGTAGTGTGCGGCAGTCTATCTTCTTTTTCTGAGTAAAATAGAAATTTTCACATGTGTTTTAAAAGCATGATGCATGCAAAAATTTTGAAAACGATTTTTTTTTGTTGAAAATATTTTCGAAATTTTTTTATTTTTTTTAAAGCAAATAAACACATAAGCACATTAGCACGAAATTCAAACAATTAAGGAAACGGGTCCGATAGTCAAAATTTTAATTTTTCCGAGACGGTCCAAAGATAATAACGCGAAATGGGGAAAACAAACACACACACATATACAAATGGTTTCAAGTGCCGGGACGGAAGTTTGACCCACAAAAGCTTTTTTTTTTTTTTATAAAATGATATCGGTACGTGGCTTTGTTAGACCATAATTTATCCCAAGCCCCGGGTTAGGAAGCGGTACAGGAAGCTTAATGGTTTCCACCTATATACCAAATACCATTTTTTTATTTTACTATTTTTTTTAAAAAAAGATAAAGCTTATTTTTAGGTCCCCAGCGGAGTCGCCACTGTGATGATGACCGATTTTTGAAAATCAAACGGAGTCGCCACGCCGTTTTTAGTTTAAGGGCCAAAACTTTGAAAAATGCCCAAAAATGAGAGAAGTGAGTTCGGAGGTAACGTTACACTACGGAAAGAATGTTGGTGTTCACCCGGAATGCCTCGTAAAACGAGTCTTCCTAACTTGAAACCATTTGTGTATGTGTGTGTGTGTTTTGCAAAAGGAATTTTCTGGAAATAAGAGTTTTGACTGGACTAGACTGAAATTTACCAAAACAGTGTGTTTTTGTGAGTGAGAAAAGACTGAAAACAAAAATATTTGTCCCTTACATTCCTGTCCGCACGGATCAGGCCGAGCCTCAATTCTGTCCGCGCGGATGGGACAGTAATATTCCTTTTTTGCAGCTTTCGGTCGATTCTGTAAATTCCAGAATGTAAACTGGAGTTACAGAATCATAACTGGAGTTTGCAACTGAAAATGTTAAATAAAAAACATTTTTTGGATTTTGCATCCATGCTTGTCCCCACTTTCCTTAGGCTTTGATTAGTGATCACTAAACATGATTAGTGGTGATCTACTATATCAAGCCATCCTTAGGGTACATTAGGACTTAAAAGCACTTCATTTGCTTAGGATGGGGAGATTTAACATAAAACAAAGATTAATGCATGAAATTTGAATTTAGGTTAAGGGTGTATCAATTTTAGAGTGGATTTCTAAGGTGGTCATTAAGATGACTATCCTTGAGATCTTTAAACTCAATGTATCAACTTCACCCCTTTTGTAACCTAGGAACCTTAATGGTCTTCATCCATGGAAATTGTTCCAAGGTGAAGATCTTAGGTTAGGAAAAAACATTTACAAGGAAGTAAAAACAATTTAGACCATTTAAAATGGTCATCCATGGAAATTTATTCCAAGATGACCACATTTTAGGTCAAGTAAGAACTAATAACATAAAAGAAGATGAAAATAAGAATATGGACCATTTAGTGTGATCATCCATGGAGATGAACTCCAAGGTGACCACACTTTAGGACAAGAGATCAAGTGACAACTAGTTAATGTAAAGAGGAGGAACAACAAGCTAAAAGAATATGGATCCTTTTAGAGAATCATCCATGGAGATGAACTCCATGGAGATCCTCTTGGATCTAGGACAAGAGATGAACAACAAGTAAATGAACAAGTTACATCTTTAAAATGTGAGATGTATGCATGGATGAGGGAGATTAAGGTAAGGAGAAGGAGGGTTTACCAATGGTTGTACCCTATCTTCCTTGGATTTGTGTTTGGGGCTTGAATATGATCAAGATTTGTGTTGGGATTTTGTGTTTTTGCTTGGTGTTTAGGCTGTTTTCTGGGATTTTCGTGAATATAACAGTAGGGTTCGAATAATGGGATCCTTTAAACTGAGAGAGAATGATTTAATTTATAGGCTGATTTTAGGTTTCAAAGATGTCCGTGCGGACGAGACTGAGTCTCATTCCTGTCCGCGCGGATTGGAGTGTCAGCGTGCCTGATTTTGCATAAAGCAGTTTTGGCTGCTTGCATTTAATGAAAAGTTGATCAATTTCTTGGAAATGACTCTTCCCAGCGAGATCCAACCTATTTTTGTTGTTCCTTTAAGGTCCTTCCTTGTTTAAATTGCCTTAGGAAGTGACCAAAATGCCCTTAAATGTTTATTTGACGTGGAAAACTGTAAGTGTCCCAATCTGAACCACCAATGTTCCTTCAGCCCAATTTAACGACTTCCACGTCAAATGGACAGTTAAGGGGCATTTTGGTCTTTTCCTAAGGCAATTTAAACAAAAAGGGCCTTAAAGAAATATCAAAAATAGGTCAAAAACCGGATTGGTTGAGTCATTTCCAAGAAATTGACCAACTTTGCATTAATTGCAAGCAGCCAAAGCTGCTTTCTGCAGAGTCAGGCACGCCAGCATTCTAATCCGCGCGGACAAGAATGAGGCTCAGTCTCATCCGCGCGGACATGTATGTAACCTAGAATCTGCCTATAAATTAAATCATTCTCTCTCAATTTAACAAGACAAGAATTACAACCCTCACTGTTATATTCGTAAAATACCAAAAAACAGCCTCTACACCAAACAAAAAACACAAAATCCCAACACAAATCTTGAACAAATTCAAGCCTCAAACACAAAACCAAGGAAGATAGGGTACAACCATTGGTAAACCCTCCTTCTCCCTACCTAAATCTCCCTCATCCATGCATACATCTCATACTCTAAAGATGTAACTTGCTCATTGTTCATTTCTTGCTCTAGATCCAAGAGAATCTCCAAGGAGTTCATCTCCAAGGATGATTCTCTACAAGGATCTACATTCTCTTAGTTTGTTGTCCTCCTCTTCTTACATTAACTAAGTATTACTTGGTCTCTTGACCTAAAGTGTGGTCACCTTGGAGTTCATCTCCTTGGATGATCACACTAAATGGTCCATATTCTTATTTTCACCTTCTTCTTGTGATATTAGTCTTTATTTGGCCTAAAATGTAGTCACCTTGGAATAAATTTCCATGGATGACTATGTTAAAAGGTCTAAATTGTCTTTACTTCTTTAAAAACATTTTTCCAAGCCTAAGATCTTCACCTTGGAACCATTTCCATGGATGAAGATCATTAGGGTTTATAGGTTACAAAAAGGGTGAAGTTGATACATTGAGTTCAAAGATCTCAAGGATGGTTATCTTAATGACCACCTTAGAAATCCACTCTAAAATTGATACATCCTTAACCTAAAATCAATTTTCATACATTAATCTTTATTTTATGTTAAATCTCCCCATCCCAAGCAAATGAAATGCTTTCAAGTCCTAATGTACCCTAAGGATGGCTTGATATAGTAGATCACCACTAATCATGTTTAGTGATCACTAATCAAAGCTTAAGGAAAGTGGGGACAAGCATGGATGCCAAATTCAAAAATGTTTTCTTATCATTTTCTGGTGCCAACTCCAGTTCTGATTCTGTAACTCCAGTTCACATTCTGGAATTTACAGAATCAGACTGGAAAGCTGCAAAAAAAAGAATATTACGGTCTCATCCGCGCGGATAGGAATGACCCTCTCTCTGGTCCGCGCGGACAAGAATGTAAGGGGACAGACATTTTGTTTTTCAGTCATTTTTCACTCACAGAAGCACATTATTTTGGTAAATTTCAGTCCAGTACAGTCAAAACTTTTATTTCCAGAAAACTCCTTTTTGCAAAACACACACACACACACACAAATGGTTTTAAATTAGGAAGACTCGTTTTACGAGGCATTCCGGGTGAACCCTAACGTTCTTCCCGGAGTGTAACGTGACCTCCGAACCCAAATCTCTAATTTTGGGCATTTTTCAAAGTTTTGGCCCTTAAAATAAAAAACGGCGTGGCGACTCCGTTTCGATTTTTCAAAAACGTAAAAAAAATCGTGGCATCATCACAGTGGCGACTCCGTTGGGGACCATTTAAGCTTTATCTTTTTAAAAAAAAAATTTCAAAAAAAAGAGAAAAAAAAAGAAAAGCTTTTGTGGGTCAAACTTCCGTCCCGGCATTTGAAACCATTTGTACTGTGTGTGTGTTGGTTTTGCACATTTCGTGTTGTTTTGACTGTCCCGAAAGAATCGATATCTTGACTGTCGGACTCGTTTCTTTAACTGTTTGAATTTTGTGCTTATGTGCTTATGTGTTCATTTGCCTTCAAAAAAAAATTCAAAAAAAAATCAAATCAAAGAAAACATTTTCAAAAAAAAAAATCATTTTCAAAATTTTTGCATGCATCATACTCTTTAAGACACATGTGAAAATTTCTATTTTACTCAGAAAAAGAAGATAGACTGCCGCACACTACGCGCACTTGGCCTTACACTGCACACTACGTCCTTAACCCGGGGAAATCCCAGTAGCAGCCCGTTTGGCCTTATTACGCCTCTCGGTGCGAGCACGGGACTACCCAAACATCCCTTGGAGCCTCGTGTCGACCATGCACTTATCCGTGACACACTTTGTCCGAGACCCGGTTGGTTTTTAGTCTGGTCCGTGTCGTGCCCTGTTTGTGTATACACCTTTCCGGTCAAGCCTTAGTCGGCATACCAAGTCAATATCTTTCGGGGACCCTAATCAGTCGAAGTCATGCCGGTTTTCCGCCGCGAACTTTGACCAGATATTGGCTGGCGCCTTGACTTTGACTTTGACTGGCACAACTTATGCACTGACTCCCGGTATGATACTGAGTCATCAAGGATTAATGATTATTCCATGTTTAATTACGACTTAACTTACGACGGGTCAAGAGCAGTTATGGACATTTATCAGTCTGAGCCATGCCGACTTTTCGTCGAGCTCCCTGGACATAATCTTGACCTTTGACGTCAGCTTTGTCCGTAATTTACATCGAATGCTCGATTACCCGCCAGACTTTAGGATCGTTTTCTTTTCGGTCGGTGGGACTTGCTTACCCTACGGAACCCTTGTTCGGGGTTACAGGTTGAGGGTCCGCAGGCGTAGTGATGGGTCCCACTGATCCAGGAACCAGAGTAGTTTGCGAAAAAGAAGAGCAATCTTTTCCAACCGCTTAGGTTTAATAAAACACGTTTTAAGTAAACAAGAACAAATAATTGAATGTTGTATGAGCCCAAAGCCCAAACACCTACCCTCCTTCACTCCCAAATTTCTGAACCCTCGTGTCTTTCCCCCGCAGCTCCTCACAAAGCTTGGTTTCGGGCGTCGGGTCACCGTTTGATCAGTTGGAAAGAGTCAAGCGCATCGTCGGCTTCACCATTTGTTTCGACTCCGGGTTTCAGAATGTCTGCACCAGCCGGTAATGATGGGGACAACATCACTCCGCCTCCCGGGACTCCTCAAATAGAACAACAGTGGAATCAGTTAGCAGAACAGATGAGATTGCGACAGGAAGCACAGATCAATAGCCTTATGGAAGCCATCAGGAGCTATGGTTTGGCCGCCAGTCTCAATCTCGATGGCACCTTCACCGTGGAAGAAGAAGAGGACCCCAATCCCACTCTCGCCGCCCGATTACTCCAGGATGCCACCACCAACCTCCTATGGTACTACCACCGTAACCCATGCTCCTCGGTCTTTGGGTCGCCCGGCTCCCCACCTACGTACTACTAGACCCATGCAGCCCGACGTGACTAATCGCCTCGTAGTTCCTCGGTGGGGCAAAATCAAGACGGAATGTCTTCTCATGGTTGGGGGTACCTTGGAATGCCACGCCTAATTGGGATCCCGTCTCGCCGGAAACGATCAAGCCGGACCTTCACAATAGCAGCTCGTAGTGCCGCAAAGAATAGCTTGGGATGCCACCATAGTTTGGTTCGGGACAACATCAGAGCCCCTCCTCGTAATGATGCTAGTTCAGCCGCTCCTAACACAAAGCCTTCCACAAACCCATTTCTCACTCAGGATCAATGGGCAACCAAGCCCCTAATCCAGCTTCATCGTAATCTCCTGACCACAATACCCTCTCGGTTATGCACCCTCGCCACATGGCATACAGCTTCAATAACCAGGACACCAGCCCGCGCCTAAGCCTACTTATGAGCCTCACCCCGGAAACCCAAGCTATCCGGCTACATCGGGCCCGCTCCACCCTCTTTGCCGATTGAAAGTCAACAAAGAAGCCGCAAGGTTCTATCCCTATGCCTGTGCTCCTACTCACGCTCCCTGTGGTAATTCGGGCCAAGGACAGTTTTTACCTATATCCCCTGACCGGCCATTCCATCCACCCGCCCGCCGCCGGTGGTAACTCCCTCTCCAGCCCGTCACCGGGTCCGAACGCCATGGCTCCCCCACAAGACCCTCACCTAGCCTGGTTCATGGAGCAACACAAGTAAATGAAAGCGCAGTTGCCGAATTGACTGCTAAGAAGTCTGCCTTCCGGCCTACAGACCCGGACTCCATTGTTCCCCTGCCCCACAAGTTTGTAATGCCTAATCTGACCTCGTTTGATGGGACCGCATGCCCGAAAACTCATCTCGGACACGTATACCTTGGCAATGAAGGCCAAAGGATGCACCAATCAGCAGTTGGCTGACTATTTCAGTCTCACTTTGAAATCCAGTGCTCTAAAATGGTTCTTCCGCTTAAAACCCGAGGCCGTGGCTACATGGGACCAGATCACCAGTGCCTTCACAGAGAAGTACAAAGCTAATTTGGAATGGGAAACAAATAGAGTTGATTTGCAGACAACTGTGCAGCGTCCCGATGAGAATGTTGGGGATTTTTACAAGTGGTGGAATCTGAAACTTAGTGAGATGGCCATCCCTCCTTCTGAAGAGGAACAGTTGGACATCTTCCAGTCGTGCCTGAAATCGTATTTGAGAACCTCCCTCAGTCACTTCCCCTACTCAGACTTACGGGCCATGGTTAACTCCGCGGCTAAGTTTGAAAAGGCTTACAATCAATGCCGCCGCCGCACCCGCTACGATACAGAGCTCCTCCCTCCAACACTGTCCCTGCTCCTGCTAAAGGCAAAGAGGTAATCAACTACGCATGGCAGGAATGTAATAATGCAACCCCTTTTGCTCCCAGGAAGCCAGCCGAGCCTAAACCACGGGTCATAAACCTCGAAAGCTTCAGAATGCCTTTGAATGACATCTTTAGAGGATTGGTGAAAGAAGGCCTGCTGCGGCCTTTAGAAAATTTCCAACCCAGGAATCCGAATGCTCCCGTGGATACTTCTAAGTTCTGCGCTTTTCATCAAACCCACGGACATCTGATAGATAACTGCTTTACTCTGAAAAAGGCAATCCAGGGGTTGATAGAACAAGGAAAGTTGGAAGGCCCCGAGGGGCCTAACACAGTCAAAAATCCCTTTCCAAGAAATCACAACCAGGTAAACATGATTGAAGCCGGAGAGCCTTCACACGCCCAGGAAAATGTGGAGACGGACAAAATACCTATGAACAATCTTGTCGAGGATCCCGAATTCGAATCCCTTTCAAATTTCGAGAGTGATGAATGCACTGGGCCCTCCCTGGTCCCATGTTACCCATTTCTTGCAAGAATACGAAGCCCGCTACTTCTCGGAGGAAGGGATAGCTGATAATGAAGAGCTGGGGCTATTCAGATCAAATCATGAGAAAACCATTTATGCGAGGTGGCTGGAGCAATCAAAGAGGATTGGACAAGAAAGTTTCAGGCGGGCGCCTGTGCTGGGGCTTATCAGCAAAGAGGCCGAAGAGCACCTGGAGTTAATACACTTCTGCAAGTTGGTCCTGGGAGAAGCCGAGTACGATCCCAAGGACAGTGAAGATGAAAATTCAAAAGAAGAGGATAGTTTCCATATCCTGCCCGGGGTCAAATATGTGCCGCCCTCTCACTCTTCCCCTTCGCTCGGGAGGAGAAGCCGAGTCGCAATTGCCGCTTCCAGCAAATGGGGACATATGACAACTCTGCGGTTGCACGCACCCATCCTCACCTAACAGATTTGATCGGCGTTCTCTCATAGCCGAAATCCCAGTAGTATGGGATGATGATTCTGATGACTTGATGATGATGATGACGACGAGAGCGAGGAGTCAACCAAGACCCCAGACCCAGAGTCGGTCTGGAACAATCATGCCGAAAATGACATCTTGGGTACCGGGCACAATGGATGGTTGTCAGCCAGTGACGATGAGGGGCCACCAGAAAATGCAGGCCAGATACCGACAGGGACGGACCCCCACGAAGTGTTACTCGTAAGATGTACTTGTGGCCAATGCCCGGATACTTCAGAGGATGGGGAACAGCAAAGCCCACTTGAAGAACCATACATATCCGAAATCCTAGAGCACAATGTTCCCTATAAGGACTTAGCGGGCGAATGGAGAAATTTTATTGAGCCATTGGTTGAAAAGGGAGGTTTTCAGCAACCGACAGATGATGAATTCGTAAACGTCATCGGTTCTTTTTCTTCCTTCCCTAGAACAGACGGCATCACAACTGTAAGGGTCACTGCCGAGCCGCTCGAACACACCGAGTGCATAGAAACACTGAAGAGGGTTATCAATCTAAATGTCTCCCCAGTTGCCTTCATACCCATGGACCCACATGACGCCTTCTTAATTGCCCCTGTACCCGACAGTGGACCCCGGGTACTCCTCATTTGGACCCAGATCTACCGAGCTGTTACGTCAAACTGTGGACAGGAACATTGTTTGTCCTTCACTTGTGGTTGCCCTGTTTGCAAGGGTGAAAGAAAGAAGATGTATGATGAAATGGAGGCTGACAGTCATAAGATCGAAGAAACTTCGGAGGACGACTACGAAACCGAGGACATGAAGGTCATGAATTTTTCTGGGGCTGAGTACGTAGATGTCGTTGAGTTCAACACTGCTTACCATGCATTGGGGGAGGGATTCTCGAACGTCCGATCCAAGCAGATAGTTGAAAATCTGCTAAAGAAAGGGAGATTGACTCCTATCCTCCCCGATGAGAAAGTGACCATGGTCAGATCAAATCTGCCCCAAGGTAAAGTGACAATCCTTGTCAGGATCACCCGAGAAGAGATCACCTTCCCCGAATGCATTTTGGCTCTGAGGGAAGTCTTGGACACTGGAATGATACCCAATGCACCCCTTGCACCGAGCGCCATAATCATTTCTAGCGCCGAGTATTACAAAAAGGAGCCAAATTGGCTGCACTATATCGGAGATGAAAAGGAAAAACCACCCAGCCCTGAGAATAGCAGCTCTTGCTGTATGATTGCCATAAGTGGGGCAGGCCATGATTATGAGGACGAATCGGAAGATGCCTTAGTCATGTGGGCCATCCAGGGAACAACGACACAATCCCATGTTCAAAAGCCTGTAACTTGGGAAGCAGTTCGGAAGGTTGCTCAGGAAGAAATCAGTGCGGCTCAAGCTCAGCCCCTCCCCATCGCTAAGCTCCGTCAGAACCAGTGGCCAGTAGCCAAAAGGGCTCCTCCGCTGACCTTGGCAGCATTGAAGAAATCTAGCAAAGAAGCAACAGATGAGGAAGTCAACCTGTTGACCCGATCCGGGCAGATCTACCAGGGGAACCCCAAGGCAGATAAGAAGGTAGCAGATCAAGCACCTGGGGAGAACCGTAACCCCTATGTCAGAACCGCCGAAACTCCTGACCCAGAGAAGGAGGATCCCGTGCTCACCCAATTGAAGCAAACTCAGGCCAACATCTCTCTATGGTCCCTACTCACCTCATCTTATCCCCACAAGCTAAAGCTGGAAGAAAGCCTAGCCCGCACGCTGGTCCCTATTGATGCTACTCCTGATGACGTAGTGCAACTGATTGGGAACATTCACTATGGGAATATAATCACTTTCACAGACCTTGATCTCCCTCAGTTCGGAGCCGATCATAACGAGCCCCTCTTCATCACAGTCCAGCTGGATGAACGGCGTCTTCCCCGAGTTTTGGTTGACAATGGGTCCGGGATGAATATCCTCCCGGCAAAGATCATGAGTCTGCTCGACATCAAATCCACAGATTTAAAGCCTTCCTCCCTCACAGTCAAAGCTTATGACTCGACATCTCGCACAGTACTCGGGGTTGCTACTTTGGCCCTCTGGTTCGGCAAGAAGATGATACCTGTGGAATTTCAAGTTATCGATATCCCAATCACCTTTAATGCCCTGCTGGGAAGACCTTGGCTGCACCAAGTTAAGGGGGTTGCTTCGAGCCTCCATCAGTGTGTGAAGTTCGTCTCGGATGGGGATTTGACAACCATTTATGGAGACCTAGTCACTTTGGAGGGCACTGATACGGGTGGGATACCTATTCTGGAGATCAAACATGACGAGGAAGGTCTCATGCTAACAGGCTTCACGGTCGAGCCTCCCAAAGCCCAAGTTTGTAACGTAGATCTGACAATCACTCGAGACAAGATCCCTCCAGTCTTGAAGATGATGAGAAAAATGAGCTACCTGCCTGGTCTCGGTCTGGGGAAGCATCAGCAAGGAACTCACAAAGTTATTGAGGTGAAGGAACAAAAAACTCGCCACAGCCTGGGATATGAGGCTACCTCAGCGGAAACTGCGAAAGAGAAGGAAATTGCCCGGAAAAGGGGAGAAGCTGCCACAAGAAGGGCCCCAATCAACGGCCCTAAATCCCTCCCTTTCAGTCCTTATTTGGATGACTACTTTGTAAAAGGTCCTACACAGCGGGGTAGCGCCCCAGTCAAAGAACCTACTCCGGCAGAGGGATGGATGAAGTTACAGCATGACCTTAACAAGCTCAGGGGAACCAAGGCAAATCCGGTCCGTAGAATGTTTTTGGATCTACCCAAGATACCTGGGGCTACCACTACCCTGGAGAGCGAGTACACTTTCAAAAGCGTGCCAAGCCTAGTAGAGCAGTTTGAGAAGCTTGCCACTGTGGTCCCGATTGCCCAGGAAGGCCCAAAGCCTGAGTTTGAGCTGACAGTGCCGAAAGCCAAAGCTACGGAATTCCCTTCAGATGATTGGGATGGCCCTGTTATGCAACAGTTATTCGGGGAAGAGGTCCAGGTGCCAGATCTGATCAACTTTGGTTCAGTCAAAGAAATGGTAGCAATGATTGAGGAAGGAGGACAGAAACAATGCAATTCCCGAGTCATGAGGCCCCTGACAGCAATGCCACTGAAGAATTGGGAAATCCTCTCGGGTCCGGCCGCAACCAAGGAGGAAATGATCACCAAGCTTGGATTGGTCCCCCGTCCCCTTGTGTCAACCTATGTAAAGTCCTCCGAGTCTCTCATTGTCGAGTTCGAGTCTCTAGAGTCGTCCGATGGCCTTACGCCTGAAGACTACGAAATTGTAGCCAATGCTGTATTTCCCTTTGTTCTTAATGAAATGATGGACCTTTCTGAGTATCCCCTAATTTCCACTCTAACTAATGATAAATTAACTAATAACCTAAAAACAGTTAATAATGATTCATTAGATAAAGAAGAAGACACATTAAATGAACAATATATCAAAGAAATCTTTAAGCAGGTTGTTCGGAAAGAGGAAAGAGGAAAATCGAGCCCAAGCTGCCGAAGAGGTTTTGACATGTGTGAATTTGGGAACAGCGGAAGAGCCTAAAGAGACGCAGATTGGTGGTTTCTTCGAAGGAACCGGAAAAGATGCTCTGATTGAGCTACTGAGAGAGTTTATGGATGTGTTTGCATGGTCCTATAAGGGCATGCCAGGCCTCGACCCTTCCATAGTTGAACACCGGATACCACTCGAAAGCCAAGTCCTCAACTCAAAGAAAGTAGCCCTCTTCATCAAAGAGAACATCATATTCAGATACGGGTTGCCAGCCGAAATCATCTCAGATAATGGATCCCACTTTGAAGGGGAATGCGACAGACTGCTGGCAGAATTCAGAATAACCCGTCACAAGTCATCTTCCTATAGGCCCCAAACTAACGGAGCCGTCGAGGCAGCAAACAAGACCTTAGAAAATATCATTCGGAAGATGGCTGTCTGAGGCAGAGATTGGCCTGAAAAGCTTCACCTTGCTCTCTGGGGATACAGAACATCCGTTAGAACAGCAACCGGGGAAACACCATTTTCTCTTACCTACGGAATGGAAGTCGTACTCCCAATTGAGATAGAAATCCCCTCACTTCGTGTACTGTTGGAAAGTCAGGTCAACGAGGTCGAATGGCTCCAGAGTCGCCATGATGAATTGGCCCTGCTAGATGAACGACGGTTGAGAGCCATGGAACACATCCGAGCTTACCAAGGAAGGATGGCCAGAGCCTTCGACAAGAAAGTAAAACACCGGGAGATCAGGGAAGGCGATCTCGTTTTGAAAGAGAAGCCCCCAGTCCGCATCAACCCACTTGGCAAATGGGAGCCTGTTTGGGTCGGGCCATATGTCGTCTAGAAGATCTTCTCCGGAGGGGCCATGCAACTTTCAGACCTCGACGGAAATCCTTTCGTACACCCAGTGAATGGCGATAAGCTGCGCAGATACTATGCGTAAAACACTGTGTCATTTCAAAAAAAAAAAGAGCGCTAAAAGAGTAATACCCAACTAGGCTGAAAACCCGAAAAGGCGGCCTAGGTAAATGACAGAGTTGCACCAAAAAAAAAAACAACAAAAAAAAACAACAAACAAAACAAAAAAAAAAGAGTGCTAAAAGAGTAATACCTAACTAGGTTGAAAACCCGAAAGGGCGGCCTAGGTAAAAGACAGGGTTGTACAAAAAAACAAAAAAAAAAAAAAAAACAAAAAAAAAAAAATGGAGTGCTAAAAGAGTAATACCCAACTAGGTTGAAAACCTGAAAGGGCGGCCTAGGTAAAAGACAGGGTTGCAAAAAAAAACAAAAAAAAATTTTAACCGAGTCGAACTACGGAGACCTGAGCCCTTTGGTCCAAGGGAAACGTAGGCAGCCGGAAACGGTTCGGTCTAAAACACAAATAAAAGTCATACTTTGTCATCAATACATTGATCAATCCATGAAGGCGTTTCGAAAAACTCTGAAGCAATTCACATATTCATTACAGTAAAAAACTTTTTGATGAGTCTAAGCTCGGTTCATTCCTACAACTTACAACCTGCTAAAAGAAACTGAGATACATAACAACTAATGTATCTGCTACGACAAGAAAGGGATACTCAGAAACCTCAAGGTCACTCCAAGCCACTCGTACTGGCTTCTCCCCTCTTTTTTCCTCCTCTTCGGGTCTTCTTCCTCTGCACAGGAAAAATGTCAGTCTTCCTCCTACCAAGCTCTGGTGTAGGGACAGGATCTATCAAACCAGCGTCTGTCAGGGCCTTAGTAGCCCTAGCCTCGTCTCTCATCTCCTGTAGCCGAGCCGGCAACATAGGAATCCTTCCCTCCTGTCTCTTTACATAAGTCTCGTAGTCAGTCACGACATCTCCGCTCTTATCATGAGGGTTGGCCCTTGCCTCGGCCCTCCTCCTCTCAGAAACTGTCATATCTTCCACACCAACAATGGCCTCACGCCGTCTCAAAATAGCCACCTGAGTCTCCCCCAAATGCCTCTCGTACCAATCCAAGTACCAAGTGGTCAGAAACACGTGCCCTGGACGCCTGAGGATAACCCTAGGAGGAAAGACGTCATACCTCCATGCTCGGGAAAGGAATGGGAACACTGAAGGATCATCCATCGAAGCAGAAACCACCACCCTGGTGGCTATGTCCTCAAAGCCCTCCAAAGGAGTCTGCTCCAAGCCAAACTGTCTCCGAACCAGAGCCGGAATATAAAAACTGGACTGAGAAAGCCCCGAAAGCATAACCACATGAGACCCATCCTGAAGCACTCTCCGAGTCTCTACCCGCCAATGAGGCACCAACCACCTGATATCCGCAGTCTGGCGACAAGCCATCCAGTACTCCCATGAGCCCTGATCATCAAGATCCACAGTAACCCCTCTCCTGGCAAAAGTCCAAGGTTTGACCGCATCAGAAGTTTCGCGAAGGACCCCCAGGCGTTCCATCAGCCATATAGTCAAAAGAAACGGGCTGCCCCCTGTAAGTACCCAAATCTGGCTCAGGCCTTTCGGTTAAGTTTTCCGGCAATTCCCCGGATTTTCTAAAGTTCAGGAGCAATTCCGGAACTGTTCTGAACCTTCCGAGGGCTGAAGGGACTGCTTTAAATTAAAGAAACACGTTTTTCTTTTATGCAAAATTCCTTCTAGAAAGGCCACCTTGCATGATTCTAGAAAGATGCTGAGTCATACAGGATAATGCCGCACGGCTGCATTAGGAGGGAACTCCTGTCCGCACGGCTTCATTGGCCTTATCCAGACTGCCTATAAATAGAGCCCTCCTCTACCCATTTTGAGACACACATATAACCAATTTCTAGCATAAAAACTCTCCTAAAATATCCCACGAAGATCAGGAAGCTGAAGGTGCCAAGAAGCCACCCCCCTCCTCCTTGAAGCCTCCAAAAGTTGGTCCTTCCACTAGGCAAGATCCAAAGAAGAAGAGGTCACCACCATTGGTAACCTCTCACCCCCTTACCTTGCATTATACTTGTTTATGTGATATAATTGCTCCTTGCATTTACATATTACTATTATATTGCTTGGGACTTGGTATTTGTTGTTAAAGATCCTATCTTTATTCATATAAATCATACCCCCTTTTTCCTTTGCATCCTTTGCATGAAATAAGCATCATTTGCTCATAAAAATGTGATCTTTAGCATCCTTTGCTCATAAAAATGTAGTCTTTGCATTAAAGGTGCATCCTTTGCACCTAAAACTCATTTTCATGCATAAAAATGCATCCTTTGCATATAAAAATCATGTCTTTACAATAAAGGTGCATCCTTTGCACCTAAAACCCATTTTCATAAACAAAGATGCATCATTTGCACTAAAAATCATGTCTTTACAATCAAAGTAGCATCTTTTGCTTTCAAGATGTAGTCTTTATGCATCCTTTGCATACAAAACACTATTTTTCCACATAAAAATGCATCCTTTGCATTAAAAATCCTTTCTTTACATAAAAATGCATCCTTTGCATTAAAAATCCTTTCTTTACATAAGAAGCATCCTTTGCAAATCAAAGAGCATCCTTTGCACCCAAAAATGTCATCTTTTCACTAAAAATGTCATTTTTAACATGCATTCCCCTAGTCCCCAATTGGTACTTGATGCAACCTTTGGAACGGACCGGTGTAAAGATCCTATCTTTACATCGTTTCTTCCATTAAAGGTGCCACAATCTCTTTAGAAAGGGATAAACCTTGAACCTATATCTCCGATTATCGCTTGAGACGAGCATGATAGCTCCAATATAAGCTCAATCGTCTCAAGGCGTAGGATTGATGGGCTAAGGACACTCCTTTCCTAAAGAACCCCATTTTGGACTATAAAAGAGAGTCCTTCTCTTGATCACGCAAAGACCCAAGGTCAAATAGCGATGATCACAAGTCCAAGATGAGGACGGGATCAAAGTCCCGAACACATAAAAATCCAAGGAATCCCGAGCGACAACCAACTAAATGGTTTGTACGTCCGGAAGACAACTTGGAACATTTCCCCCCCCCTCTCTTTTCAACACATGCACACAAGAAAGCACACAAGCAAGCATGAAAAATGGAATCTAGGGAGACTTGCTATGGCAAGGCACCTTGGGTGAACGACGATCCGTTCTTCCCAAGGGGTAACTTAACCTCCGAACCCTAAAAACCTTTTTTTCAAAGTTTTGAGGAAATCAAAATGGCATGGCGACTCCGTTTTTCAAATTAAACCGGATGTTTTCAAACTCACGTGAATCCAAACTAAAATACAAAAAATTTAAATTTGGGCACACATTCACAGTTTGGCGACTCCGCTGGGGAAATCCCAAAGGAGAAAAGCTTTCATTTTCAAAATAAACGATACCCGGTATATAGGTGGAAACCATTTAACCTTCCTGTATCGCTCCCTAACCCGGGGCTTGGGATAAACGGTGGTTTAACAATCCCACGTACCGGTATCTCTTTTCGAAAAAAAATTAAAAAGAAAGTTTTTTCCTTTGAGCGGGTTAGACTCCCGTCGCGGATTCCAATTATCGTGCTTGCTTTCTTTCCTTGCATTGCATTGCATCATTTGCATCTTGGGAATTGTGCATACTCTGAACAGGAAAGTCTACTGAAAGGTTCCTGAAATGTTTGGGGAATAACCTGAAATTGCAAAGGAGTGGAACCTGGAAAATTGATCCATGCAGTCGTACGGCTCAATCCTCCCTGGATTCTGACCGGGCGGCCTCAGTGGCAATTCCACCAGGACAAATTGAGGTTAATCTGGCAGCCTTGGCAGCTTGGGGCTATTCAGTTCCAAGACTGACTGGGGCTCCCAGAAAATTTACGTGCCTTATCTGTTGCATTTTCCCCCGTCCCGAAAAAAAAATCATTCCTTTAAAACACATTTCTGAAAATCTCTGTTTTAACTCAAAAAGGAATATTTTTAGGAGGCCACACACTACGCGCACCTTATATATCTTGTACACTTTGCACGCACGTCCATTTAAACCCGGGGTGGTTTTTCAGTTGCAGTCACAGACAGCCTTACGATGCTCCCGGGCGCGCACGGAATCACCCCAAACTCCCCATGGCAGTCAGTGTCGACCAATGCACAGTCCGTGTCACACGTTTCAAAAAACCGTGAATTTTGATTGGTTTTTGGTCTAGTCCATTTCATATAGCCCAGTTGCATGTCCCCGTAAAGGTCAAGCCTTGGTTCATAACGAAAGTCAAGGTCCTTCGCACAAGCGAAACTCTGCCAAAATTCCGACAAGGAAAAATCGGTAGAACCTTGACTCCGGCATTGACTTTGACCTTGACCCGCACGGAATGCGTAAGAGTCGAGACCGAGTCCTTGCCAAAAATCCCAAGATCTTTCGCTCAAGCGAAGCTCTGCCAAAATTTCGACAAAGAAAAATTGGCAAGATCTTGACCCGGCATTGACTTCGATTTTGACTCACGCACGGCGTATGCAACGAAGTTCAATGTGACACTGTGTCATCCGGCTTTTACCGCCCGACCCATGCCTATTATCTTCTCGGACATTACCGAAAAGTCAAAACGTCATTCGCGCAAGCGAAATTCTGCCGAAATTCCGTTAAGGCTGAAAGACGAGACTTTCCCGATATTGCCTTGACTATAATTCGCATCGCTCGTGCGTTAAAAGTTCCTATGACCCGCTAGTCCCGTTAGGAGCATTCTTCTCTCTCGGTCGGTGGGATCCGCGTGCCCTATAGGACCCTCGCCCGGGGCTGTCCACCCTGGGAGGTCGAAATACAGGTGGAATACGAGGGGCTTATAGACGTAGTGACGGAACCCACTGATCCAGGATCTAGAGTAGTTGCGAAAAAGAAGGGCAGAACCCCTTTTCCAACCAAATAGAAATTAATAAAAGACATTATTTTAAGTAAACTGGAAGATTCTTAATTTGCATATTGCTTGAGCCTTCAACCTAAACACCTACCCCGAGTCTAAACCTCTCCTATCCCTTTCCCGCAGCGAGAAAGAAGTGAGTGAGAATACCGGGTCAGCGGCTTGTTAGCGCAGAATTCTCAGACAGTTCGCCAGAATCCTCAGCTTTGTCAGTCCAAAGAGTCAGAATGGCCGATTTGACAGAGAACAGTAGTGGTTTGGGTAATCAGATGACTAGGGAAGAAGAGTTAGCCTATAACCAATGCCCTCCTCCATCCACATATGATCCATTGCCAAAGACTGTCCCTTTTCAGTCCTTCCCAATGTCTCAAGCCATCAGGGTCCCTACACCCTCTCCTCCTCAGATAAGACCCAGCTTTGTTCCCTACCAACAGGGAGCAAACGCCACAGCTATCCCCGTAACGCAGCCTCTGCATTACCCCATGGGACTCTTTCCCTCCTCTCAGCCTGAGCCAAATTTCCCTACCTTGGAATTCCAGTACCAGCCTGACCTTTCTAACTTTGTCAACGCCTGTGAATTTGCCTATCTCCCAGACAGTGGCAGTGAAGAGTCAGTCGGAAATGAGAATAGGAATGGATGGATTTACAGTGATGATGACAGTTCAGTAGAAGGAATGAACTTGGAGTCGACAGAAGTGAAACCCGGAGGGCAAGATGAAGTAGAGAACCACGGACCTAGAATGGGAGATGGTATCACTTCAAAATGTGTCTGTAGCCTGTGTAAAGGTTCGAAAGAGAAAAAGGATGCAAGCACAGATGAGGCAGCATATGAATTCTACATCCTAGAGTTCAATACTCCTTACAAAGACTTGGTCGGTGAATGGAGGAACTTGATCGAAGCTTTAGCTGAAAGAGGGAAGTGGGCTCCACCCGCCGATCTAGAACATATAAGCGTCATTGAGGCCAAACCCCCATCGGGAAGAGTAGACTCCATTGCAGTGCTAAGAGTCACCCCTGAGACCTTGTCTGAAGAAGAGTGTATGGATGCCCTGGAAAGAGTCTTAAGGTTCGAAGAGACCCCGGTCCCCTTCATATCCTATGATGACAATGATGTTTTCTTGGTAATCCCCAAGTCAGAGGAAAAATCCAAGATACCCCTTATATGGCGCCAAGTATCCCGACCTGCTTTTGCCCTCATTGGTCATCAGAGTCAAGATGAGAGTTCTCACGAGAGTTACTGTAGTGATACTGAGGAAGACACAGTCGAAATGCCAGAAGGAACAGTAGAGGAGTGGTTAGCCCAGAAGCCAAAAAGCCCAGAAAACCTTCCCGATAGTAAAGAACAGGAACCTGCCATGAGGTTTGACCCTGCAGAAATCCTTCTCGATGATGGAATCTCCCACTTCAGAAAGTGTTTGGCCAACGTCAAAGATGTCGTCAGAAGGCTGACCCCTAGAGAAAGGAGGGACATGTTGGACAGTGATGAGGAATGCAATCCCACTCTGCTGAAAAAGTTGCTAGGTCCAAGTGAGGAAGCCATTAGCAAACCTCCAGACTCTGATAATTCTTGTTGCATGCTGACCTTGAAAAGCCTGAATGAGACTGTCAAGGCTCTGAGTGAAAAGGATTAAGTGAAATCGGCCCGGTCGCTAAGTCGGTTAAGAATTCCAAACCCCGAGAAGGCCGTAAAGCCATTAACACGGGATCGGATTCGGAAGCCGCCTATGCCTCCGGTAGTGCTTTGTTAACCGCAGTTAATCAGCCAGTTGGCCATACGCCAAAGCAAGAACCCGCCTCTAACTTTGAAAGAGCTGACAGAATCCTCCAGTAGGAATGATGATTCAGAAAAGTCTAATGTCTATGTGATGACTCGGTCTGGACAGATGAGTGTTGAGCAGCCTAAGGGTGATAAAAGAAATGCCATCTCTGAGCCGAAAATAGATAAAGACCTTATAAGCCAGAAGCAAAAAAGCCAGACTCTGACAAGGAGGATCCGGTGTTGACTCAGTTGAAGTGTACTCAGGCCAATATCTCCTTGTGGTCCCTGTTAACCTCTTCATACCCTCATAAGCTGAAACTAGAAGAAAGTTTGGCCAAGACCATGGTGCCCATAGATGTCACCCCAGATGAGGTCGTCCAGATGATTGGAAGTATCCATTATGGAAACATCATTACCTTCACTGACTTGGACCTGCCAAAGTATGGGGCTAGTCATAACGAACCTCTTTACATCACAGTCCAGTTGGAAGAACGCCGGTTACCACGGGTATTGGTCGATGGAGGGTCTGCAATGAATGTCCTGCCAGCAAAGATGATGGACTTATTGGATCTGAAGCCCACGGATTTGAAGCCTTCTAGTCAGACTATTAAGGCCTATGACTCCACTGCACGATCAGTTTTGGGGATTGCTACTCTCAAGTTATGGTTCAGAAAAAAGGTCATGGACGTTGACTTTCAAGTGATTGACATTTCGATCTCATTTACCGCTCTGCTGGGACGCCCTTGGATCCACCAGATAAACGGGGTAGCCTCTACTCTGCACCAGTGCGTCAAATTTCAGTCAAGTGATGGTACTATCACCACTATTTACGGAGACAGTGTGACGGTGGAAGGAACCAGCACTGGAGGTATCCCGATACTGGAAATTAAGCATGATGATGAAGGGTTTGCCTTGACCGGATTCTCTGTAGCTACTTCCAAAGCACAAGTGTGTTGCACCGACCTCACTACTACCTCCGATAAAATTCCCCCGGCCATGAGAATGATGAGAAAAATGGGTTATCTTCCGGGGCTTGGATTGGGCAAAAGACTGCAGGGTCGCAATGCTATTATTGACGTAAAGGAACAGACTACCAGATATGGCTTGGGATACAAACCAAACTCCCGGGATGACAGAAAAGCTAAAGGCACAGTTCCAGGAAAACGAAGTGAAGGGGTCCATCTCCATCCCTACAGCTTGTCTCTGACCCATTACTTCACAAAAGGTGGGACCCAATACGATGAAAGTGACCTCCAGACCTCCCTGAGGAGAACCCTTCTGGAAAATCTTGAGAAAGTTAGGGGAAAACCAGCAAATCCTGTTCGGAGAATGTTCCTCGACTTGCCGGACATTCCTGGAGCTACCACTACTGTTCAGAACGAGTATGTCTTCAAAGGAAACCCAAGCAGTGTCAAAAAGTCAGCACTCTTCTCATTCGGGGCAATGGATTTCTCCGCCTTTGAGTTAGCTCTTCCGAAGATCAGCCAGATAGAAGCTGCCAGTAGTGAAGACAGTGAGTGGGGTTTGCAAAAGTTATTTGATGAAGAAGCACAGATCCCTAATTTGATCGACTTCAGCTCAGATGATGAGACAGTTGCGGTAATTGGAGACGGTGGTGGACTCCACTGCCAACTACGAAGTCAAATCCTTCGTTGACGGCTTTGCAGGCTACAACCAGATCAAGATGGCCGAAGAAGACCAAGAAAAGACAGCCTTCACCACACCGTGGGGAACTTACTGCTATACAGTAATGCCATTTGGGCTTAAGAATGCTGGGGCTACTTATCAACGGGCAGCGACCGCGCTTTTTCATGACATGATCCACAAGGAGATTGAGGTCTACGTCGACGACATGATAATCCACTCCAAAGGCGAGGATGGGCAACACTTTGTTGACCTGCGAAAGTTCTTCGAGAGGCTGAGACAACATTCCATGAGACTAAACCCTGCTAAATGCACCTTCGGAGTGACAAGGGGAAAAGTGCTTGGGTATATGGTCATGGAACGAGGTATCGAAGTCGACCCCCGAAAGATCAAAGCCATTATGGACATGAGGCCACCTCGAACCCAGACAGAAGTCAAAAGCTTTATGGGCAAGCTGCAGTACATCAGCCGCTTTGTCAACCAATTGACCACTATGTACGAGCCCATCTTCAAGCTCATGAAGAAGAATGTAGACACAGAATGGACCGAAGAATGCCAGGATGCCTTTGACCAGATCAAGGCTTACTTAGTATATCCTCCGGTACTATGCCCCCCACATAGACAGAAACCTCTTCTGCTCTATCTCACTGTCACTGATACGGCAGTTGGGGCTATGCTTGCTCAGGAGAAGAAAGACTCTCGGGTAGAGAATGCCATTTACTTTGTCACCGGAAGGCTGCAGGGAGTGAACACAATTACTCATCATGTGAAAAGACTTGTGCGGGCAGTGCAGGTAGTCGGTAAGCTTAAGCATTATATGCAAGCCCACCCTGTGAACTTGGTCTCGAAAATGGACCCCATCAAGTACATCTTTGATAAGCCTTCCCTCTCGATGCGTCTAGCAAAGTGGTCCTTCTTCTTAGATGAATACGACATCAACTACGTGACCAGAAAGGCCATCAAGGGTCAAGCATTGTCAGACCATCTGGCAAATTTTCCCAGTAATGAGGACCGCGGGCCTGAACCCCAATTCCCAGATGAAGGGATCTTTGTAGTCGAGCCTGAGAACCGATGGCAGCTATTCTTTGATGGAGCTGCTAACAAAAGAGGAAATGGCGTAGGGATGCTACTGGTTGATCCGAAAGATGAGCACACGCCCATAGCCCTTAAGTTGAACTTCCCTGCCACGAACAATGTTGCCGAATACGAAGCCTGCATCGCTGGTTTAGAGGCTGCTTTAGAGAGGAATGTCAAGGAGCTTGAAGTTTATGGAGACTCAGCCCTGATCATCAACCAAGTCTCCAACAAATGGAAAACTGTGGACCCTAATCTTCAGCGATATCATGCCTATATGGAGGAGTTGACTGGACAGTTCAGAGAAGTGACTTTCCACTACTTGCCAAGGGAAAAGAACAGATTCACAGATGCCCTAGCTACTCTAGCCTCACTGGTAGAGATCCCCGAGGGAAAAGCTATAAAACCCTTCAGAGTGGGTAGAAGAGAAGCCCCGACTTTCTGTTGTGAAGTAGACTTGGGACCTGAGCCTATCAAGGAACCCTGGTACAATCAAATTTACCAATTCCTCAAAGATGGAGAGTCAGCTTTCAGAAATGAAGAAGGTAGACCAAAAGAAGGTGTCAAAGCCAAGAGCTTGCAAGCCCTGAAAAGGTTGGCCTCCCATTATGTCATTTTAGGAGGCAACCTGTACAAGAAGCGGTACCAAGGACCACTCCTCTTGTGCGTCACTCAAGAAAGGGCTAGAGAGTTGATGACCGAAGTCCACAATGGTCCCTGCGGTCCTCATATGAATGCTAGAGCCCTGATGCAAGTGATCCTCAGAATGGGTTACTACTGGATTTCCATGGAGACAGACTGTGTCCAGCATGTCCGAGCGTGCGACAAATGCCAACGGTTTGCCAACCTCAACCATCTCCCGCCTCATGACCTGTACTGCATGATGACTCCTTGGCCGTTTGCAACTTGGGGTATTGACGTGATAGGGAAGATAACCCCGGCAGGAAGCAATGGGCATGAATTTGTGTTAGTAGTCCTCGACTACTTCACCAAGTGGGTAGAGGCCAAGTCCAACAAGGTCCTCACTTCCAAGAAGGTGGCCCATTTTATCAAGGAAAACATAATGTGTAGATATGGGGTGCTCAATGAGATCATTTCTGATAATGGGTCGCACTTTGAAGGATACTGCGATAGGTTACTGTCAGAATTTAGAATCACTCGCCACAAGTCATCCCCATAAAGACCTCAGACTAACGAAGCCGTGGAAGCTGCTAATAAGACGCTCGAACGGATCATCCGGAAAATGGCCACCCGTGGTCGTGATTGGCCCGAAAAGCTGCACCTGGCACTCTGGGGCTACGTAACGTCTGTCGAAATGCCCACAGGAGAAACTCCTTTTGCCCTAACCTATGAGATGGAAGCAGTGTTACCAGTGGAGTTGGAAATCCCGTCATTAAGGGTCCTCCTGGAAAACAGTGTCAACGAAGTAGAATGGCTACGTAGTCGGCATGATGAGTTGGACCTACTCGATGAAAGAAGACTAAAAGCCATGGAGCACACCCGAGCTTAACAGAGGCGAATAGCCCGAGCATTTGACAAAAAAGTCAAAGCCAGAGACATCAAAGAGGGTGACTTAGTGTTGAAAGTGAAGCCCCCTGCCAGAGACAACCCCCTGGGAAAATGGGAACCCGTTTGGATTGGCCCGTATGTGGTGCAAAAGATACTATCGGGAGGAGCCATGAAGCTTGCAGACCTGGATGGCAATCCCTTTGTCCACCCAGTCAACGGTGATAAGCTCCGAAGATACTATGTCTAAAATAAAATAAAAAATAATAAAAAAAAATATTAGTGCAAAAAGAGTAATACCCGCTAGGCTGAAAACCCAAAAAAGGGCGGTCTAGGCAAAAAACAGGGTTGCACATAAAAAAAAAGAAAAAATCTTAGTGCAAAAAGAGTAATGCCTAGCTAGGCTGAAAACCCAAAAAGGGCGGTCTAGGCAAAAAACAGGGCTGCACATAAAAAAAATTTCAAAAGTTCACCAGAATGAACTATGGAGATCTGAGCCCCTTAGTCTTTCTTGTAAAAGGGGAATGTAGGCAGTCATTTATGGTTCGGTCTAAACAATAAAAAAGGGCGATCAAATTTTCATAAAATGCGTCCTAAACAATAATAAAGGATATTCAAGTTTTCATAAAACGGGTCCCTAATCAATAAGACATCTGAAATTTCCATGAAATTGTGTCTTGATTAATTTCTAAGATAATATCTCTTGTTCATTACAAATTAAAAACTTCTTGATGAGTTCAAGCACGGTCTACTCTTGACTCTGCTAACCTGCTACAAAGATCTAAAATACAATAAAATGCCTAATAAACTACTGTGTTTGCAAAATGGCAATAAAGAGATCCTAAGAAAAGATCTGTCAGTCGTCATTCACTGAGTCTTCTTTGGTCATCTTCCATTTACCTCGACCCCGTCGAGTTTTCTTTCTCTTCTTCTCCATAATGTCGGTCTCCCTCATCCCGATCTCCGGTATCCTCACTGGAGCCTCCATCAGATCGGTGTCAATAAGTGCCCTCTCAATACGGGCACGAGTCCGCACTTCCTCCCTCTGAGCCTCAGTCAAGGGAGCGACTTCAGAAAGCCTCTTATATCGAGCCTCCATATCTTTGATAAGGTCACCCGACTGGTTATGGCGACTCGCCTTAGCTTCGCCTCCCTCGTAGTCCTACTCGAGTCACGCCGCCCCAATAAAGCCTGACGCCTCTCTCCCAATATGACCTGAGTCGCTCCCATCTCCCTCTCATACCAATCCAAGTAGGCCGTGGTCAAGATGGTACTCTTCCTGCTCTTGAGAATGGCCCTGGGTGGAAAAATGGCATATGTCCAAGCCCTCAAGAAGAATGAAAAGCTGGCTGGATCTCTCATGTCTAAGGACACCACCTCCATGGTGCGGATGTCCTCCCACCGCCCAACGGCTCCCGTAAAGCCCCGAACTGCCTCGGATACCAAGCAGGTATGTAGAAGGATGACCAAAGAAAGCCCTGGAACCCTCACCACATAGGACTCCTGAAATGTCCTCCCTGGTCCGCAACCTCCAGTGAGGTACCCACCGAATATCCGAAGTGGATAAACTAGCCATCATCGGCTCCCAGTCACCCCGGTCCTCAGCCGAGGTAAACCCCTCCGGGAAATCACCCAAGGGCATTGAGTCGGCAAAGCCCCTGGCAAAGCCCCGAGCCTCTCCTGCAGCCATAAAGTCAACACGGCCGGACTCCCAGACCTCATGAAACGGTCTCCTCTAGCCATCCTATCAATGCCATGCAGGGTCTCACCCAAAACCAATGGGACAATGTCCTTCCCAGCCCTGCAATCCCTAACCATGTCCAAGAGACCACCATGACAGACCCCCACGGACTCAGCAGTGAATAGGGACGAGAATATGCAGAGGATAAAGGCATCCATAGCCACCGTGGTAGTGGCCATATCCGGGGACCCGAACCTGCCCGAGATATCAGAAAGGTCAATCCTATCCGGAGCTATCATCATCCCCTCAGCCTCTCCCAGAGATATCTGCAGAAAAGATGCAAGCTTTGCCGCCACCGGCACATCTTCGATCAGAGGAATAGATATAGCCTCAATTTCTGGACCCCCAATCAAGGCTCGGAAGTCTTCATAGGTTGGGACAATCTCATTATAAGAAAAGCAGTAAACGTGTCTACGGACGTCCCAAAACCTTGCTACTGCTCTCAAAAGGTCCCAATCGGGCGGGAGATCCCTCAAATGCCAGATCTGATCTTGAAGGTAGAATCGAACCGCCCCTTGTGAGTTTGAAAGTTATATCTCACCCAAGATTGAAGATCGGACAGAAAGCGGTCTCTTTTCCCCCTTTGCAATCTGACAGGCTTCTCCATTGCAAGATGATCAAAGTTGACGTCTTTAGGTCAAATATGTGCTCTGGGAACAGTTGGGACAAGTCTAGAGTGAAAATGAAATGAAATGGCCAAGCCTTGATTTTATTTTGAAAAAGACCAGTCCAGACAGAACTGTGAGCCGCACGGCCTCTTTTGCTCCAGAGACCAGACCGCACGGCTTCATTTGCCTGATGTGGAAAACAATTTGCAGCAACCAAAGTTGCTGCCCAAGAGGAGTTCTCACCCCACTTTTCCAACAAAAACCTGTACAAAAACATATCCAAACACTAACCATGCAGTTATGTGTCATCACAAATCATTTTGGCCCAGTTTCAGCCCCAATTCCAACCAAAAAACTGCCCCGAGGCTCAAGTAATATGCAAATTCATAAAGCATAAATTAAAAAAGCAAATAAAACATTAATACATTGTTTTCGCCCCATCGGCGCCCAAATAAAGCAAAAAATAAACAAAATGTGCATAAAATTGTTCATTGTTTGTTTTTCCTCCTAGATCAAATCTAAAGACCTCCTAGGCCTCTGATTCCTCCTCATCACTACTCAGCTCATAAAAGCTCGCCTCTCTCATCAAGTCCTCGCTGTCGCTCACATCGGAGAGATGGACATTCTCGTGCTCGTACTCAGCCAGATGCTCCAGGATGCCGGCATTGGGTCCCCGTCCCCGAGGCATGGCGCTAGAGGAGTACTCCGAAGCTGATGAGGTGGATGTCGTGCCCCCGACGTGCCTCCTTTTGCGCACGGGCTCCTGCACGTTCGCTGCAGCCTTTGAAGCGCAAGCCAGCTTCTTCAAAAGGGACCGGCATACATCTTTCCAGCCCCTATTCTGCCTGACCAAGCCGTCATAAGTCCGAGCTGGAACCTGAGAAAAAGAGAAGAAAATCTCAGAAAAATATCGGAATTGCAAAAAGCAAAGAAGTCTGAAAAAGGGAAAAGACCCTAAAGTGTACTCACAGTGCTGTCCGGCGGCAGAGTATACTGGGGCTCCCTCGTGTCGGGGACAGGTATCCTGAACCTCCTCGGTACCCCATTGACTACATAAGAGAGATGAGCAGGAGGCATCGGCGGGTCAGTAGGCTCGGCTTCCCCACACCCCTGAGTGACAGCCAGCTTCACTAGCTTCTGTGGCGTCCTCAGTCGCTGCTCCACAAAGATAGCATAAGGGGTAGCCATGTCAAAGTACTCCTCAGCTGCTACGCCTGCCTGGTACCTAGCAATGTCATCCGCCGACCAATCCCTGGGCTGCAGCATCCGTGCTGGAGGATCATGGGGGGTAATGGCATCCAATGGAGGGATATGGCCATGCTGCCTGGAAAAGCGGTCCCCCAGATAAATGACATCACATGTCAGCCCGGTCAACCACCGTCTCTGCCTCGTCGCCTCCACGGCCTCTCCTAGCAAAATCTCTGGATACCTCCCCCAAGGGTAGAAGTCCACTCCATCGTGCCCATCTCTGTTGATGACTGGTCTCACCATCTTGTAGTCAAAGGTAATCCGAGTCTTCCCGGTGAACTTATCTCTCACATCCCCCCTCCAGCAGATCATAGCGGGAAAGATGGTAGAATCACTCTGCTGGTTCCACGGAAAGAACCTGATCACCTCGCAAAACCAGACCTGCATGTTCAAAACATCAAAAGGGTCATTTTCTCTCATAAAGTCTCAAAGACAGAAAAGAAAAGAGAAAGGAAAGAAGGTGAGAATACCTCAAGAGCAAAGGAGAAGCAGTCCATCGAGGCAGCCTTATTCCGGCTGTACATGTCCAGGGAGAAGTAAAGCTCCGCCAATCCGGCCTCGCCCCAAGAGACCGTCCCAATCCCATCTACGTCCTCCAAGGAGTCCAGAAGGCAAGTCATAGCCAGCGTCCCAGAATTGGCAAAAATGGTGACTGACAGCATCAACCACACAAAAGCCCTCGCAAGCTGGTGGGCAGTCACCTCATTAGCAGCAAATCCCTGCATGCAGTTCTGGACTGCCACCTCGACGTTCCTAGTCTCCATCCCGAGCCCCTTAGGAATAAGCTCAAACCCAACCAAAGCTCTAAACTCCTCCGCCGTGATGTGGTTCCTCCAGGTCACAGGCCTCCCGGTGAACTGCAGGCCAGTGATAGCAGTAAAATCTGCAGGCGTCACTGTCAGCTCCCCCCAGCTAAGGTGAAAGCTGTGGGTGGTGTCCCACCAGAACTCCGAAAGGGCCTGGATCAAGCCCTTGCTCTTCGAGGTCACATGAATGCCTCTGCCGATAGCCTCAATGAACAAATCAAGGCCGGTAGCCCTCACTAGCTGCTTAGGGTTCACCCCATCCTTTTCAAAATCGGGCATCCTCTCCCACAGCCTCACTGCAATCTCAGAAGGTCCCCTAGACTTGTTCTCCTGTAGACAAGCACAGCAAAAGAAATGTGTCAGTCCTTCATCTCATTTCAAAAGCATGCATATATTCAAAAAGTGCACATATTTTCAAGAGAAAAGCATTCATAAAATTTTTCTAGCATCCTATGCATAGAAAACGTGTCTTTCATCACTTGAAACACGTCATGTCAAGCACATTGCTCTCCTAAGCACAAAATCCCAATTTTCAAAATTATTTGCACATAAGCATTTATTTTTCAAAAAATATGGCATGCATGAATCCTTTTCATCGTCCAAAATCCCGTTTTCTCATCCATGATCAAAAATTGACCTAGTTCTAGCACATGCAAGGACTCCGTCACATTTTAGACAATTATTTTACTCTATTTTCAAAAAATGGGTCATTCTCATTTTTTCTTAAGAAAATTGCACATGCATGTTCGTTTATCTTCTTAGCCTCATAGGTTAATCATTAATATTCCAAAATCATCATCAAAAATCCTAGGAAAATTCGAGAAATTCCTAAAACTCGGGTCAAGCCCTAAAACCAATCAAAATTCAATCAAAATCGACGGAATTGAGCAAATTAAGAATGCTTACCCCAACCGATTGAGGATTCGTCGATTTTTGCTCCCTCCTGCCCGGATAGAGCTCCGATGGAGGCGTAAGGAAGTCATACTTCCTCTCCGTGCGGACAAGCTCTCTCCTCCTCCTCGAGGGGCCTTGGAGATGTTCCTCCTTGCTTGCCTTGGCATCGGATTCCCCTCCGGATCCATCTAGATCAATAGAAGCAAGGGATTGAAGGATTTCTTGAAGAAATTCTCTCCCTCCTCTCTCTCTTCCTCGGCAACAGATGGGCGGCAACAATGCCCAATGCCCGTTCAAATCTGATTTTAAATAATCTGGAAAAATCAGACTTCTAGCCGTGCGGCCTCTTTTGCCCCCGTCTCATGCCGGGCGGCTTCTTTTGCCCTGAGCAGAAATTACAGCTTTGCCCTTGGACTTTCCACTTGGGCATATAATTCCTGTTATCCTTTAACTAGGATAACATCATTTTCAGAAGATATCCGTTATCTCCTAAGCAAATATACTTTCCTCCCCAGTCGCCTTCGTTACTTCCGTTATAACGGAATGACGCTAGGTGACAACCTCCGAATTGTCAGAACTCTAAACTTTAGCTACCTCTATCACGAATAGAGAAGTACGCTCAAGTTTTCCAAACTTAAGCTACCTCTATCACAGATTGAGAAGTACGCTCAAGTTCTCCAAACTTAAGCTACCTCTATCACAGATTGAGAAGTACGCTCAAGTTCTCCAAACTTTAGCTACCTCTATCACAGATTGAGAAGTACGCTCAAGTTCTCCAAACTTTAGCTACCTCTATCACAGATAGTGAAGTACGCTCAAGTTCTCTAAACTTTAGCTACCTCTATCACAGATAGTGAAGTACGCTCAAGTTCTCCAAACTTTAGCTACCTCTATCACAGATTGAGAAGTACGCTCAAGTTCTCCAAACTTTAGCTACCTCTATCTCCTCGATAGTGACGTAAGCTTTAGTTCAATCAGGTGACAACCTCCATTAATTGTCAATCAGGTGACAACCTCCATTAATTGTCAAAACCTCAAGGATCCTAGACATCGTTCCTAACTATCTAGTGATACTTGAACTACGATCAAGGCTTGATTCCTCCGGGATACGTAGGAAGCCTTTCATAAAGGGTCCAGCCATCCGACCGCAGTGGTCACCCTCTTCCATCATCGCTCCTCAGTGGTGAGGCAGCCTTTCATAAAGGTCCAGCCATCAGACCACATCGGTCGCCCCTTTGTCATTCATCACTCCTCAGTGGTGAAGTAGCCCCTCATAGAGGTCCATATACCCGACCACCTCGGTCACTTCTAGCATATCCTCAGTAGGATCAATCGCTTGACCTCCCAGGTCACTTTCTCTTCTATTTCCCCAGCAAGAGACCAGTTTTCTCTTCACCATTCCCCTGTGGATCTTGTTCTGAACTACGGCCTGGCTTGATTCCTCCGGGATACGTAGGTAGCCTACTTTAGGTTCAGCCAATTCGTCACATATGACACCCCTTTCCCCAGTGGATATCTTATTCTGAACTACGGCCTGGCTTGATTCCTCCGGGATACGTAGGTAGCCTACTTTAGGTTCAGCCAATTCGTCACATATGACACCCCTTTCCCCAGTGGATATCTTATTCCGAACTACGATTATGGCTTGATTCCTCCGGGATACGTAGGTAGCCTTCCACAGGTTCAGCCACTCGACCACCTTGGTCACCTAATCCGTCTCGGCATTCGCTAGATCGGATCCTTTTCTATCGACAACCCCACTCGCCCTGCAAGTGACGTTGCCGAGGGGCTTCTGTAAGTACCCAAATCTGGCTCATGCCTTCCGGTTAAGTTTTCCGGCAATTCCCCGGATTTCCTAAAGTTCAGGAGCAATTCCGGAACTGTTCCGAACCTTCCGAGGGCTGAAGGGACTGCTTTAAATTAAAGAAACACGTTTTTCTTTTATGCAAAATTCCTTCTAGAAAGGCCACCTTGCATGATTCTAGAAAGATGCTGAGTCATACAGGATAATGCCGCACGGCTGCATTAGGAGGGAACTCCTGGCCGCACGGCTTCATTGGTCTTATCCAGACTGCCTATAAATAGAGCCCTCCTCTACCCATTTTGAGACACACATATAACCAATTCCAGCATAAAAACTCTCCTAAAATATCCCACGAAGATCAGGAAGCTGAAGGTGCCAAGAAGCCACCCCCCCTCCTCCTTGAAGCCTCTAAAAGTTGGTCCTTCCACTAGGCAAGATCCAAAGAAGAAGAGGTCACCACCATTGGTAACCTCTCACCCCCTTACCTTGCATTATACTTGTTTATGTGATATAATTGCTCCTTGCATTTACATATTATTATTATATAGCTTGGGACTTGGTATTTGTTGTTAAAGATCCTATCTTTATTCATATAAATCATACCCCCTTTTTCCTTTGCATCCTTTGCATGAAATAAGCATCATTTGCTCATAAAAATGTGATCTTTAGCATTCTTTGCTCATAAAAATGTAGTCTTTGCATTAAAGGTGCATCCTTTGCACCTAAAACTCATTTTCATGCATAAAAATGCATCATTTGCATATAAAAATCATGTCTTTACAATAAAAGTGCATCCTTTGCACCTAAAACCCATTTTCATAAACAAAGATGCATCCTTTGCACTAAAAATCATGTCTTTACAATCAAAGTAGCATCTTTTGCTTTCAATATGTAGTCTTTATGCATCCTTTGCATACAAAACACTATTTTTCCACATAAAAATGCATCATTTGCATTAAAAATCCTTTCTTTACATAAAAATGCATCCTTTGCATTAAAAATCCTTTCTTTACGTAAGAAGCATCCTTTGCAAATCAAAGAGCATCCTTTGCACCCAAAAATGTCATCTTTTCACTAAAAATGTTATTTTTAACATGCATTCCCCTAGTCCCCAATTAGTACTTGATGCAACCTTTGGAACGGACCGGTGTAAAGATCCTATCTTTACATCGTTTCTTTCATTAAAGGTGCCACAATCTCTTCAGAAAGGGATAAACCTTGAACCTATATCTCCGATTATCACTTGAGATGAGCATGATAGCTGCAATATAAGCTCAATCGTCTCAAGGCGTAGGATTGATGGGCTAAGGACACTCCTTTCCTAAAGAACCCCATTTTGGACTATAAAAGAGAGTCCTTCTCTTGATCACGCAAAGACCCAAGGTCAAATAGCGATGATCACAAGTCCAAGATGAGGACGGGATCAAAGTCCCGAACACATAAAAATCCAAGGAATCCCGAGCGACAACCAACTAAATGGTTTGTACGTCCGGAAGACAACTTGGAACATTCCCCCCCCCTCTCTTTTCAACACATGCACACAAGAAAGCACACAAGCAAGCACGAAAAATGGAATCTAGGGAGACTTGCTACGGCAAGGCACCTTGGGTGAACGACGATCCGTTCTTACCAAGGGGTAACTTAACCTCCGAACCCTAAAAACCTTTTTTTCAAAGTTTTGAGGAAATCAAAATGGCGTGGCGACTCCGTTTTTCAAATTAAACCGGATGTTTTCAAACTCACGTGAATCCAAACTAAAAAACAAAAAATTTAAATTTGGGCACACATTCACACCCCCGTGCATATACCGCCTCCCGGTAGCCAACATGTCAAGAGTATGAAGGGTCTCTCCCAGGATCAAGGGAACAATATCCCGGCCAAAACGGCAGTGTACAACCACATCCAGCAAAGCCCGATGACAAATCCCAAAGAAGTAAACCATAAACAAGGTCCCAAACATGCAGAGTGCAAAAGCATCCCAATAGGCATCATCAATCAAGCCTAAACCCCTAAACCTATCAGGAAGACTGGAAATGTCAAAATGATCGGGACCACGGATCATACCTTGTGCTTCCTCCAGGGAAAGATGAAGAAGGTTGCGCAACCTATCAACAAAGGAAGCTCCTCCGGGCAAAGGAATCGCGATATCTTCCACCTGGGGACCACCAAGCAAAGCTCGGAATTCTTCAACAGTCGGGACCACCTCATTGTAGGAGAAGCAAAAGACATGTCTTCTTGTATCCCAAAATGAAGCGGAGGCCCTCAAGAGCTCATAGTCCGGAACCAATTATTTGAGAGACCACAAGCATTTTATCTTGTACCTTTCTTCAAAAAAACGACCTCCTCTCGTGCATAATCTCCCGGGACCAATCCTTGAATTTGTTGAAAAATGACATTTGGATTTCTTGGGACAATTTTGATGGAGTTTTTCTAAAATTTTCCATGGCTTTTTCTCTCTTCCTCCCCGAAAATGCAGTTTGAACTGGTAGTTGGAATGGTTGTTTGAATTAAAAGTGGGGAAAACTAGATCCAAAGCAAAAATTAAATGCCAATGTTAGACTTCACTCTTATCCGCGCGGATAGGATTGTGCCTCATCCCAATCCACGCGGACATGAATGTCACCATCAGAAAAAAAATCTGCAACAGTTTTTATTGCTGCACCGCGGAGGAATATTTCATCCCAGCCGCTCGAAACCTGCACAAAACCTGTCCAAAGCAGTTCATATACCAAACATTCACACCCCTGCCAAAAAACCGGGCTCATGCAGCATCCACATGCATAATAAAAAAAAAGTAGATAACAGTAATCCTAGATCATTACATTCCCAAAAAAAAAAGGAAAAAGTGTGCATGAAAAAAATAAATTGTATCTGTCTGAAATAACCAAGTCACTAATCAGAATCATCAGAAGCTAGGGCCTTCCCTCGGCCCCTCTTACGACTCGTGCCAACATCCTCTGCTGCCATGAACATCCCGGGCTTGGGGTCGTCATCCTCGTCTCCTGAAAGAGGCTCGTCTGGACCAGTGGGTACGCCGCGATAGGGCAGGCCAAGATCCGCAAAGAAATCATACCCGAACGTAAACGCGTCGGATCCCTGGCCCTGTGAAGATGATTCGCCCTGGTGTCAAACGTGCCCCTGTCCACGTAAGTCCCCGAGAATGACATGATCTGGAGATAGCTCCATGCTAGGATCTAGGAAAGGAGAAGGGGGAGTGTCTGCGGAATGCTCAAAAGGAATAGGGGAGGGCTCTCGCTCTACCGGCGCCGGTAGTGCTCGTCTCTCCCTGCCCCGAGTGGCCCCACAAGTGACAAGCCGCTTAAGGAACCTCTTGCCCCCGATCACCTGCCACACCAGCTTCTCGACAATCGTGGCCGGGAACTTCACAAAAACAAGGGCATTAGAAGTGGTTGAAGCTAAAAAAAAAGAATAAAAAAAGAAAAAGAGACAGAAGCGATAAAGAGACGTACCCTCATATCCGGGCGAGGCCGGAATGCTCGAGGGACCCTCTCGGGGATAGGGATCTGCACTCTCAATCTCACCCCATCCTGGACGTATGAAAAGTCCGACCGAGAGTACCGTACGACCGAGATCCCCTCTCTCTCAAGCACCTGGGGCATCCTCAGTCTCTCCAGCACAAACGTCGAATACGGGTCATCCGTCACAAACCCTGAGAAGTGTTGGCCGCCCCGGTATAATGCCCAAGTCTCCGAACCCTCGATCAGACTCATCATGTCCGCGGGAGGCTCCCTCGGTGCCATCAAAGGCGCGCCGTCGCCATGCTGGCGCGTCACTCTCTCCCCCAGGTAATACACGTCGCAAGACAATCCCCTCAAGATCCTCCTCTCCACAGTCCATCTCTCCGCGTCCTTCAGCTGATCCACGCCAAAACGGCCCCAGGGGTAGAACCTCATCCTCTCCTCAGTCTCCGCTCTCATAAGGGGCAGGCACTCCTTGTACTTGAGGGTCGTGCGTCCTCGAACACCCCTCTTCTCCCGAGCCTGTCTAACCCAGGAAAGCATAGCCGGGTAGGCCCCAATATGCTCCGCCGGCTGCCGCCACATCTTAATGTCAAAAAACTCCAGAGCCCATACCTGCGAAAGGAAAAGGTTACATCAGTTAAGTTCGGAAAAGAAACAGTACAGGCAAAAGGAAAAGGAAAGGCAAAAGCTCGTACCTCCAACGGAAACTCAAAACATGAAAGGGAACTCACAGCCTTCCGGCTGTACCTGTCTAGAGCAAAGTAAAGCTCTGCTAGCCCGGCCTCCCCCCAGGCCACCTCTCCAGCTCTCTCCACATCCGTCAGCGTCCTCAGCAAAGCAAAAACAACCGTCCCCTCGGCATGTCCAAACAACGTACTCGAAAAAATGAACCACAGAAAAGACCTAGCAATCTGCTCAGCAGAAATCCTCTCATCACCAGCATCATACCGCGCCATGCTCTCCACAATCTTCCCCTGAACCACCGCATACTCCATCCCCATCCCCTTTTTGGGAATGGGAATAAAGCCTAAAAGGTCCTGCAACTCCCGGTCACTGTAACCATCTCTCCACTCAATGCTACGTCCCTTAAAGGACAAACCCGTGATCGCAGCGTAGTCAGAAGGCGTAACCGTAGCCTCGCCCCAAAAGAAATGAAAGGTGTGGGTCACGTCCCACCAATGCTCCACCAAAGCTAAAATCAAGCCCTTGCTCTTCGGCAGCTTCACCAGCCCCCTCAAGCACTTAACGAACTCATACAAACCCGTCTCAATGATAATCTGCCTCGGACTCATCATCGCTCCTCTACCCAAGACCGGAAGCTGATCCCACAGGCTAATCACGGCCTCAACTGATCCCCGGGTCTTCAGCTTATTCAGCTGATCCCGCACAAACTGATCACCACCCTGCAAAAAAAAAAAAAAGAGATGTCAAAATGACAGTTGCATTTGCATACATAACCACAAAATTTTGAAAAAAAAAATCGGCAGCATAACAGCATACAATGGACTCAACCCCATTTTTCTCACACAAAAGAAAAAACTTTCAACAATCACCATTCATCATTCATTCATGCACAAAGGGACATGTCAATTGACAGGGAGTCAACAGAAATAAAACTCCGTCCCATTTTTCACATAAAATCACAAAATGCACACATAAACAATTTTTCACATTCATTCATAAGGAATCAACGGAAACAAAAATCCGTCCCACTTTTCACAAAAAATCTCATTTTTTACAAAAAGCATGCATGCATAATTCCTTGCATTCATATCTTTCATAAAGACATCATCTCATTGCAAAAAAGAAAAAAAGAAAAAAAAAACCCTACATGCAACAAAAAAAAAGGGGGTCCATCCCGGGTTCGGGAAAATTTTCGTCGTCTCATATTTCAAAAATGGCAAAACGCCCATTCTTTTTTCAAACAAAATACATATTCAAATTACCCATATACTCCATACAACATGCAAATCATCAAAGTCCAATTTCAAGGCCAAAAAGCATGATTTTCGAATTTTCAAAAAAAAAAAGAGAAAAAAATCAATTTCGAATAAAATCAATTTCAAGAACAAAGAATGGATTCGAGAAATAGCGTGCGAAGATCCGGATCAGTGGACCAATGCTGCCACATATCTGGGTAGGGCTCCTCCGCAATCGATTGCGAAAGTGAGTAATGTCTTCTCATCCTCACAAGCTCTAGCCTCCTCTCCGCGATCGGGCCGTGTCCTTGGCCTTGAATAGCAACTCCCCCGTGTTCCATGGCTCAAAAATCAAAGAAAATCGAAGGATTTTGAAGCTCTTGGGTCGGCAATGGCGGTTTCTCCCGACTCTCTCTCGTGCAAACTGAAAAATCGTGAAGAAGAAGAAGAAGAGAAAAGGCCACGGCCTTTTTAAAAACCTGTCTGGGATACGTTCCTGTCCGCGCGGACAGGAATGTTGGTGCAAAATGACGGTTTTGCCCTTTAAAAATCCCAAACTCTGCAGCTTAGTCCTGGACTTAACAGGGATAACTAAAGTTAACCCAAGTTAACCCCCTCTTCAAAAGAACTCCCAGGCAGTAAAACGTAAGTCCGATTTCTCCAACCAAAGCTAACGGAATCCCGTTTCTTTCCTCATTATCATCAACGGCAGTAAAACGTAAGTCCGATTTCTCCAACGAAAGTTAACGGAATCTCGTTTCTTTCCTCATTTTCATCAACGACAATAAAACGTAAGTCCAATTTCTCCAACGAAAGTTAACGGAATCCCGTTTCTTTCCTCATTTTCATCAACGGCAGTAAAACGTAAGTCCGATTTCTCCAACGAAAGCTAACGGAATCCCATTTCTTTCCTCATTTTCATCAACGGCAGTAAAATGTAAGTCTGATTTCTCCAACGAAAGCTAACGGAATCCCGTTTCTTTCCTCATTATCATCAACGGCAGTAAAACGTAAGTCCGATTTCTCCAACGAAAGTTAACGGAATCCCGTTTCTTTCCTCATTATCATCCCCGGCAGTAAAACGTAAGTCCGATTTCTCCGACGAAAGTTAACGGAATCCCGTTCCTTTCCTCATTTTCATAAACGGCAGTAAAACGTAAGTTCGATTTCTCCGACGAAAGTTAACAGAATCCCGTTTCTTTCCTCATTATCATCCCCGACAGTAAAACGTAAGTCCGATTTCTCCGATGAAAGTTAACGGAATCCCGTTCCTTTCCTCATTTTCATCAACGGCAGTAAAACGTAAGTCCGATTTCTCCGACGAAAGTTAACGGAATCCCGTTTCTTTCCTCATTTTCATCAACGGCAGTAAAATGTAAGTCCGATTTCTCCGACAAAAGTTAACGGAATCCCGTTTCTTTCCTCATTTTCATTAACGGCAGTAAAACGTAAGCCCGTTTTCTCCGATGAAAGTTAACGGAATCCCGTTTCTTTCCTCATTTCCACCCCCAGCAGCTTTTCGAACTACGTATGGGCTTGATTCCCCATTCGGGATATGTAGGTAGCCTACCATAGGTCCAGCCACTCGACCAATACGGTCATCCTTTTCCCCGACAGCAAACGTAAGACTGATTCTTTCAAATGAAGTCCACCAAGGGACCATCTATCCCAAATCTTCAAGGTTAGAGGCACCTAAAACGCCATCTTCAAGGTCCGAGGCACCTAAAACGCCATCATCAAGGTCCGAGGCACCTAAAACGCCATCATCAAAGTTCGAGGCACCTAAAACGCTATCATCAAGGTTCGAGGCACCTAAAACGCCATCATCAAGGTCCGAGGCACCTAAAACGACATCATCAAGGTTAGAGGCACCTAAAACTCCATCTTCAAGGTTAGAGGCACCTAAAATGCCATCTTCAAGGTCTGAGGCACCTAAAATGCCATCATCAAGGTCCGAGGCACCTAAAACGCCATCATCAAGGTTTGAGGCACCTAAAACGCCATCATCGAGGTCCGAGGCACCTAAAACGCCATCATCAAGGTCTGAGGCACCTAAAACACCATCATCAAGGTTCGAGGCACCTAAAATGCCATCTTTAAGGTATGGGGCACCTAAAATGCCATCATCAAGGTCCGAGGCACCTAAAACGCCATCATTACCAGGTTGACATCCTAAAACAGTCGCTCCAGGGTCGACATCGAAAGACTCGAACTACGTCTGGCTTTATTCCTCTTAAGGATACGTAGGTAGCCTACCATTAGGTTCAGCCATCATACCAAAATGGTCGTTCCTTTCCCCAGCGGTGCGGATATGCAACTCTAGCCACCAGACCGAAATGGTCATTTTCTATCCCCAGCAGAGTTTCTTTCAGCAAACGACTGCAGAACTCGCTCACCAGGTTGACATCCTAAAACAGTCACTCTAGGGTCAACATCGAAAGACCCAAACTACGACCGGCTTATTCCTCTTAAGGATACGTAGGTAGCCTACCATTAGGTTCAGCCACCAGACCAAAATGGTCACCTTCTTTTCCCCAGCGGCGCGGATATACAACTCTAGCCATCAGACCAAAATGGTCATTTTCTATCCCCAGCAGAGTTTCTTTCAGCAAATGACTGCAAAACTCGCTCACTAGGTTGACACCCTAAAACAGTCACTCCAGGGTCAACATCAAAAGACCCGAACTACGACTGGCTTGATTCCTCTTAAGGATACGTAGGTAGCCTACCATTAGGTGCAGCCATCAGGCCAAAATGGTCATTCCTTTTCCGAGCGGTCAGACCAAAATGGTCACCCTCTTCTCCCCAGCAGATTGGGACCTCACTTTTATCGATGACCCCACTTCCTCCGAAAGTGCCATCGCCGAGCGGCTACTGTAAGTGTCCCAATCTGAACCACCAATGTTCCTTCAGCCCAATTTAATGACTTTCACATCAAATGGACAGTTAAGGGGCATTTTGGTCTTTTCCTAAGGCAATTTAAACGAAAAGGGCCTTAAAGAAATATCAAAAATAGGTCAAAACCCGGATTGGTTGAGTCATTTCCAAGAAATTGACCAACTTTGCATTAATTGCAAGCAGCCAAAGCTGCTTTCTGCAGAGTCAAGCACGCCAGCATTCTAATCCGCGCGAACAAGAATGAGGCTCAGTCTCATCCGCGCGGACATGTATGTAACCTAGAATCTGCCTATAAATTAAATCATTCTCTCTCAGTTTAACAAGACAAGAATTACAACCCTCACTATTATATTCGTAAAATACCAAAAAACAGCCTCTACACCAAGCAAAAAACACAAAATCCCAACACAAATCTTGAACAAATTCAAGCCTCAAACACAAAACCAAGGAAGATAGGGTACAACCATTGGTAAACCCTCTTCTCCCTACCTAAATCTCCCTCATCCATGCATACATCTCATACTCTAAAGATGTAACTTGATCATTGTTCATTTCTTGCTCTAGATCCAAGAGGATCTCCATGGAGTTCATCTCCATGGATGATTCTCTACAAGGATCTACATTCTCTTAGTTTGTTGTCCTCCTCTTCTTACATTAACTAAGTGTTACTTGATCTCTTGACCTAAAGTGTGGTCACCTTGGAGTTCATCTCCTTGGATGATCACACTAAATGGTCCATATTCTTATTTTCACCTTCTTCTTGTGATATTAGTCTTTATTTGGCCTAAAATGTAGTCACCTTGGAATAAATTTCCATGGATGACTATGTTAAAAGGTCTAAATTGTCTTTACTTCTTTAAAAACATTTTTCCAAGCCTAAGATCTTCACCTTGGAACCATTTCCATGGATGAAGATCATTAGGGTTTATAGGTTACAAAAAGGGTGAAGTTGATACATTGAGTTCAAAGATCTCAAGGATGGTTATCTTAATGACCACCTTAGAAATCCACTCTAAAGTTGATACATCCTTAACCTAAAATCAATTTTCATACATTAATCTTTATTTTATGTTAAATTTCCCCATCCCAAGCAAATGAAATGCTTTCAAGTCCTAATGTACCCTAAGGATGGCTTGATATAGTAGATCACCACTAATCATGTTTAGTGATCACTAATCAAAGCTTAAGGAAAGTGGGGACAAGCATGGATGCCAAATTCAAAAATGTTTTCTTATCATTTTCTGGTGCCAACTCCAGTTCTGATTCTGTAACTCCAGTACACATTCTGGAATTTACAGAATCAGACTGGAAAGCTGCAAAAAAAGAATATTACGGTCTCATACGCGCGAATAGGAATGACCCTCTCTCTGGTCCGCGCGGACAAGAATGTAAGGGGACAGACATTTTGTTTTTCAGTCATTTTTCACTCACAGAACCACATTATTTTGGTAAATTTCAGTCCAGTACAGTCAAAACTTTTATTTCCAAAAACTCCTTTTTGCAAAACACACGCGCACACACACACACAAATGGTTTTAAATTAGGAAGACTCATTTTACGAGGCATTCCGGGTGAACCCTAATGTTCTTCCCGGAGTGTAACGTGACCTCCGAACCCAAATCTCTAATTTTGGACATTTTTCAAAGTTTTGGCCCTTAAAATAAAAAATGGCATGGCGACTCCATTTCGATTTTTCAAAAACGTAAAAAAAATCGTGGCATCATCACAAAAATGTTAAATTGGGCTGAAGGAACATTGGCGGCTCAGATTGGGACACTTACAGCATATGAAATGCGAGATGGGGAATTGATGAGCCCCAATTTGAGAAGGACATCAGCTGATTTTCTCACTCCGACTAATTTAAATATTAATCATTTCAATGCATTAGTGATTGAGCAGCACAAGTGATCATGTAGAATAAGACCTTTTCAATTAAGTGTAATGTGGGTATGCAAGTGATGTCTCGAGTCTAGAAAGAAGAGAAATAAAGACTTTTATTACTGAAATAAAGCAGACCTAACAGACTCAAACCCAAAAGGGACATTCACTAATAAAATGAAAGACAGTCTAGACCCTACGATGACTGATTGCATAAACTTTGGATGGGAGGGCCCCTTGGCTTCTGCTGATATCACAGAAGAGGGTTGGTAACCACGTTGGGGCGAGAAGCCTTCTCAATCTTTCCCTCACCAATAAGCTTTTGGATGAGCACCTTCAGAGGGGTGCAATCATTGGTGACATGGCCGGGATACTGATGGTATTGGCAGTACTTGCTTGTGTCTAGGTTGGGATTGGGCTTAACAGGGTTGTAATTATCGAGGGGCTTGATCATCCCAGTCTTAACCAAACCATTAAACGCCTCCTAAGTAGTCATGCCAAGATCATCATACTTCATCTTTTGGCAAGGCTGAAATTTCCCACTGCTTTGACCAGTGCTTCCTTCCTGAAGGTTCTTGACACTATTGCCTTCCGGGACCAGGGAAACTAGATTGACCATTCTGTAACGATAACCACTACCATTATCGGCCTTGACATCTGGAGTAAGATTGAAGAGTCAATTCTCGCTACGAGCTCCCATGCCTACCATCTCCCTTAAATCGGGGTACCAACCATTTCCAATAGCTTCACGAACAATCGGCTTCACACATGAGAGAAAGATGTCCTTTTGATCCTGCAAAGGGATTGGCTCAGAAAGCTCATTCAGCTTAGCATTCCACCTCTTGAAGAAATCAATGATCGACTCATCACTTTTCTGGATTATGCCAACCAGGTCGTCTCTAGTTGTGCACCACTCAACGTTTCCACGGTACTTTCAAGAAAGGCCTCAGTGATCTGACCCCCTGTAGATCGAGCTTCTGGCTTAAGAGTTAGAAACCATGTCAAGGCAGGACCTTTGAGTGTGAGATGAAAGTGCTGAGCCATAAACTCGGGAGTACAACCCATCCCTCCCATAGTCATTACATAAGTGTCAACATGAGTTTTCGGACATGCCATCCCATCAAACTCCATTTTAGGCATTTTGAACTTGTGGGGACGGGCTTTTACCTGTCCCAGATCAACCACTTTAAGTCCACTTGATCCTACAGTCAGTTTGTCGATCTGCTGCTACATTTGTTTCAACAACATAGCCACTTCTGGAGTGATCCCGGGAAGCTTAGGAATAGAGGGAGACACAGTCGAGGAAGGCACAGAGCTGGCCGACTGGAAGGGAGAGTTCCTAAAAGCAAGTGTTGTAGTTGGAGGAAAACCAAAGGTGTTTGGTACATTCAAGCTGCTATCAAACGGGTCGACCGAGCTAGGAAGCTGAGCATTCTGTACTAAAGGACCTCGAAATGAAGTACTAGCGGTCACATACGGAACTGAACCAAGACCAAGAGATGCACCTATCATAGGTTGAGAAAATCCACCCTAAAACTGGGACTGATTAAACGGAGGCCGTAGAATACCTTCACGATTAAACTGGCTGCCAGAGAATCGATACTGAGAACCATCCTGTACTCGAGGACCCTGGAATTAACCATACTGAAAGTTGCCTTGCTTCTGAGAGCTTGGAGTCCAAAATCCCTGAGAGCTTTGCTGAAACTGAGGTTGATAACCACTTGGAAACTGCAATCCAAACTAGGTTGAAGGCCTAGAAGCATTAGGCACAAGGGAAGATTTCAAGTCATAGAAGCTTGGCTGTGGTCCCCCAAAACTAACTTGAGATTGAACTTGAGTCTGGATGGGCTGATACATTGGAGAAGGACTTCCGCTTTGTGCATTCATATTCATTTCATTCGTCCCATGCGCTTGATAGGCGGGAGAAGGTGCAGTGTTATACGTAGGCTGAACAGGGAGAGAAACATTCCCGGTCCCCAAATCGGTATCATAAGCCTCAGTGATTTCTTCATAAGAACCATCTTCACGATGGATGACAGCAATTCCTCGGACACGCATTGCTTCCACGAACCTAGCATGCGCTTCCTCTTCTCGAGCCTTAGCGGCTTGGGCGAGCAATTAAGCCCCACGCTCACGAACCAGAGTGGCCTCAAGAGTAACTCTCAACTCCTCCATGGACAAATCATACAAACTCGGCTGACCCAAAGCAGATGAACCTCCAGACTGGCTAGCCAACACATCCTCTGCACCAGACATCTCGGATTCTGAATCAGATGAAAACTCCACAAAAACTGCAACTGTCTCAGAGATACGAATCAAACGAGCACCTGGAATCGGAGCACGCACCCAACTTGCCATAACTGCAGAGGTGGATAGGGGTCGATAAGGTGGTAGAAGAAAGGACCTTGAGAAGGTATGGGAGAGGGAAGAATGGGAAAGGAGATGGACTCATGCAAGCATCTTATTAATGTTCAAGTAGAAATCAATGTCTTTTAAGTCCTAGGAACGGTTGGAAAAGGATAAACCTTTATTCTCGCAATCTAAACCTCGGGGGAACCTAGGGACACACCATCCAAAAATACACCAAATGTATTGATTAAAAATAAATAATAGGCAATAATACCTAAATAAAATCGAAGCATTTATGGGACGGACGAGCAATCCCAATTTTTGAGGAAATTTGGGCAGCATAACGCGTATTCCTGAAGAAATTCAAGGAAAAATCTGGCTTGACCTCTCGTCGGTGCACGTTGACAAAGCGACATGATCTCTCGTTAGAACATGTCGTGAGAGCGACATGTCCATACGTAAAACCATGTTACGTTGGCAACATGCCCATACGTGCTAGGTTTTGGGATAGGTAAGAAAACCTATTATAAATTTCGAAACAATTCATTTTAGTATATTTTGAAAACGTTGTGTCAAAAACCAACCGTTGGGTAAGTTGAAAAAGTGTGGTTCCACCTATGATTCGCTAGGGGGAAAGGATTGATATTAGGCGCTCAAGCGTAGACGACATACATCACCGTCCGCGATGCCGTCAATCGCACCAAATGACTCTAGATCTAGTGATGTAGTGTGCGGATGACTAGATTTCTTTATTTGCGAAAAAACTTTTCCCTTTTTTTTTTTAATTTTTTTTATTTGAAAAGGGGTGATAAAAGGAAAATAACACACAAACGCCCCACAAAGTATAACAATCAAATGATCATAACTTGATCATGGGGCAGCCCCACAATCACAACCTGCACCAAAAAAATCAAATCATGCAGAGTGGCCAAAGCTGTCGCGTGACACAGGACAGCCCTGGCTTACTATGTCGCACGACATACAGAGGCAAATTTCCAAACCAAAAAACAGAACCAACCCCAGCCTCCAAGCAATGCCATGGCTCAACACCAAACCTAAAAACAAAAGAAAAAAAAGCAGGGAGGAAAGGGAAAACAACAAAGCACACAAAAATGCAAGTATCACAAAATGTCACAAACAAAGCACACATAAATGAATGAGAAAGATGTTGAACATGAACGAAAGCTTGACCCACTTTTGAAAACAAGTTTCAAGTCCCCAGCAGAGTCGTCACTGAATGTAAGCTCGCAAAAAATTTATTTAATGAGAGTCGCCACACCGTTTTAAAGGAAACATTAAAAACCTTTTGAAAATAGAATTTGTGGGTTCGGGGGTCAGATTACGTGTTGGGAAGAACTGAGAGTTCACCCAACACGCCTCGTAAATGAGTCTTTCAATATTCAACATCCGAAATCATTCATAAGTGTGTGCAAATTGTGTGAGGCATAATATGTGATAAAATGAATTTTAATGCTTTGCTTTATTAATCAAAATACTCAAAGTACAAATTGTGAGCCACTTGGTGCGGGGGGACACATCCCGATTACATGAGAATTGGACAGGTTACAACTGAAATGGACCAGCTGCAGATAGGCCAGGTGTGTCGCACGACGCAGGACCTGGTATGGCCAAGTGTGTCGCGTGACACACCTTGCCAATCTGCAGAGGCTTTACAAGGCTTGGATTACAGTGACAATGAATGGAAAATTTAGATTAACAGAAGTGGAAAACATGTCCCTATGACCTCAGAGAGATCAATGCTCAGGTGAATGTGGATATGGAATGATCCACACTCACCTTTGCCTTTAATGCACAACGCACAACATTACCAAACAAGAACATGCATCATCACGAGAATAAACGCATAATCATAATGTTCATAGATCAAAGCATGGCATACTCAATCAGATTCTAGAACATATTGGAGACTAAGCATGGCAATGTCAATAGATGACGAAAATAGAGAGAGAAAGAGGATTAAAATTTGTTACCCTTGTAGATCCTCAATCTCTACACCAAGTTAGGTTAGAGACCTTCAACTTAGCTTCAGGGAAGGTATTCGAACTCAGAAGGGCGCTACGACCTGGAGCTTCAAGTGTATGTGTGAGTGTGTGTTGAATTGATATGGAATTGTGAGGGAGAGAGAGTGAAATGAGAGAATTGATGTGGGTTTGTATGGAAGGAGGAGAGAGACGAGCTTCTAGGATGATTTTGGCAGAGTGACGGTAGGGAGGCTGGAAGGGGTCCCAAAATGAGAGGAGGGTCTTATTTATAGCTGCATGGGGAGTGGCTTACTATGTCGCACGACACATCGAACCACAACCGCCTCCTTTCTAGAAACATGCAAGGTGGCAGACTGGAAGGATCGACATGGCTGATTGTGTCGCACGATAGAAGGAGACATAATCGTTTTCCTTCTAGAAGCATGCAAGGTGGCGAATTCTGGACCCTTCTTGGATAATTCCTTATAGGTCCAAACAAGATTATTCCCCAAAGATCCTTCTGCATGGAAAAAAGACCGAAAGGTACTTCCTTAGCAAGAAACTTATAAAAAGTTTCCGAAAGTCTCGGAATGAATCGGAAATTTACCAAAATGCCCCCTAGTGTACTTTTATTGTGTAAAAGACACTTTTATTGGGTCGCGAGTTGGATTGGGGTACTCACACCTGTAACCTTCAAAAACCCCAAAACCACCAACCAAACCAAGTAAGGGTCCTTCTGGGATAAAATAATTCAAAAGGACTTTTTGGGAATTTTGAAAAATATTTGGCCTGCATAATGGTCCGCGCGGACCATTTCGCACCCAGACATCATAATTACGAAATCCTCTTAAAGTCCACGAGATTTCCTTAAATTCGAGAAAACCAAAAATTTGGTTTTCCCAGAATGGTCCGCGTGGACCATTTTGCAGATTTTCCATGACTATAAATAGAGGGCTCCCCCTCTCATTTTCTTTACACCTCCCTTCTCTCCTCTCTCTCCCTTGCCTTCTAGCAGCCCCTCTCATCCCTTAGAGGCAATCACGGTCCCTTTTGATTCCTTTCGGGGCCTTCCGAGCCCTTCCGAGGTGCTCCGAATCCCCGCTGTGCGCTCCCGAGATGCTCTCGAGCCGCCCCGAGGCATCCCAAAGCCTAGCCGGTCCATCTTGAGGCATTCTGGTCCATCCCGAGGCATCCCGATCCATCCTGAAGTCCTGTCGGACAATCCCGAGGCATCCCGAAGCAAGCCAGAGCTCTGACCGAGTACAACCAACAATCCCGAGGCACGCCGAAGCTCTGCCCGAGTACAACCAACAATCCCGACACACGCCGAACCTCTGCCCGAGTACAACCAACACTCTCGAGGCACGCCGAACCTCTGCCTGAGTACAACCAACAATCCTAACGCACGCCGAACCTCTGCCCGCGTACAACAACACTCCCGATGCACGCCGAACCTCTGCCCGATTACAACCAAACACTCTCGAGGCATGCCGAACCTCTCTCCGAGGACACACCTAGCACTCTCGAAGCACGCCGAAGCTCTGTCCGCAGACACCGGTACATCCCGAAGTAATCCCGATCCATCCTGGAGCACAATTCACACTCAAATACTATTCCCAAGCGGAAGATAGACACAAACCAATTTTGGTAAGGCCTCCTTCCAGTACTATTTCAATTCATTTCAATACATATCATACAATGTAGACATCATATTCAGCATTCATTTTTAAAAGCACATACACACACACACAACTTTTAAAGAAAGAGGGGAATAGAAAGACTCGTGTATACGAGGTGACTCGGGTGAGATATTCTATTCTCTTCTCGAGGCATAACCTGACCTCCGAACTCAAAATCTCATCACACAACAACCTTTTTTTAAACAAAGCCTTTTCTCAATATTTTGGGCTATATCAAAACGGCGTGGCGACTCTACAAACAAACGCAATGACACCTCCTGGCGAATTGTGAGATCCCGGGGCCCACGCAGCCGGATCCGGGTAATTTCAACTGGCTTCTTGCCTTTTTCACTTGCTATCCTTCTTCAATACATAGCGATCAAGCTTGCCTTCATCAACCCACTTCTGGATCATCTTCTTGAGGGCGAAGCAGTTCTCATTGTTGTGACCATAGTCTTTGTGGAAATCACAGTGATTGGATGGGTCACATAGCTACTTTGGTTGGTCACTGAGCGGACGGGGATTTGGAAGATTCACCAATTGCATAATTTCAGTGATAGGCTTGGTGAGGGGGGTGAAGATCTCAGTCTTTTTAGTTCCCCGCGATCTGTTTTTGACCTTGTAGCTGCTTCCATTTGAAACCTGGTTGGTGCCAGTTGTCTCTGTCTTATCAGACTTTCTCTTGCTTTTCTCTTCCGCCATGGCTATGGCATATGCCACATTGAATAAATCAGATTTAGACTTGGGCTCTCTGGCAGAGAGTTCGTATATCAGCTGTGTTAGTGTAAACTGCAGATGATATCGTAGATGATTTCCCAGATTCCAGATGATATTGCAGATGATTTCCTGTGCTGGAATTTACATAGTTGTACATTTCTTATTTATTAATTAATGGACTAATTTGCTAATATAATCTGTATAGTCTATGGTGTATGTCCATATTTTAGATTACAATATGATTAAAGAAAGAGCTAGAAACGTGGGGAATTTGGAAGAAAAAGGTTTATGCATAAATGATATTTTATGGATAAAAACTTTACAAGAATTACTTTGGCAACAACAATGAAAAACGTGTGGAAACTTGGTCAAGGAGTTGTTGCTGATTTAATAAAGAGTACAAGGATGAGAATGCTTGGGAGTACAAGGCGTTGAAGCATGAACTTGGAGATTAATCAACACAGTTGCTACAATTGAGGAAGTGGGTGCTAGAAGTGAGGAACAAACTCAACCACTCTCCCTACTCTCCCTCAACGTGCAAGATAGCCCCAAGGCTGTTTATTTGAGTAGCCTTCAAGTATTTGAAGACTATAAATATGCTTGGAAGGTTTCATTTGAAGACACACCAAGATACGCCATTTCATACACACCTTCGAAGCTTTAGAGATAGAGTTCTTTGTTTAGTTCTTTTCATCCATCCTCCCTTGTAATTTTGCACTTGATTACATTGGTATCAAGTTGTGTGAAGGCTAGGATTGGATTTTGTTCTTTATCTCTTGTTCCATAGAGATTATATTGTTATAGCCATAGGGAACATTTTGGCTTTGTAAATTCATTGTTCATAGTGATTATAAAGTCTTGCCTAAGAGGCATCCTCAAGTTATATTTATATAACTTGAGAAAAACAATTTTGGTGTTATTATTCCGCTGCAATCTCTTTTACAAAATTGTTTTATTTTTGAAGTGTGTGTGTGCTATCCCAAGTGCTATCGTTGGTGCTGTTATCACCTTGGATATCACTTGTAATTCTGGCCGTGACAATTTCAATTGGTATCAGAGCAGATCACTTGACGATACTAAGTGCTTGGTCCAGGTGTCATGGCTTATGATCCTCTAAATCCAAACCAAAAATGTCTTCTTGTTTTAGATGGTTCGAATTATGCTTATTGGAAGATCCGTCTTTGCTCGTATATCAAATCAATTGATCTTCGAGCTTAGCGATCTATAGTTAATGGGTACTCTCTTCCACTTTTACCTCCAGATGAGGATGGTGACATCTAGGTTAACCTGACACTGAGAGGACTAATGAAGAGATCACCCTATCTAACTATAATGAGAAAGCTCTTAATGCTATTTTTGAGTGGGTTGACATGCACATTTTTAAACTTGTTCAAAATAGTTCCACAGCTAAAGAAGCTTGGGATATTTTACAAAGGTTTTGTGAAGGTGATTCTAGTGTGCGTGAAAACAAACTTAGAGGTCTTACTAGCAAATTTAAAAGGTTGAGAATGGGTGAAAATGATACCATTTCCTCTTATTTTGAAAAATTATTTGACATTGCTAATGAGTGTCAACTTTTAGGTGAACCTTTTACAAATAAACAATTGGTTTCAAAGGCTATTAGAACTCTCCCTGAGCATTTTAATATGAAGGTTTCATCTATAGAAGATGCACACAACCTTTCTACTATGGACATCAATTCCTTAATGAGTATTTAAAAAAAAATTGGGTCAAACCTTGCTGAGCAAAGTGAAGCTTCTAAAGGAAAGAGTGTTGCTTTAAAAGTTCAATGCTCTAGTTTATCAACTAATGAGGATGATGAAATTTTTGAGGAATTAGGTGAAGATGCTAGTGTTGCCTTGCTTGCTAGGAAATATAATTCTATGTTACGAAAGTTTAACAAAGAAAATGTGCAGGTTAAGGCTAAAGAGCAACAAACCAAGGTGTACAATTCAATGCCGAAGATGACATTTCCATCTACTCAGAAAGGTGGTCCCAAAAAAAAAAAAGAGAAGAAAGGTGGTCCCATAAGGAGAGCATCATCAGATCAATCTAGATCTGATCCGAAGTACCTTGAATCTATCCAATGTCATGCATGCTCTGGGTGGGGTCATTACTCAAACGAGTGTACTAACACTCTAAGGAAGATAGGAAAGAACCTATGGGTTTCCCTCAGTGACAATGAAGATGAGGAGACCAATCAATCTGAGAATTCAGATCAAATAGCAATGGTGGTCACAAATTGTGACTCGAACTCTGTCAGAGATAACTCATGTGATATCCAAATTGGGATAGCACCTGAGATATCATCCAACAGGTATACAGATTTTAATTTGATAAATGTTTTTTGTTTTGTGGGTTCTGCTAACATGGATGCAGGTTGTTCACAAGAGGATGAACAAAGTAAAGAGTTCATCAAGGATGAACTAATTTGCGGTCTCAAGAACCTTTGCAAAGAATTGGTTGACGAATGGAAGAAAGAGAACAAGAAGGTGGTATCTCTGTCCAAAGAGGTTCAAGACCTGACTGATGGCTTGATTAGATTGGAAGTTCAACTCACAAAGAAGGATGTGGAGCTGGACAAAGTCAAGGCCAAGCTTACTCTAGCCGAGGCCACATTTAAGAAACTCAACACGAGTTCTTCAAAACTGGATAAAATTCTTGGGTTGAGCAAACCACTCAAGGCAGGTATGGGTTTTCAAGAATCCTTAAATGCTATTACATCTACTTTGGCTAATAAGGAAGATAAAATAGTGTTGGCTAAAGAAAGAGATAATGTAGAGCTATTGTCTTCTGATAAGTCTTCTGACAAGGTTAAAATATGTAACTACTGTTACTCTACTGGACATTTGAAAAATGATTGTAAAACTCTTTTAAAGAAACAGTCCAGTTCCTCTGTGCTACCTGAAGTGTTGCCTAGCACGTCAGATATCACTGGCAGTCAGAAGAGAAATTATCAAAGTAGGAAAGTGTGGAAACCTAAGTCTAATCTGAGGTGTGATGTTGTGTACACTGCCTTAAAAACTAATGTTGAAGGTTCATGGTATTTTGATAGTGGTTGTTCACGTCACATGACAGGAACAAAAATGTTTTTAAAAGAATATGAACCAATTCAAGGTGGTAGTGTTACATATGGTGGTGGTGGCAAGAGTAATATAGTAGGAAAAGGCATTTTAAATATATCTGGATTTCCTGCTTTGAAAAATGTTTTGCATGTTGATGGACTTATAACTAATTTAATTAGTATTAACCAACTTTGTGATGACAATCTTGAAGTGAAATTCAATAAAAATACTTGTGAGGTTTTTGATTGTACCAATAAATGTGTTATGACTGGTACTAGGTCAAGTAATAATTGTAATCTTGTTGAGGATAAACAAGTGTGTCATTCTGCGAGAGTTGATGATGCTACCTTGTGGCATCAAAAGTTGGGTCATGTCCATTTTTGAAACATTGTGAAACTCATTAAGGCTGAAGCTATAAGTGGTATACCTAGTCTGGACATAAGTAAGAAAATCATATGTGAAGATTGTCTCAAAGGTAAACAGACACGTGTTGCCCATAGTGCTACCCAACACAATGAGGAGTATTCTGGGACAACTCACTGTTTCCAACTTATGCATATGGATTTAATGGGTCCAGTTGAGGTAGACAGTTTAGGAGGTAAGAGATATACTTTTGTCATAGTTGATAATTTTTCTAGATTTACTTGGGTGTATTTTTTGAAAGAAAAATCAGAAACTTTTGAAAAGTTTAAAGTCTTACATGCTAAAATCAAAAACATGTTTTGTGCTCTTATCACACGAATAAGGTCTGATCATAGAACGGAGTTTGATAACTCATTGTTTTTTACTTTTTGTGAATTAAAAGGAATTAAACATGAGTTTTCTGCTCCAAAAACACCTCAACAAAATGGGGTAGCTGAAAGGAAAAATAGGACCTTACTTGAAATGGCACGTGTGATGTTGTTCTCAAAAAGAATTTCAAAAAGATTTTGGGTTGAGGCCTTAAACACGGCTTGTCACACGGCCAACAGAGTTTTTCTAAGACCCGGTACTACAATGACACCTTATGAAATTTTGAATGGTAGGATACCAAAAGTTCATTATTTTCATACGTTTGGGTGTGTGTGTTTTGTTCTAAATGATCGGGATTACTTAGCTAAATTTGACTCTAAAAGTGATAAGGCTATATTATTGGGTATGCTCAGGAGCATATAGGGTTTATAACCTTAGGTTAAAAACCATTCGAGAATCAGTTAATGTTGTTTTTGATGACTTAGCAAGTTTTACAGGTGATGGAGTGCAGGAATCTCCTTTGATATTGCTAGAAGAGCTGGAGGAACAAAGTAAAGCAAGTGATACCACGGGTGCTGACCAGTATGTTGCCACTGAAGGGATATCATCTCCGGTATCACCTGAGACTAGTGCAGCAACTGAAAATGACGAACAGTCTAATGATGATCATGTGCATGAAGATTTAAGAAGGGATCCACCAGCTAGGATCAGAAGAGATCATCCTTCTTCTCAGATTATTGGAGAAGCAAATGAAGGGGTACGAACAAGGAACAATGAGCACTTTAGTAACCGTGAAATGGTGAGGTATGTGTGCATGTCCACCACATACCATAAGGTAAAATATTCATGTCTTCTTTCTTCTTTAGAACCTAAAAATGTTTCAGAAGCTTTAAAAGATAATTTTTGGATACATGCTATGCAAGAGGAACTTGAACAATTTGCTCGTAACGAAGTTTGGTGTTTAGTACCATGTCCCATTAACACTAATGTGATTGGTACAAAATGGATTTTCAAAAATAAATTAGACGAGCAAGGAAATATTGTTAGAAACAAAGCTAGTCTCATAGCTCAAGGTTACACCCAAATTGAAGGTGTTGACTTTGATGAGACCTTTGCTCCCGTTGCTAGAATAGAATCAATAAGAATCCTCTTGGCAATAGCTTGTTATCTAAAAATTACCTTGTTTCAAATGGATGTTAAAGGTGCCTTTTTAAATGGTTATTTAAAAGAAGAACTTTATGTTGAACAACCAAAAGGATTTAAAGATCCTCATCTACCAAATCACGTATATAGACTTGATAAAGCCTTATATGGCTTGAAACAAGCTTCACGTGCATGGTATGGTCGCTTAACCTCTTTCTTACTTGAATATGGTTTTACAAGAGGTGAAGCAGATAGGACTCTATTCATTCTAAGGCATGGAAAAGAAATAGTCATTGTTCAAATCTATGTTGATGACATAGTCTATGGCTCTACTTCTCAAACTTGTTTAAAAGATTTTGTAGAGGCTATGACATCAACATTTGAAATGAGCATGATTGGTGAGTTAACATTCTTTCTAGGCTTGCAGGTGAAACAACCAAGTGAAGGAATATTTATTATACAAAGCAAGTATGCAAAAAGCCTAGTGAAACGGTTTGGGTTGGAGGGGGCAAAAATTTCAAAAATCCCTATGTGTTCTTCTCTTAAACTTGGTAGAGACCAAGTAGGTGAGGATGTTGATCCTACTCTATATCGTTCCATGATAGGTAGCCTTCTCTATCTCACTTCTAGTCGTCCAGATATCATGTTTAGTGTGTGCATCTGTGCACGTTATCAAGCCAATCCTAAAGTCTCCCACTTTAATTATGTCAAAAAAATAATTAAATATGTTTCGGAAACAAGTGAATTAGGGATTTGGTTTAGTAAGGATACTAACACCAATTTGGTAGGCTTTAGCGACTCGGATTGGGCAGGAGATATGGATGATAGGAAGAGCACTAGTGGGGGTGTTTTTACTTGGATAACAATTTAGTTTCATGGTATAGCCGTAAACAAAACTGTCTCTCTTTCCACGTCTGAGTCTGAGTATGCTGCAGCCGGTAGTTGTTGCTCACAACTTATATGGCTAAAACATATGCTAGATGATTATGGCCTAGAGAGTAATTCCTTGACTATGTACTGTGATAACTTGAGTGCTATCAACATTTCAAAAAATCCTGTTCAGCATTCCCGTACTAAGCACATAGATATACGTCATCATTTTCTTAGAGATATGGTAGATAAAGGCCTAACTAACATTGATCATATTGATACTAAGTATCAAATGGCTGACATCTTTACCAAAGCCTTAGACCACGAGAGATTTTCTAGTTTGAAAAGATCTCTTGGTCTTTGTAATCTCTGAGTCTGTTTGTCTGTGCTACCCCAGGTGATGTTATCACTCAGGGTAACACTTGTATATTAGTGTATTTTTTCTGTTTATTAAAAAAAATGCTTTTATATTCTTTTAATCTGGTTAGCTCAGTTCTAACCGTGGCACATGCTGACCTTTTTGTTATGGTAGGTTATTACTTAGGTTAACATGTTTGATATCATTCCCCTTCGTATGCTAAAAGTGACGATGTCACTAATATTTTTTATGATAAATAAAAGGCAAAGGCAAGTATTTTCATACTATTCTCTCGAGCTCGAGGCACGGTGTTCGCTGCAACGATGTACTCTTCCCAATGAGAATATATGAGGTGATTTATGCTTAGTATTAGGGACATGGAGTTCACTACTATAGTGTACCCTACTTGAAAGGCATAAATCACTTTATCATTACACTTGAAATATAACTCGAGGCACGGAGCTCTTTACTACGATGCTTTCTTGTTTAAAGAAGTGTATTGATCTTTTATAACAAGCAATGTACTTAAAAAATATAGGCTTATAATGTCTAAAGTGCATGAAAATTGCTCAGCTTGTTATGCCTTAAGTGTCTGAAAATGGCTAAGCTTGTTATGCCTTAAGTGTCTGAAAATGGCTAAGCTTGTTATGCCTGAAATGCTTGAAAATGAAAATATTTATCAAGGGGATTTATATCACATGTGTTATCCTAGGTGTTACCCTTATTGCCTTAACACATTAGTGTGTGCTATATTAGTTTTTTTATTATTATTGGTTATTTTCGAAATTTTGTTGATTAAATTCTTAAAATCTGAAAGTCTTTTTAACTAAAGAGTTTACAATTTTGAAAACGTTTTCAACAAGTTTTCTTTATTTTTGATAAACATTGTTATGTAACTAATCCATATTTGAATTAATTTTGTGCTCATAATTTTCGGATTTAGTTACAAATATTTTGTTTACTCATTTTTTAATTTTCGTTTTACTTAAAAAAATATTTTTTTTAAATTTTTTTTAACAGCCGTGTGGTTATTTTGGGTTGTTGGGGTTATTAAAATGGGTGGTTAAGTTTTATTTAAAATGAGTGGTTAGGGTTAATTAGGAGTTTTTTAATAGGGATATTGAGAGGGTTTATAGGGGTTTAGTTAAGATAGGACTTAAGTTGTCAAATCAAATTAATTTTTTGTTCCCTATCTTAAACTACTCTCCTATTTTCTCTCCATCTCTTCTTATCTCTCTCTAACCGTTACTCTCTCTCCCCTTTTAACCCCCTTTCAATGTCGTTTTCTTCCTCTCGCTTTCTAGGTCAAACTCCTTCCAAAAATTCCCAAAAATTTTCCATGGCCTCTCCATCCAAAACCAACACCGAACCCTCAAACACTGACCAAATGGACATCTCCCCAAGCATTGCCCCTTCTATAGCTTCTCGTGTAGCTATGTAAACCTCTCTCATGATTACACCAAGCTCTTCTCCTCCAATAATGGCTGTAGTTCCAGCTGCTGTCCCTATATCCTCATTCGATCATGGCATTCCCAAAGTCACCCTCATTCCAGCTGAACCAAAAGAGAAGAGGAAAAGAAAAGCTCCCTCAACCAAATTGTCTCCTCAAGTTGCAAAGAGGAGGTCCTCCAATCAAATCAGATCAATTAAGTCTAAAGCTACATCAAATACTACCTCTGGTCCGGTTGAAGTCTCAGAAAGCTCCTTGAAAACGTCATCACCTCATGTGAGTGATGAGAATTTTGATGCAATAAAGGAGAAGGAACCTTCTGTGGACTCGTTTGAAGCCTGGGTGGATGCTGAAGAGGAGGAAACATTGTCTGATTTTCAGAAGAGAAAAGTGTGATGATGCCACGATTTTTTTTGAAAAATCAAACGGAGTCGCCACGCCGTTTTTTATTTTAAGGGCCAAAACTTTGAAAAATGCCGAAAATTAGAGAAAAATGGGTTCGGAGGTCACGTTACACTCCGGGAAGAACGTTAGGGTTCACCCGGAATGCCTCGTAAAATGAGTCTTCCTAATTTAAAACCATTTGTGTGTGTGTGTGTGTGTTTTGCAAAAGGAGTTTTCTGGAAATAAAAGTTTTGACTGTACTGGACTGAAATTTACCAAAATAATGTGCTTCTGTGAGTGAAAAATGACTGAAAAACAAAATGTCTGTCCATTTCATTTATGTCCGCGCGGACCAGAGCGAAGTTCATTCTTATCCGCGCGGATGAGACAGTAAAATTCCTTTTTTGCAGCTTTCCAGTCTGATTCTGTAAATTCCAGAATGTAAACTGGAGTTACAGAATCAGAACTGGAGTTGGCACCAGAAAATGATAAGAAAACATTTTTGAATTTGGCATCCATGCTTGTCCCCACTTTCCTTAGGCTTTGATTAGTGATCACTAAACATGATTAGTGGTGATCTAATATGTCAAGCCATCCTTAGGGTACATTAGGACTTGAAAGCATTTCATTTGCTTGGGATATGGAGATTTAACATAAAACAAAGATTTAATGTATGAAAATTGATATTAGGTTAAGGATGTATCAACTTTAGAGTGGATTTCTAAGGTGGTCATTAAGATGACCATCCTTGAAATCCTTGAACTCAATGTATCAACTTCACTCTTTTTGTAACCTATAAACCTTAATGATCTTTATCCATGGAAATTGTTCCAAGGTGAAGATCTTAGGTTAGGAAAAACATTTTTAAGGAAGTAAAGACAATTTAGACCTTTTAAAATGGTCATCCATGGAAATTTATTCCAAGATGACTACATTTTAGGTCAAATAAAGACTAATATCACAAGAAGAAGGTGAAAATAAGAATATGGACCATTTAGTGTGATTATCCAAGGAGATGAACTCCAAGGTGACCACACTTTAGGTCAAGAGACCAAGTAACAACTAGTTAATGTAAGAAAAGGAGGACAACAAACTAAGAGAATGTAGATCCTTGTAGAGAATCATCTATGGAGATGAACTCCATAGAGATCCTCTTGGATCTAGAACAAGAGATGAACAATGAGCAATTTACATCTTTAAAATGTGAGATGTATGCATGGATGTGGGAGATTAAGGTAAGGAGAAGGAGGTTTTACCAATGGTTGTACCCTATCTTCTTTGGATTTGTGCTTGGGGCTTGAATTTGATCAAGATTTATGTTGGGATTTTGTGTTTTTACTTGGTGTATAAGCTATTTTCTGGGTATTTTTCGAATATAACAGTAAGGGTTTGAATTCTTGTCTTGTTAAACTGAGAGAGAATGATTTAATTTATAGGCAGATTTTAGGTTACAAACATGTCCGCGCGGACGAGAGTGAGCCTCATTCCTGTCCGCGCGGATGGTAATGTAGGCGTGCCTGACTCTGCAAAAAGCAGTTTTGGCTGCTTGCATTTAATGTAAAGTAAGTCAATTTCTTGGAAATGACTCTTCCAATCCGGTTTTTTGACCTATTTTTGATATTTCTTTAAGGCCCTTTTTGTTTAAATTGCCTTAGGAAATGACCAAAATGCCCTTAACTGTCCATTTGACGTGGAAGTCGTTAAATTGGGCTGAAGGAACATTGGCGGTTCAGATTGGGACACTTACAGTAGCCCCTCGGCGACGGCACTTTCGAAGGAAGTGGGGTCGTCGATAAAAGTGAGGTCCCAATCTGCTGGGGAGAAGAGGGTGACCATTTTGGTCTGACCGCTCGGAAAAGGAATGACCATTTTGGCCTGATGGCTGCACCTAATGGTAGGCTACCTACGTATCCTTAAGAGGAATCAAGCCGGTCGTAGTTCGGGTCTTTCGATGTTGACCCTGGAGTGACTGTTTTAGGATGTCAACCTGGTGAGCGAGTTCTGCAGTCGGTTGCTGAAAGAAACTCTGCTGGGGATAGAAAATGACCATTTTGGTCTGATGGCTAGAGTTGTATATCCGACCATTTTGGTCTGATGGCTGAACCTAATGGTAGGCTACCTACGTATCCTTAAGAGGAATCAAATTAGTCGTAGTTCGGGTCTTTCGACTATCTTCAGACGTCGACCCTAGAGTGACTGTTTTAGGGTGTCAACCTGGTAATGATGGCGTTTTAGGTGCCTCGGACCTTGATGATGGCATTTTAGGTGCCTCAAACCTTGAAGATGGCATTTTAGGTGCCTCAAACCTTGAAGATGGCATTTTAGGTGCCTCAGACCTTGAAAGTGGCATTTTAGGTGCCTCAAACCTTGAAGATGGCGTTTTAGGTGCCTTAGACCTTGAAGGTGGCGTTTTAGGTGCCTCAAACCTTGATGATGGCGTTTTAGGTGCCTCGGACCTTGAAGGTGGCATTTTAGGTGCCTCGAACCTTGATGATGGCGTTTTAGGTGCCTCGGACCTTGATGATGGCGTTTTAGGTGCCTCCGACCTTGATGATGGCGTTTTAGGTGCCTCGAACCTTGATTTGAAGGGATCGGTCTTACGTTTGCTGCCAGAAAAGGGGGGTAACCGTATTGGTCTAGTGGCTGGACCTATGGTAGGCTACCTACGTATCCCGAATGGGGAATCAAGCCCATACGTAGTTCGAAAGCTGCTGGGGGTGGAATCGAGAAAGAAACGGGATTTCGTTAACTTTCGTCGGAGAAATCGGACTTACGTTTTACTGCCGTTGATGAAAATGAGGAAAGAAACGGGATTCCGTTAACTTTCGTTGGAGAAATTGGACTTACGTTTTACTGACGGGGATGAAAATGAGGAAAGGAACGGGATTCCGTTAACTTTCGTTAGAGAATTCGGACTTACGTTTTACTGACGGGGATGAAAATGAGGAAAGGAACAGGATTCCGTTAACTTTCGTTAGAGAAATTGGACTTACGTTTTACTGCCGTGGATGATAATGAGGAAAGAAACGGGATTCCGTTAACTTTCGTTGGAGAAATCGAACTTACGTTTTATTGCCGGGAAGTTCTTTTGAAGAGGGGGTTAACTTGGGCTAACTTTGGTTATCCCTGTTAAGTCTGGGATCAAACTGCAGAGTCTGAGATTTTTAAAGGGCAAAATAGTCTTTTTGCATCCTCATTCCTGTCCACGCGGACAGGAACGCAACTTAGACAGGTTTTAAAAAGGGGCCGCAGCCCTTCTTCTTCTTCCTCACAAATTCCAGCGTATTTTATGAGAGAGAGAAAGGAGAGACGCCATTGTTGGCCCAAAAACTTCAAAGTTCTTCTGTTTTTTCCGATTTTTCGAGCAATGGAACACGGGGAAGCCGCTATTCAAGGTCAGGGACATGGTCCTGTTGCGGAAAGGAGGTTGGAGCTTGTTAGGATGAGGAGGCATTATTCGCTCTCACAATCGATTGCGGAGGAACCCTACCCAGATATGTGGCAGCATTGGTCCACTGATCCGGATCTTCGCACGGTATGCTTCGAATTTCTTCATTCGTTTTGTTGAATTTATTCGAAATTGATTTTTTTTTCTTTTTTTTTTTTTTGAAAATTCGAAAATCATGCATTCTTGGCCTTGAATTTTGACTTTGATGATTTGCATGTTGTATTGAGTATATGGGTAACCCAAATATGCATTTTGTTTGAAAAAAAGATGGGCGATTTGCCATTTTTAAAATATGAGGTGACGAAAATTTTGCCGAATCCGGAACGGACTTTTGCATGTGGGATTTTTGCAATGAGATGATGTTTTTATGAATGAGATGAATGTAAAGAATTATTCATGCGTGCATTTTTTTGTGAGAATAGGATTTTCTGTGAAAAATGGGACGGAGTTTTATTTCTGTTGACTCCTTATGAATGAATGTGAAAAATTGTTTTTGTGTGCTATTTTACGAAAAATGGGACGGAGTTTTGCTTCTGTTCAGGGGCGGATTTAGTGTTATAGGTACGGGTGCACGTGCACCCGGTCAAATCTAATTTCTTGTTAAAAAAATAAAATTTCTTTGTGGATATATATTATTTGTGCGTACATTGAACATATTTAGGACAGCAGCTTGATTGGTTTTGGTGTTAAAACTCACCTTAAAGAACCCGTGTTCAATTCTTGCTAGCTACAATATTTTTGAGTTTCTTTTTTTTTTTTTTTACCTTTCTCAAAGTTTTTCTTGAATTCTTTTTAATTATTACCCTGAATATAATTTTTTTTATTTACCATTCAAATTATATTTTTTTTGCCTCTATTATGATATATACCCTTTTTAAAAAAATCTTATACTTAAATTCTTTTGACCATCACTTTAATCAACATAACTAATTTTTATTTATTCATTATTTATTTTCATCATTTACTGTTTGAAATTATGTAGTGTAAATTGTGCACCCGCTGGTTAAAGGTTCTAGATCCGCCACTGCTTCTGTTGACTCCGTGTCATTGACATGTCCCTTTGTGCATGAATGAATGATGAATGGTGATTGTTGAAAAACCTTTTCTTTTGTGGGAGAAGAATGGGGTTGAGTCCATTGTATGCTGTTATGCTGCCGAATTTTATTCAAAACTTTATGGTTATGTATGCAAATGCAACTGTTTATTGACATCTCTCTCTTTTTTTTTTTTTGCAGGGTGGTGATCGGTTTGTGCGGGATCAGCTGAATAAGCTGAAGACTCGCGGATTGGTTGAGGCCGTGATTAGCCTGTGGGACCAGCTTCCGGTCTTGGGTAGAGGGGCGATGATGAGTCTGAGGCAGATTATCATTGAGTCGGGTTTGTATGAGTTCGTTGAGTGCTTGAGGGGGCTGGTGAAGCTGACGAAGAGCAAGGGCTTGACTTTAGCTTTGGTGGAGCATTGGTGGGACGTGACCCATACCGTCCATTTCTTTTGGGGCGAGGCTACAGTTACACCTTCTGACTACGCTGCGATCACGGGTTTGTCCTTTAAGGGACGTAGCATCGAGTGGCGAGATGGCTACAGAGACAGGGAGTTGCAGGATCTTTTAGGTTTTGTCCCCATTCCCAAGAAGGGGATGGGGATGGAGTATGCGGTGGTTCAGGGAAAGATTGTGGAGAGCATGGCGAGGTATGATGCTGGTGATGAGAGGATTGCTGCTGAGCAGATTGCTAGGTCTTTTCTGTGGTTCGTTTTTTCGAGTACGTTGTTTGGACATGCCGAGGGGACGGCTGTTTTTGCTTTGCTGAGGACGTTGACGGATGTGGAGAGAGCTGGAGAGGTGGCCTGGGGGGAGGCCGGGTTAGCAGAGCATTACTTTGCTCTAGACAGGTACAGCCGGAAGGCTGTGAGTTCCCTTTCATGCTTTGAGTTTCCGTTGGAGGTACAAGCTTTTGCCTTTTCTTTTCCTTTTGCATGTACTGTTTCTTTTTCCGAACTTAGCTGATGAAATCTTTTCCTTTCGCAGGTGTGGGCTCTGGAGTTCTTTGACATTAGGATGTGGCGGCAGCCGGCGGAGCATATTGGGGCGTATCCGGCTATGCTTTCTTGGGTTAGACAGGCTCGGGAGAAGAGGGGTGCTCGAGGGCGCACGACCCTCAAGTACAAGGAGTGTCGGCCCCTTATGAGAGCAGACTCTGATGAGAGGATGAGGTTCTACCCCTGGGGCCATTTAGCTGTGGAGCAGCTGAAGGGTGCGGAGAGATGGACTGTGGAGAGAAGGATCTTGAGGGGGTTATCCTGCGATGTGTATTACCTGGGGGAGAGAGTGACGCGCCAGCATGGCGACGGCGCACCTTTGTTGGCACCTATGGAGCCTCCTGCTGACATGATGAGTCCGACCGAGGGCTCGGAGACTTGGGCTTACTACCGGGGCGGCCAGCACTTCTCAGGGTTTGTGACGGATGACCCGTATTTGACGTTTGTGCTTGAGAGGCTGAGGACGCCCCAGGTGCTTGAGAGGGAGGGGATCCCGATCGTACGGTACCCTCGGTCGGACTTTTCATATGTCCAGGATGGGGTGAGATTGAGAGTACAGATTCCTATCCCCGAGAGGGTCCCCCGAGCATTCCGGCCTCATCCGGATATGAGGGTACTTCTTTTTATTTCTTCTGTTTCTTCTTCTTCTTCTCTTTTTAGCTTCGACCACTTCTAAAGCCTTTGTTACTGTGCAGTTCCCGGCCACGGTTGTCGAGAAGCTGGTGCGGCAGGTGATCGGGGCCAAGAGGTTCATCAAACGGATGGTCACTCGTGGGGCTGCTCGGGGCAAGGAGAGACGAGCACAGCCGGCGCCGGTAGAGCGAGAGCCCTCCCCTATTCCTTTTTAGCATTCCGCAGACACTCCCCCTTCTCCTTTCATAGATCCTAGCATGGAGCTGTCTCCAGATCATGTCATTCTCGGGGATTTACATGGACAGGGGCACGTCTGGGACCAGGGCGGATTGTCTTCACAGGCCCAGGGATCCGACGCATTTACGTTCGGGTATGATTTCTTCGCGGATCTCGGCCTGCCCTATCATGGCGTACCCACTGGTCTAGACGAGCCTCTTTCTGGAGACGAGGATGACGACCCCGAGCCCGGGATGTTCATGGCCGCAGAGGATGTAGGCACGAGTCGTAAGAGGGGCCGAGGGAAGGCGCTAGCCTCCGAGGATTCTGATGAGTGATTTGGTTGTTTAGGACAGATACAATTTATTTTTTTATGCACACTTTTTTCTCCTTTTTTTTTGGAATGTAATAATTTAGGATTACTTACTTTCTTTTTTTTTATTATTATGCATGTGGATGTTGCATGAGCCCGGTTTTTTGGCAGGGGTGTGAATTTTTGGTATATGAACTGTTTTGGACAGGTTTTGTGCAGGTTTCGAGCGGCTGGGATGAAATATTCCTCCGCGGTGCAGCAGTAAAAACTGCTGCAGATTTTTTTTCTGATGGTAACATTCCTGTCCGCGCGGATGGGGATGAGGCTCAATCCTGTCCGCGCGGATAAGAGTGAAGTCTGACACTGGCATTTAATTTTTGCTTTGGATCTGGTTTTCCCCACTTTTAATTCAAACAACCATTCCAACTACCAGTTCAAACTGCATTTTTCGGGGAGGAAGAGAGAAAAAGCCATGGAAAATTTTAGAAAAACTTCATCAAAATTGTCCCAAGAAATCCAAATGTCATTTTTCAACAAATTCAAGGATTGGTCCCGGGAGATTATGCACGAGAGGAGATCATTTTTTGAAGAAATGTACAAGATAAAATGCTTGTGGTCTCTCAAAGAATTGGTTCCGGACTATGAGCTTTTGAGGACCTCCGCTTTATTTTGGGATACAAGAAGACATGTCTTTTGCTTCTCCTACAATGAGGTGGTCCCGACTGTTGAAGAATTCCGAGCTTTGCTTGGTGGTCCCGAGGTGGAAGATATCGCGGTTCCTTTGCCCGGAGGAGCTTCCTTTGTTGATAGGTTGTGCAACCTTCTTCATCTTTCCCCGGAGGAAGCACAAGGTATGATCCGTGGTCCTGATCATTTTGACATTTTCGGTCTTCCTGATAGATTTAGGGGTTTAGGAGTGGCTAATGATGCATATTGGGATGCTTTTGCACTCTGCATGTTTGGGACTTTGTTTATGGTTTACTCCTTTGGGATTTGTCATCGGGCTTTGCTGGATGTGGTTGTACACTGCCGTTTGGGCTGGGATGTTATTCCCTTGATCCTGGGAGAGACCCTTCATGCCCTTGACAGGTTGGCTACCGGGAGGCGGTATATGCACGGGGGCAGCCCGTTTCTTTTGACTATGTGGCTGATGGAACGCCTGGGGATCCTTCACGAAACTTCTGATGCGGTCAAACCTTGAACTTTTGCCAGGAGAGGTGTTACTGTGGATCTTGATGATCAGGGCTCATGGGAGTATTGGATGGCTTGTCGCGGTACTGTGGATATCAGATGGTTGGTGCCTCATTGGCGGGTAGAGACTCGGAGAGTACTTCAGGATGGTTCTCATGTGGTCATGCTTCCGGGGCTTTCTCAGTCCAGTTTTTATATTTCGGCTCTAGTTCGGAGACAGTTCGGCTTGGAGCAGACTCCTTTGGAGGGTTTTGAGGACATAACTACCAGGGTGGTGGCTTCTGCTTCGATGGATGATCCTTCAGTGTTCCCATTTCTTTCCCGAGCATGGAGGTATGACGTCTTTCCTCCTAGGGTTATCCTCAGGCGTCCAGGGCACGTATTTCTGACCACTTGGTACTTGGATTGGTACGAGAGGCATTTGGGGGAGACTCAGGTGGCTATTTTGAGACGGCGTGAGGCCATTGTTGGTGCGGAAGATATGACGGTTTCTGAGAGGAGGAGGGCCGAGGCGAGAGCCAATCCTTATGATAAGAGTGGAGATGTCGTGACTGACTACGAGACTTATGTCAAGAGACAGGAGGGGAGGATTCCTATGTTGCCGGCTCGGCTATAGGAGATGAGAGACGAGGCTAGGGCTACTAAGGCCCTGACAGACGCTGGTTTGATAGATCATGTCCCTACACCAGAGCTTGGTAGGAGGAAGACTGACATTTTTCCTGTGCAGAGGAAGAAGACCCGAAGAGGAGGAAAGAAGAGGGGAGAAGCCAGTACGAGTGGCTTGGAGTGACCTTGAGGTTTCTGAGTATCCCTTTCTAGCCATAGCAGGCACATTAGTTGTTATGTATCTTAGTTTCTTTTAGCAGGTTGTAAGTTGTAGGAATGAACCGAGCTTAGACTCATCAAAAAGTTTTTAACTGTAATGAATACGAGAATTGCTTCAGATTTTTTCAAAACGCTTTCATGGCTTGATCAATGTGTTGATGACAAAGCATGGCTTTTATTTGTGTTTTAGACCGAACCGTTTCCGGCTGCCTACGTTTCCCTTGGACCAAAGGGCTCAGGTCTCCGTAGTTCGACTCGGTTAATTTTTTTGTTTTTTTTGTTTTTTGTTTTTTTTGTCGGTGCAACCCTGTCTTTTACCTAGGCCGCCTTTTCGGGTTTTCGACCTAGTTGGGTATTACTCTTTTAGCACTCCATCTTTTTTTTTTATCTTTTTTTTGTTTTTTTTTTTTGCGGTGCAACCCTGTCTTTTACCTAGGCCGCCCTTTCGGGTTTTCAACCTAGTCAGGTATTACTCTTTTAGCACCCTCCTCTTTTTTTATTATTATTTTTTTTGTTGTTTTTTTTCGACTCATTGTTTTACGCGTAGTATCTGCGCAGCTTATCGCCATTCACTGGGTGTACAAAAGGATTTCCGTCGAGGTCTGCAAGTTGCATGGCCCCTCCGGAGAAGATCTTCTGAACAACATATGGTCCGACCCAGACAGGCTCCCATTTGCCAAGCGGGTTGATGCGGATCGGGGGCTTCTCTTTCAAAACAAGGTCACCTTCCCCGATCTCCCTGTTTTACTTTCTTATCGAAGGCTCTGGCCATTCTTCCTTGGTAAGCTCGGATATGTTCCATGGCTCTCAATCGGCGTTCATCTAACAGAGCCAATTCATGATGGCGACTCTGGAGCCATTCGACCTCGTTGATCTGACTTTCCAACAACACGCGGAGTGAGGGGATTTCTAGCTCGACTGGGAGTACGGCTTCCATTCCATAGGTGAGAGCAAACGGTGTTTCCTGCTGCAGCTTCCGACGGATGTTCTCAGATCCCCAGAGAGCAAGGTGAAGCTTGTCAGGCCAATCTCTGCCTCGGACAGCCATTTTCCGAATGATGTTTTCCAAGGTATTGTTTGCTGCTTCGACGGATCCGTTAGTTTGGGGCCTATAGGGAGACGACTTGTGACGGATTATTCTGAATTCCGCTAGTAGCCTGTCGCATTACCCTTCAAAGTGGGATCCATTATCTGAGATGATTTTGGCCGGCAACCCGTATCTGCATATGATGTTCTCTTTGATGAAGAGGGCTACTTTCTTTGAGTTGAGGACTTTGTAAGATTTGGCTTCAACCCATTTGGTGAAATAGTCCACTGCTACCAGGACGAATTCGTGGCCGTTGCTGCCTGATGGTGTGATTTTGCCTATGACATCAATTCCCCAAGTGACGAAAGGCCAAGGGGTTGTCATGCAGTATAGCTCGTGTGGAGGCAAGTGGTTGAGATTCGAGTACCGCTGGCATTTGTCGCAGCTTCTGACGAACTGGATGCAGTCAGTTTCTATGGAGATCCAAAAGTACCCCATTCTTAGTATGATTTGCATTAGAGCCCGAGCATTCATGTGGGGGCCGCAGGTACCACCATGTACTTCTTTCATGAGTTCTGTAGCCTCTTATTTGCCGATACACCGCAGAAGGGGGCCTTGATAACGCTTTTTGTACAACATGTTTCCCAAGAGGACATAGCGGGAGGCGAGTCGTTTCAGGGCTGAGAGGTTTTTTGCTTTGATTCCCTCTTTGTATTCCCCATCTTCATTTTTGAAAGAGGCTTCGCCATTTTTCAAGTACTGATAAATCTGGGTATACCAGGGATCATTGGCCAGCTCGGCCTCCGTTTCGATTTCAAAGCAATAAGCGGGGTTTTCTCTTCTCCCGACTCTGAATGGCTTGACAGACTTTCCCTCGGGTATTTCAACGAGAGAGGCTAGTGTTGCCAGAGCATCTGCGAATCTGTTGTGATCCCTGGGCAAGTAATGAAAGTTGATCTCCTTGAACTGAGTCACTAGCTCTTCCATGTAAGTGTGATACTTCTGTAGACCCGGATCCACGGTCTTCCATTTGTTAGACACCTGGTTGATGATGAGGGCAGAGTCACCATATACTTCCAATTCTTTGATATTTCTTTTGAGAGCGGCCTCCAATCCGGCTATGCAAGCTTCATATTTGGCAGCATTGTTGGTAACCTCGAAGTTCAATTTTACCGCTATGGGAGTGTGTTCGTCAGTAGGATCGACCAGAAGCATTCCTATCCCATTTCCCTTTTTGTTTGACGCCCCGTCAAAGAAGAGCTGCCAACGATTTTCTCCTTCTAGAGCAAAGATTCCATCATCGGGGAATTGGGGCTCAGGTCCTCTGGACTCATTACTTGGGAAGTCGGCCAACTGTTCTGCCATTACTCGCCCTTTCACGGATTTTCTTGTCACATAAGTGATGTCGTATTCAGCCACAAAGAATGACCATTTTGCCAACCTCATGGAGATGGAAGGCTTGTCGAACAAATATTTGATGGGGTCCAACTTTGAGACGAGATGTATCGGGTGAGACTGCATGTAGTGTTTCAACTTTCCCACTACCTGCACTGTGCCCGCGCAAGTCTTTTCACAAGCAAAGTAATTGAGTTCACTCCCTTGAAGCTTTCTGCTCACGAAATAGATGGCATTTTCAACCTTAGAATCTTTCTTCTCTTGAGCTAACATAGCCCCAATTGCTGTATCCGTGACAGTTAGATATAGCAATAGTGGCTTTTGCTGATGTGGCGGGCAAAGGATCGAGGGATTCACAAGGTACGCGTTGATCTTTTCAAAAGCGAGCCGGCATTCTCGAGTCCATTCTGTAGGCACTTTTCTTCATCAACTTGAAGATTGGCTCGCAGATCGAAGTCAGCTGATTTACAAAGCGGCTTATGTATTGCAGTCTTCCCATGAAGGATTTTACTTCTGTCAGCATCTGAGGTGGCTTCATTTCGACTATGGCCTTGATTTTCTGGGGATCTACTTCAATTCCCCGTTCCATCACCATATATCCTAGCACCTTGCCTCGTCTTACACCGAAGGTGCATTTGGCCGGATTAAGTCTCATGTTGTGGTCTCGGAGGCGGCCGAAGAATTTTCTCAAATCAATGAAGTGTTGGCCATTGGATCCTTTGGAATGTATTATCATATCATCCACATAGACCTCAATTTCTTTGTGGATCATGTCATGGAACAAGGCCGTAGCTGCCCTCTGGTAGGTAGCCCTGGGGTTCTTCATTCCGAATGGCATAACCGTGTAGCAGTACGTGCACCAAGGGGTGGTGAAGGCTGTCTTGGCTTGGTCTTCCTCTGCCATTTTGATTTGGTTGTAGCCGGCAAAACCGTTAACGAAGGATTTGACCTCATAATTGGCCGTGGTATCCACCAAAGATGTCAATGTTTGGTAGGGGAAATCATCTTTTGGACTAGCCTTGTTCGGATCTCTCAAGTCCACGCAAAGATCGGATCTTCCCGTTGGCTTTGGTCACCGTCACTATGTTGGAAAGCCATGTCGGATATTCAATGACCCTGATGAACCCTGCTCTGAGCATCTTTTCTATCTCCTCCTTCACCTGCAGAGACCATTCGGGCTTAATTCTTCTCGCTTTGCTTTACTGGCTTGACTTCCGGGTCGAGCGGTATCCGGTGTTCAACTATGGAAGGGTCGAGGCCAGGCATATCCTTGTAGGACCATGCAAACACATCCACAAATTCTCTTAGCAGCTCAATCAGAGCATCCTTTTCAGTTCCTTCGAAGAAACTACCAATCTGCGTCTCTTTAGGCTCTTCCGCAGTTCCCAAATTCACACTTGTCAAAACCTCTTCGGCAGCTTGGGCTCGATTTTCCTCTTTCCGAACAACCTGCTTAAAGATTTCTTTAATATATTGTTCATTTAATGTGTCTGCTTCTTTATCTAATGAATCATTATTAACTGTTTTTAGGTTATTAGTTAATTTATCATTAGTTAGAGTGGCAATCAGGGGATACTCAGAAAGGTCCATCATTTCATTAAGAACAAAGGGGAATACAGCATTGGCTACAACTTCGTAGTCTTCAGGCGTAAGGCCATCGGACGACTCTAGAGACTCAAACTCGACAATGAGAGACTCGGAGGACTTTACATAGGTTGACACAAGGGGACGGGGGACCAATCCAAGCTTGGTGATCATTTCCTCCTTGGTTGCGGCCGGACCCGAGAGAATTTCCCAATTCTTCAGTGGCATTGCTGTCAGGGGCCTCATGACTCGGGAATTGCATTGTTTCTGTCCTCCTTCCTCAATCATTGCTACCATCTCTTTGACTGAACCAAAGTCGATCAGATCTGGCACCTGGACCTCTTCCCCGAATAACTGTTGCATAACAGGGCCATCCCAATCATCTGAAGGGAATTCCGTAGCTTTGGCTTTCGGCATTGTCAGCTCAAACTCAGGCTTTGGGCCTTCTTGGGCAGTCGGGACCACAGTGGCAAGCTTCTCGAACTGCTCTACTAGGCTTGGCACGCCTTTGAAAGTGTACTCGCTCTCCATGGTAGTGGTAGCCCCAGGTATCTTGGGTAGATCCAAAAACATTCTACGGACCGGATTTGCCTTGGTTCCCCTGAGCTTGTTAAGGTCATGCTGTAACTTCATCCATCCCTCTGCCGGAGTAGGTTCTTTGACTGGGGCGCTACCCCGCTGTGTAGGACCTTTTACAAAGTAGTCATCCAAATAAGGACTGAAAGGGAGAGATTTAGGGCCGTTGATCGGGACCCTTCTTGTGGCAGCTTCTCCCCTTTTCCGGGCAATTTCCTTCTTTCGCAAAGGTCCACCGAGGTGGCCTCATATCCTGTGCCGTGGCGAGTTTTCTGTCCCTTCACCTCAATAACTTTGTGAGTTCCTTGCCGATGCTTCCCTGCATCGAGACCAGGCAGGTAGCTCATCCTTCTCATCATCTTCAAGACTGGAGGGATCTTGTCTCGAGTGATCGTCAGATCTACGTTACAAACTTGGGCTTTGGGAGGCTCGACCGTGAAGCCTGTTAGCATGAGACCTTCCTCGTCATGTTTGATCTCCAGAATAGGTATCCCACCCGTATCAGTGCCCTCCAAAGTGACTAGGTCTCCATAAATGGTTGTCAAATCCCCATCCGAGACGAACTTCACACACTGATGGAGGCTCGAAGCAACCCCCTTAACTTGGTGCAGCCAAGGTCTTCCCAACAGGGCATTAAAGGTGATTGGGATATCGATAACTTGAAATTCCACAGGTATCATCTTCTTGCCGAACTAGAGGGCCAAAGTAGCAACCCCGAGTACTGTGCGAGATGTCGAGTCATAAGCTTTGACTGTGAGGGAGGAAGGCTTTAGATCTGTGGACTTGATGTCGAGCAGACTCATGATCTTTGTCGGGAGGATATTCATCCCAGACCCATTGTCAACCAAAACTCGGGGAAGACGTCGTTCATCCAGCTGGAATGTGATGAAGAGGGGCTCATTATGATCGGCTCCGAACTGAGGGAGATCAAGGTCTGTGAAAGTGATTATATTCCCATAGTGAATGTTCCCAATCATTTGCACTACGTCATCAGGAGTAGCATCAATAGGGACCAGCGCGGGCTGTGCTTTCTTCCCTTTAGCTTGTGGGGATAAGATGAGGTGAGTAGGGACCATAGAGAGATGTTGGCCTGAGTTTGCTTCAACTGGGTGAGCACGGGATCCTCCTTCTCTGGGTCAGGAGTTTCGGCGGTTCTGGCATAGGGGTTACAGTTCTCCCTGTGTGCTTGATCTCGCTACCTTCTTATCTCGCCTTGGGGTTCCCCCGGTAGATCTCGCTCGATCGGGTCAATAGGTTGACTTCCTCATCTCGTTGCTTCTTTGCTAGATTTCTTCAACGCCGCCAAGGTCAGGAGGAGCCTTTTGGCTACCGGCCACCGGTTCTCGACTGAGCTTAGCGATGGTGAGGGGCCGAGCTTGAGCCGCACCGATTTCTTCCCGGCGCCTTCCGAACCGTTTCCCAAGTTACAAGCTTTTGAACCCGCGGTTGTGTCGTTGTTCCTCGGATGGCCCACAGACTAAGGCATCTTCCGATTCGTCCTCATAATCATATCCCGCCCGCCCATGGCTATCATACAAAGAAGAGCCGCTACTCGTGGCCGGGTGGTTTTTCCTTTTCATCTCCGGTATAGTGCAGCCAATCTGGCTCCTTTTTGTAATACTCGACACTAGAAATGATGATGGCGCTCTGTGCAGGGGGTGCATCGGATATCATACCAGTGTCCAAGACTTCTCTCAGAGCTAAAATGCATTCGGGGAAGGTGATCTCTTCTTGGGTGATCTTGACAAGGATTGTCACTTTGCCTCGGGGCGAATTTGATCTGACCATGGTTACCTTCTCATCGGGGAGGATGGGAGTCAGTCTTCTTTTTCTAGCAGTACTTTCAACTATCTCGCTTGGATCGGGTGCTTGAGAATCCTTTCCCCAAAGCATGGTAAGCAAGTGTTGAACTCAACGACATCTACGTATTCAGCCCTGTGAAAATTCATGGCCTTTATGTCCTCGGTTTCATAATCGTCCTCCGAACTTTCTTCGATCTTATGACTGTCAGCCTCCATTTCATCATACATCTTCTTTCTTTCACCCTTGCAAATGGGGCAACCACAAGTGAAGGACAAACAATGTTCTTGTCCACAGTTTGACGTAATGCTCGGTAGATCCGGGTCCAAATGAGGAGTACCCGGGTCCACCGTCTGCACAGGAGCAATTAAGAAGGCGTCATGTGGGTCCATGGGTATGAAGGCAACCGGGGAGACATTTAGATTGATAACCCTCTTCGTTGTTTCTATGCACTCTGTGTTCGAGCGGCTCTACAGTGACCCTTACAAGCTTGTGATGCCGTCTGCTCTAGGGAAGGAAGAAAAGGAACCGATGACATTTACGAATTCATCGTCTCGCCGTTGCTGAAAACCTCCCTTTTCAACCAAAGCCTCAATAAAATTTCTCCATTCGCTCGCTAAGTCCTTATAGGGAACATTGTGCTCTAGGATTTCGGATATGTATGGTTCTTCAAGTGGGCTTTGTCGTTCCCCATCCTCTGAAGTATTCGGGCATTGACCACAAGTACATCTTACGAGTAACACTTCGTGGGGGTCCGTCCCTGTCGGTATCTGGCCTGCATTTTCTGGCGGCCTTTCATCGTCACTGGCTGACAACCATCCATTATGCCCGGCACCCGAGATGTCATTTCCAGCATGATTGTTCCTGCATCGACTCGATCCGGGGTCTCGCTGACTCTCGCTCGTCGTCATCATCGTCATCACTGTCATCAGAATCATCATCCTATACTACTGGGATTTCGGCTATGAGAGAATGCCGATCAAATCTATTAGGTGAGGATGGGTGCGTGAAACCGCAGAAGTTGTCATATGCCCCCATTGCTGGGAGCGGCAATTGCGACTCAGCTTCTCCTCCCAGAAATCGAGGGGGAAGAGTGAGAGGGGGCGGCACATATTTGACCCCAGGTAGGATATGGAAACCATCCTCCTCCTCTGAATTTTCATCTTCAATGTCCTTGGGATCCTACTCGACTTCTCCCAGGACCAACTTGCAGAAGTGTATTAACTCCAGGTGCTCTTCGGCCACTTTGCTGATAAGCCCCAGCACAGGCGCCCGCCTGAAACTTTCTTGTCCAATCCTCTTTTATTGCTCCAGCCACCTCGTATAAATGGTTTTCTCATGATTTGATCTGAATAGCCCCAGCTCTTCATTATCAGCTATCCCTTCCTCCGAGAAGTAGCGGGCTTTGTATTCTTGCAAGAAACGGGTAATATGGGACCAGGGAGGACTGGTCTGTTCATCACTCTCGAGGCTGAAAGGGATTCCGAATTCAGGATCCTCGACAAGATTGTTCATAGGTATTTTGTCGGTCTCCACATCTTCCTCGGCGTGTGAAGGCTCTTCGGCTTCAATCATGTTTACCTGGTTGTGATTTCTTGGAAAGGGATTTTTGATCGTGTTAGGCCCCTGGCCTTCCAACTTTCCTTGTTCTATCAACCCCTGGATTGCTTTTTTCAGAGTAAAGCAGTTATCTGTCAGATGTTCGTGGGTTTGATGAAAAGCACAGAACTTAGAAGTATCCACGGGAGCATTTGGATTCCTGGGTTGGAAATTTTCTAAAGGCCGCAGCAAGCCTTCTTTCACCAATCCTCTAAAGACGTCGTTCAGAGGCATTCCGAAGCTTTCGAGGTTTATGACCCGAGGTTTGGGCTGGTTTCCTGGGAGCAAAAGGAGTTGCATTATTACATTCCTGCCCTGTGTAATTGATCACCTCTTTACCTTTAGCAGGAGTAGGAACAGTGTTAGAAGGAGGAGCTCTGTATCTGTAGGCGGGTGCAGCAGCCGGCTGCTGATTGTAAGCCTTTTCAAACATAGCCGCGGAGTTAACCATAGCAAGTAAGTCTGAGTAGGGGAAGTGGCTGAGGGAGGTTCTCAAATGCGGTTTCAGGCACGACTGGAAGATGTCCAATTGTTCCTCTTCTGAGGGAGGAATGGCCATCTCACTAAGTTTCAGATTCCACCGCTTGTAAAAATCCCCAACATTCTCATCGGGGCGCTGCACGGTTGTCTGCAAATCAACTCTATTTGTTTCACATTCCAAATTAGCTTTATACTTCTCTGTGAAAGCGCTGGTGATCTGGTCCCATGTAGCCCTGGCCTCGGGTTTTAAGCGGAAGAACCATTTTAGAGCACTGGATTTCAAAGAGAGACTGAAATAGTCAGCCAACTGCTGATTGGTGCATCCTTTGGCCTTCATTGCCAAGGTATATGTGTCCAGATGAGTTTTCGGCCATGCAGTCCCATCAAACAGGTCCAGATTAGGCATTACAAACTTGTGGGGTAGGGGAACAATGGAGTCCGGGTCTGTAAGCCGGAAGGCAGACTTCTTAGCAGTCAATTCGGCAATCTGCGCTTTCATTTCCTTGTGTTGCTCCATGAACCAGGCCAGGTGAGGGTCTTGTGGGGGAGCCATGGCGTTCAGACCAGTGACGGAACTGGAGAGGGGAGTTACCACTGGCGGCAGACTGGTGGATGGAATGGCCGGTCCGGGGACGTAGGTAAAAACCTGCCCTTGGCCCGAGTTACCCTGGGGAGCGTGAGTAGGAGCCCGGGCATAGGGATAGAACCTTGCGGCTTGTTGTTGACTTTCAATCGGCAAAGAGGGTGGAGGCAGGCCCGATGTAGCCGGATAGCTTGGTTTTCCAGGTTGAGATTCATAAGTAGGCATAGGTGCGGGCTGGTGTCCCTGGTTGTTGAACTGTATGCCAGGCTGTGGCGAGGGTGGATAACCGAGAGGGTATTGTGGCCCGGGGGATTCTGATGAAACTGGATTAGGGGCTTGGTGGCCCATTGATCCCTGAGTGAGAAATGGGTTTGTGGAAACTGTGTTAGGAGAAGCTGAACTAGCATCATTCTGAGGAGGGGCTCCTGACTGTTGTCCCGAACCAAACTGTGGTGGCTTCCCAAACTGTTGCTGCGGCACTCTGAACTGCTGTTGTGAAGGTCCGGCTTGATCGTTTCCGAACTGAGATGGGATCCTAATTAGCTGTGGAATTCCAAGGTACCCCCAACCATGAGAAGACATTCCGTGCTGATTTTGCCCCCACTGAGGAACAGCGAACTGATTAGTCACGTCAGACTGCACGGGTCCAGTAGTCTGTAGTTGGGGAGCTGGCTGACCCAAAGACCGAGGAGCATGGGTTCTGGTAGCAGGACCATAGGAGGTTGGTGGCGGCATCCTGGAGTAATCAGGGCGACCGAGATTGGGATTGGGGTCCTCTTCTTCTTCCACGGTGAAGGTGCCATCGGGATTGAGACTGGCGGCCAAACCATGGCTCCTGATAGCTTCCATAAGGCTATTAATCTGTGCTTCCTGTCGCAATCTCATCTGTTCTGCTAACTGATTCCACTGCTGTTCTGTTTGAGGAGTCCCGGGAGGCGGAGTGATGTTGTCCCCATCGTTACCGGCTGATGCAGACATTCTGAAACCCGGAGTCGAAACAAATGGTGAAGCCGACGATGCGCTTGACTCTTCCCAACTGATCAAACGGTGGCCCGGCGCCCGAAACCAAGCTTTGTGGGAAGCTGCGGGGGAAAGACACGAGGGTTCAGATATTTGGGAGTGAAGGAGGGTAGGTGTTTGGGCTTTGGGCTCATGCAACATGCAGTTATTTGTTCCGGTTTACTTAAAGCATGTTTTATTAAAGCCTAATCGGTTGGAAATGATTGCTCTTCTTTTTCGCAAACTACTCTGATTCCTGGATCAGTGGGACCCATTACTACGCCTGCGGACCCTCAACCTGTAACCTCGAACAAGGGTTCCGTAGGGCAAGCAGGTCCCACCGACCGAAAAGAAAACGATCCTAAAGTCTGGCGGGTAATCTAGTCTTAACGAGCATTCGATGTAAATTACGGACAAAGCTGACGTCAAAGGTCAAGATTATGTCCGGGGAGCTCGACGAAAAGTCGGCATGGCTCAGACTAATAAATGTCCATAACTGCTCTTGACCCGTCGTCAGTTAAGTCGTAATTAGACATGGAATAATCATTAATCCATGATGACTCAGTGTTATGCCGAGAGTCGGTGCATAAGTTGTGCTGGTCACAGTCAAAATCAAGGCGCCAGTCAAGATCTGGTCAAAGTCCGTGACGGAAAACCGACAGGACTTCGACTGATTAGGGTCCCCGAAAGATGTTGACTTGGCATGCCGACTAAGAGTTGACTGGCAAGGTGTATACACAGACAGGACACGACACGGACAAGACTAAAAACCAACCGGGTCTCGGACAAAGTGTGTCACGGATAAGTGCATGGTCGACACGAGGCTCCAAGGGTGTTTGGGTAGTCCCGTGCTCGCACCGAGAGGCGTAATAAGGCCAAACGGACTGCTACTGGGATTTCCCCGGATTAAGGACGTAATGTGCAGTGTAAGGCCAAGTGCGCGTAGTGTGCGAGCAGTCTATCTTCTTTTTCTGAGTAAAATAGAAATTTTCACACGTGTCTTAAAGAGTATGATGTATGCGAAAAATTTTGAAAATGTTTTTTTTTTTGATTTTTTTTTGAAATTTTTTTTTGAAAATTTTTTTTTGATTTTTATTTTTTTGAAAATTTTATTATTTTTTTTTATTTTTTTTTGAATTTTTTTTTTTGCAAATATTTTCGAATTTTTTTTTTTTGAAAGCAAATGAACACATAAGCACAAAATTCAAACAGTTAAAGAAACGAGTCCGAAAGTCAAGATATCGATTCTTCCGGGACAGTCAAAACAACACGAAATGTGCAAAACAAACACACACACAGTACAAATGGTTTCAAATGCCGGGACGGAAGTTTGACCCACAAAAGCTTTTCTTTTTTTTTTTTTTTTGAAAAAAAAATTTAAAAAGATAAAGCCATTTTTCCCCAGCGGAGTCGCCACTGTGATGATGCCACGATTTTTTTTGAAAAATCAAACGGAGTCGCCACGCCATTTTTTATTTTAAGGGCCAAAACTTTGAAAAATGCTCAAAATTAGAGAAAAATGGGTTCGGAGATCACGTTACACTCCGGGAAGAACGTTAGGGTTCACCCGGAATGCCTCGTAAAACGAGTCTTCCTAATTTAAAACCATTTGTGTGTGTGTGTGTTTTGCAAAAGGAGTTTTCTGGAAATAAAAGTTTTGACTGTACTGGACTGAAATTTACCAAAATAATGTGCTTCTGTGAGAGAAAAATGACTGAAAAACAAAATGTCTGTCCATTTCATTTATGTCCGCGCGGACCAGAGCGAAGTTCATTCTTATCCGTGCGGATGAGACAGTAAAATTCCTTTTTTGCAGCTTTTCAGTCTGATTCTGTAAATTCCAGAATGTAAACTGGAGTTACAGAATCAGAACTGGAGTTGGCACCAGAAAATGATAAGAAAACATTTTTGAATTTGGCATCTATGCTTGTCCCCACTTTCCTTAGGCTTTGATTAGTGATCACTAAACATGATTAGTGGTGATCTACTATATCAAGCCATCCTTAGGGTACATTAGGACTTGAAAGCATTTCATTTGCTTGGGATGGGGAGATTTAACATAAAACAAAGATTTAATGTATGAAAATTGATATTAGGTTAAGGATGTATCAACTTTAGAGTGGATTTCTAAGGTGGTCATTAAGATGACCATCCTTGAAATCCTTGAACTCAATGTATCAACTTCACCCTTTTTGTAACCTATAAACCTTAATGATCTTCATCCATGAAAATTGTTCCAAGGTGAAGATCTTAGGTTAGGAAAAAAAATTTAAGGAAGTAAAGACAATTTAGACCTTTTAAAATGGTCATCCATGGAAATTTATTCCAAGATGACTACATTTTAGGTCAAATAAAGACTAATATCACAAGAAGAAGGTGAAAATAAGAATATGGACCATTTAGTGTGATCATCCAAGGAGATGAACTCCAAGGTGACCACACTTTAGGTCAAGAGACCAAGTAACAACTAGTTAATGTAAGAAAAGGAGGACAACAAACTAAGAGAATGTAGATCCTTGTATAGAATCATCTATGGAGATTAACTCCATAGAGATCCTCTTGGATCTAGAACAAGAGATGAACAATGAGCAATTTACATCTTTAAAATGTGAGATGTATGCATGGATGTGGGAGATTAAGATAAGGAGAAGGAGGGTTTACCAATGGTTGTACCCTATCTTCTTTGGATTTGTGTTTGGGGCTTGAATTTGATCAAGATTTGTGTTGGGATTTTGTGTTTTTGCTTGGTGTATAAGCTGTTTTCTGGGTATTTTTCGAATATAACAGTAAGGGTTTGAATTCTTGTCTTGTTAAACTGAGAGAGAATGATTTAATTTATAGGCAAATTTTAGGTTACAAATATGTCCGCGCGGACGAGAGTGAGCCTCATTCTTGTCCGCTCGGATGGTAATGTAGGCGTGCCTGACTCTGCGAAAAGTAGTTTTGGCTGCTTGCATTTAATGTAAAGTAAGTCAATTTCTTGGAAATGACTCTTCCAATCCGGTTTTTTGACCTATTTTGATATTTCTTTAAGGCCCTTTTTGTTTAAATTGCCTTAGGAAATAACCAAAATGCCCTTAACTGTCCATTTGACGTGGAAGTCGTTAAATTGGGCTGAAGGAACATTGGCGGTTCAGATTGGGACACTTACAAAAAGGCAAGGCCAAAGTTTCTGTGAGTGCTACCAAAGGTGCTACCAAGAAGAGGATATCATCTGAGGTAACACATGCCCCCTCCTCTGTCCCTACACAATCTTCTCCTAGTGATAATGAATTATCTGGTGATGAGTTTAGTCGAAATGAAGAGGATAAAGCTTTTCCAAAACAATTTCTTACTTTGGAATTATAAGAAAGAAAACATGGAGTTTTGGCTTAATAATTCAAGTAAGAAATTTTTAAAAGAAAAGCATATTGATGAGGGCCTGTTAAAAAAGGAAGGGATGGTTCAGTTTTTGAAGGACATGAATTTTCTTAAGGAAAATAACCATGCCTCAGTTTTTGTTGAAAGTGTTGTGAGAAATTTTTTTGCTAACCTACATGCTCATTTGGATAATGAAGGATCTGAGAAATTTGGGAAAGTTTTTGTGAGGGGTAAGGTTTATTCATTTACTCCAGCTCTTATTAACAAGGTTCTAGGCCTCCCAAATTTAGATGACGAGAGCATTAGGGTTAATAGGGATGAAATGGTCAAGCTTCTCACACACAACAAACTTCAGACCTGGCCTTTAAAGGAAAAACTTCATGCTTCTAGGCTTACTTCTCTGTACTCTGTGCTTCACAAGCTTTGCATCTTCAATTGGCTCCCTACTACGAATGAACCTATTGTTACATTGGAGCATGCTAATGTTTTGTACAGATTGGGTAAAAATCTAAGGATTAACTTTGGAAGATTAGTGTTCAAACACTTAGCCTCGTGGGGTAGAAAGAAAGAAATGAACATTAGCTTTTTCCCCTATCCTTCTTTAATCTTCAAAGTCTTAGTTTTTCAATCCTTGCCTATTGAATCCTTTGATGCTTTCACCTCTGAACCTGAGTATTATACCATTGATCAACAACTGAAAAAGGGTAACAGGTATACAAAAGATCTTCCTTGGAAAAAATCTGATGAAACTGCCTCTGTTCTTCCTAGTACTATCTCACGTGATATCCCAAGTGCTTCCCCAGGTGTTGCCCCTAATACTTTTGCAGGAACTGATGCTGCAAGTATTATGTCCAATATGATAAATCTTCTAGGCAACACTTCTTCATCAATCCCAAAGACGACAATGCTCAACTTCTTGCACAAATAGTCAAGTGCAATGGGAGAACTTGTTGAGGAATGGGCTAAGCTTAAGCAGGCTACTGATACTTTCATTGATGAAATTTCTTCCCAAACAGGGAGAGGATCTGCTGCTGCTACAAATTCTGGAGCTGGTGTTACAGTAGGTGCTACCACCAGTGCTGGCCCAAGTGATGGTGGAGGTGATAGGGAAGGGGATCAGGAGGAAGATGAAGAAGAAGAGGAGTTTGAAGAAGAAGAAAACTGAAACCTGAAGGTTGATGTTGCCACTAACTTGTTGGTGGATTTGGTTTGTGGTGTCCTAAAACAATTTCTTTTTATTTGGTGATGTGGTTCCTAAACAATTTAATTTTTGTTTATGTTGGTTGCAAAACACTTTATTTGGTTTGTTTAAAACTTTAATAGTTAAGGTGTTTTGTTTACTTGGATGATATTTTGCTACAATGGTTTATGGTTTTGTTTTAACTTAGTTTATTTCGAAAACTTTTTTAAGTTTGAAATAAATTAGTTTATTTTGATAAATCATTATTTAGATTAGCTCCTTGATTAAGGAGGAGTTAATTTTCATGGAGATGTTATACTTTGTTTCTATGCTCTGTGTATCTGTTTATGGACTGACATATTGCAGGAGAGCAGCACATTAGGTTTGAGAAGAAATATCCAACTAAGGGGGATATTATTAGTGTAAACTGCAGATGACATCGTAGATGATTTCCCAGATTCCAGATGATATCGCAGATGATTTCCTGTGCTGAAATTTACATAGTTGTACATTTCTTATTTATTAATTAATGGACTAATATGCTAATATAATCTGTAAAGTTTATGGTGTATGTCCATATTTCAGGTTGCAATATGATTAAAGAAAGAGCTATAAGCGTGGGGAATTTGGAAGAAAAGGGTTTATGCATAAATGATATTTTATGCATAAAAACTTTACAAGAATTACTTTGGCAACAACAATGAAAAACGTGTGGAAACTTGGTCAAGGAGTTGTTACTGATTTAATAAAGAGAACAAGGGTGAGAATGCAGGCGTTGAAGCATGAACTTGGAGATTAATCAACACGGTTGCTACAATTGAGGAAGTGGGTGCTAGAAGTGAGGAACAAACTCAACCACTCTTCCTACTCTCCCTCAATGTGCAAGACAGCCCCAAGGCTGTTTATTTGAGTAGCCTTCAAGTATTTGAAGACTATAAATATGCTTGGAAGGTTTCATTTGAAGACACACCAAGATATGCCATTTCATACACACCTTCGAAGCTTTAGAGATAGAGTTCTTTGTTTAGTTCTTTTCATCCATCCTCCCTTGTAATTTCGCACCTGATTACATTGGTATTAAGTTGTGTGAAGGCTAGGATTGGATTTCGTTCTTTATCTCTTGTTCCATAGAGCTTATATTGTTATAGCCATAGGGAACATTTCAGCTTTGTAAATTCATTGTTCATAGTGATTATAAAGTCTTGCCTAAGAGGCATCCTCAAGTTATATTTATATAACTTGAGAAAAACAATTTTGGTGTTATTATTCCACTGCAATCTCTTTTACAAAAATTGTTTTATTTTCGAAGTGTGTGTGTGTGTGTGCTATCCCAAGTGCTATCGTTGGTGCTGTTATCACCTTGGATATCACTTGTGATTCTGGTCGTGACAATTTCAAGCTGTCCGGATCTGAGTCCGGAATTGAAGCAGACAATCACCTCCCTGTCTGTTAGGCTCTCTTCCACTTGGTCTACCATGGCTCTGAACCTATTGTAGTAGTTCAGAGTAGTTTCATTCTTCCATTGCTCGATGTTAGCAAGGTCAGTCAATCTCTTCTTCCTTTTCCCTGCCGTGGCAAAGTGATTCAAGAACTTCCTCCTCATATTCCTCCAGCTATTAATGCTTCCCTTTTTTAGCTCATGGAACCAGGTCAATGCTGTTTCGGAGAAGGTACTCGCAAAAGCTTTGCAGAGAATGTCATCTACTTTGGTGAGGAGGGCCATAGTAGATTCGAAACTTTGCACATGGTCCTTTGTGTCGGTGGTTCCCGCATACTTGTCAAAGCTTGGGACTTTAAAGGCAGGGTTAGGAGGTACATCATTAATTTCTTGGGAGAAGGGACGGGTTGCACAAGTGTCGTCATCTTCTTCGTCCTTCTTCCCCATCTCCATATCATCAATTCTCCTTTTTAAGAGTAACAGTTCTTTAGCATCAATCCCTTTTTCAGTGCTGGAATGAGTGCTTCGGTGGTAACTCCGGTGGGAGCTACGATGGGACCTTTCTCTTGGGTGACCATTCACCTTACTGTATTCCTCATCATTTCGATGGTGTTCTCGTCTAGAGGGTATTTTATCTTTCCTCAGCTCCCCTTCGTAGCCACCAAGGACCATTCTATACGGTTGAGGACTCCTCGGCCTGGCAAAGTATCGTGGACGAGGTGAATCACACCGAGGACGATGGCTAGGACGAGGTGATCTGTTAATACGAGGAGGGGATAAACGCCTAGCCAGACTGAGCCTTGCTCGTAAGTCGGGTGATTTTACCTCCTGCTCCCTCGAATTCAGGTGGCTTCTCAGGTTTACCACAGTCCTCTCGTTTTCATGATTGTTAGGACGAGGAGGTGTATCTCGGAGGTTCTGCCTCGGTGATACATCAGGCTCATGGGGAGGGGGATCTTGGCCACGAGGAGGGCTCCTCTGGCTACCTCGTCTCTCACCCTGAGTTTCCCTTCCGCGAGAGTTTCCTGACCTCGAAGGCCTAATGAACTCGGCCATGCTATTTTCAGGATCCAATTGCAATAATGCATTTTGAGTTTCATAAATTTTCTGCGAAGTCTCCATCTGTCGATGCAATAATGTACGTCGATCTATGGGCTGGGTGTTCTTAGCTCGTCTAACTTCAGCTTTCCTCATTGCCTGCTTGCTCGGAGCTCATTTCCATCTTGGACGATGAGGATGAGGAGGATTTGTACCTGTCCCCTCGGCAGCTGGCTGATTCTGAGAAGATCGGAGAGTTATGCTGAGGGGAGGTAGTCCCTCGATCTGAGGTGGAGGAGGAAGTACGTTGGTGTTGGGAGGTATCTCGTCCGAGTGAGTTCGCTCTTCCTCGTTAGTACGTCGGTGTTGGGAGGTGATCTGTTAATACGAGGAGGGGATAAACAGTTTGAGTCACTATCACCCCGAGTTGGGTTTGGGACAGATAGTGGTGATGAGGGTAGCAGACAGGGACCTGCTAGCCCAGTTTCTTTAGGAGGGGCTCACTCCAGAAGAGTTCAATGATAGGTCGGGCCTCCTTGCCTCCGAGGTAATGCTTGCTTGCTCTTTTTTCCCTTTGTTTCATTTGTCTTTGGTCATCATAATTTGGATCGTCACCTCACTAACTATTTTTACTCGTTGGTGCAGTCTCTTGCTTTGACGAAGCAAGCCAAGTACAGATGGTGGGCTGCCATTGAGAAGGAGCATATTGTTTCGACTAAATACTCCCGAAAAGCTAGAGAGGCAGCTGAGCTCAGGGAGAAGCTAGTGGACTCTGACTCCCAATGCCGGGCTATTCAGGCAGCTCATTTCAATGCAGAAAAAGAGCAAGATGAAGCCCTGGTTGATCTGAGGGTGGCAAGGGAGAAGCTCGCTCCTCTTCAAGCTCAGATTGACTCTCTAGCTCCCATCAAGGTTACGTTGGAGGAGGAGGTGGTACTGGACCGTCAGGAGAAGGCTAAGGCTGAGGGGTAAGTCGAGCAGCTGTCTGGTATGGTCCAAGACCATACTAGAAGAATAGAGCAGATGATCAATGACCACCAGGCAGCTCGGCTTAGGTGGGAGGAAGAAGCACAGGCAAGGGAGAAGCCCGCTGTCGATCTGTTAAAAAATAGCAATGAGTGCTACAACATTATAGTGTCCCATGCTAGGGACTTCAATAATGTTGGACACCAACATATGGCTCGACAAGCCATGGTAGATCCCTCTGTCGAGTTGCCCGTTGAGAAATTGGCCGAATGGGCCTATGCTTAAAGGTATGATGAGGCATCTTGGGCTGGTCATTCTCTTGTTCCTTTCAATGCCAACGACCTAGCCGTTATTGCCCAACAAGATGCTGAAGATAGGTTAGAGCCTTGGGTAGCCCCTCCAGTCGAGCAAAGGAATTTCAACGTTATATTCCAAGATCTTGAGGAGTCTGATGATATTGACGAAGATGATGAAGTCACTCAAGACCAAGTCTTTGAGGAGGTCAAGCATCAAGGGCAGCATCAGCCGGGGCATGGGGAGGAACAGAAGCAACATGAGCATCCTAGTCACGATCAAGAAGATTGATATATTTGTTTTGATTTTGGTTTTTAATGAACAAGTCTCAAACAATCTTTATCGATTGTTTTTAGTCGTCAATGCCTTGACCTGATTTGGGAGGCAGTTTAACTTACAATATTTTGTATTTTGATTAAGTCCTGAACTGCTTTTGGGGGACTTATTTTTTAATGCAAGTTGAACTTTGAATCATTCTGCTTTGATCCATATTTATGTCTTTTTTGTCGAACTAGATTAAGTAGGAGATTGACCCAAGTATTAGTCGGACCAATTTTGAGAACGAGGTTGACTTAAGGCTTTGATCGAGCCTGTTTTAAGGAACTAAACTGACATAAGTCTCCAGTCGAACCTGTTTAAGAACGAGGTTGAGTTAAGACTTTAGTCGAGTCTGTTTTAAGGAACGAAACTGACCAAAGTCTTCAGTCGAACCTGTTCAAGAATGAGTTTGACTTAGGACTTTAGTAGAGTTTGTTTAATATTTCGAGATCGACTAAGAGTCGGACATGATTTGAACACGGTGCAAGTATAACACAGTTTGTGAATAGAAATTCTCGGGGGTAACCCCATTTTATTGATGAAGTAGGTCGTTACACAAAGAGCTCAATCAGAAATAATATTTAACTAAGTGGCTAGCATTCCAAGGATGTTTCAGCTCGTCACCACCCGAATGGCCAATTATGTAGGTCCCTTCCTTGACAATTTTGGTGATGATGTAGGGTCCTTTCCAATCCGGAGATGATTTATTATGTTTGACTTTCCTTCCAGTTACCTCGATCTTCTGTAGGACGTAGTCCCCAACATTGAATGACCTCTTCTTAACCTTTTTATCGTGATAACCCTTAGTTTAATTTCTACTTGTAATTGACCATTCTAAGCTGAGCAGTCATCCGTTTCTCCTCCAATAGGTCCAATTCGAGCAATCTGTTGGAGTCATTTTGGTTTTGATCAAATAAAGCCACCCTTGCTTTAGGAATTCATAGCTCGGCATGTGCTATGGCCTCCGACCCAAATGTAAGAGCAACCCCTGTAGGCCCCTAGGTGGTTGTGCGGACTACCCAAATAGCAAGGGGTAGTTCGTCCAACCATCTGCCAGCTCGACCAATTAGGCCCTTACTTAGTGTTGTTAATACCAACTTTTTAGCCACCTCCGCTTGACCGTTTCCTTGTGGATAAGCAACGGATGATTTCCATTGTTTTACTCCCAATATCTTCATTTCTGTTTCAAAAGCAGTTGAGAATTGTAGTTCGTTGTCTGAAACAATTGAATGTGGCACCCCAAAGTGTCACCAAATGTAATCGGGGATGAAGTTGATGGCATTTTCTTCCGTTATCTTTGCCAAAGGCTTTGCCTCAATCCATTTAGTGAAGTATTCAATAGCAACAATCACGTACTTGCAGTTTCCTTGGGTGGGTGGGAAGGGTACGATCAAATCTACCCCCCACATGTCGAACGGCCAAGCTGTGATCACATGTGTGTTGCTCATTTGTTGGGAGCCTTGGTAGGTCGGCATATCTTTGACACTTATCACATTTCTGCATAAACTCACGAGCATCCTCCCTTAAATGAGGCCAGTAGTACCCCAAGGTGTATCTTGTCTGCCAAAGTTCTGGCCCCCGGGTGTCCACCACATATTCCACTATGTACTTCGAGCAAGAGTTGAGGAACTTCCATACGATGAACACATCATAATAAAGGCTTCACGAAGGATCTTCTGAATAATGCATCCCCGTATATAGTGAACCTAGGGGATTTCATCCTTACCATCTTGGCCTTCTGCTCGTCAGTTGGTAGTTCGCATGTTTCAATGTAGGCATTCATATCGTCAATCCAACACTTAGAGTCGTTAACCGAGCATAGAACCTGCACTCTTTCATATGCAGGATGCTCTATGTATGAGATTGGTTTTCCATGCCGCCCATCTGAAGTGGCTAACTTGGAGATTTGGTCGGCCAACTCATTATCCTCTGGGTCTATCCTTTGTATTTCCCAAAACTCTAAGTCTTGGATCAGCTTTTTTACCAGCTCGCAATACTTGATCAGAATAGAGTTGATCACCTTATATTCCCCCTTGACCTGAAGCACAATCAACTGGGAGTCGCAGTAAGATATGATCTTGGTCACCCCAAAGCATCTAGCATATTCAACCGCTGTGATCAAGGCCTCATACTCGCCCTAGTTGTTGGAGGCTTGGAACTTGAACCTTAAAGCTTCTTCAAAGACTCTACCAGTCTCTGAGTTGATCAACATGATTCCAGCTCCACTAACATTCTTAGTAGCAGATCCATCCGAGTAAATTTTCCAGCAATCATCGGGTAAACTCACAACTTGTTGGCTCGATTGCTCCTTCCCCTTCGAACTCCTCTTTGGGGTAGTCTCTGCATTGTCTTCTATGGTGAACATAAGCTCGACCAAGAAGTCAGCTAAAGGTTGAGCTTGTAAATCTTTACGAGGCTTATATTCGATGTCAAACTCTGTCAACTCTATAGACTAGTTTAGTAATCGACCTGAGCTTTCTGGCTTATGAAATATCTTTCTCAATGGAGCGTTGGTCAGCACGACAATGGGGTGAGCGGAGAAGTAAGCTCGTAGCTTTCTGGCTGCTACCACTAAGGCATAGGCTACCTTTTTAGCATTGAAGTACCTTCCCACTACGTCGGACAGAGCCTTGCTCATTTAATAAACTGGCTTCTGATGGCCATTTTCCTCCCTGAACAGAACTGCAGCCACTGCTTGATCCCCAGCTGATAGGTAGTCGTGCAAAGTTTCTCCTTGAACCAGGCTACTCAGCAATGGTGGAGAGGCGAGATATTCCTTGAGCTGTAGGAATGACGAGGAACATTCGGTCGTCTACTCAACGTTTTTCGTCCCCCTCAAATTTTTTAAGAAGGGGAGAGATCTCTCAGTTAACTTGGCGACACGAAGCAGCGACCCTACCATTTAGTCTTTAGACTTCTTTGATATACGTAGGCTCTTGCATTTCTACCAAGGCCTTGATCCGAGTTGGCTTCAATTCCCCTTTGTGATATCATGAAACCCAGAAACTTGCCTGCAGCTACCCCAAATACACACTTGCTCGGGTTCAGCTTCATTTCATTTGTCGTAGATTGGCGAACGTTTCCCTTAGGTCGACCACATGATGACCAATCTTAGTTTTGATGACCATGTCATCAATGTAGGCCTACATGTTTCGGACAATCTGACTAACAAAGACTTTGTTGATCATTCTCTGATAAGTAGCCCCGGTGTTCTTTATCCAAACGGCATCTTGGTGTAGCAATATACCCCTCCATCTGCTTGGAAGGCGGACTTCTCAATATCATCCTCGTGCATTCTTATTTGATGGTAGCCCAAGTATGCATCAAGAAAGCTGAGAGTGGCATGTCCAGCAATTGAGTCGACCAACTTGTCTATTCGAGGAAGTGGGTAGCTATCCTTTGGGCACGCTAAATTCAGATAAGTGAAGTCGACACACATCCTCCATTTCCCATTGGTTTTCTTAACCATCACCACGTTTGCCAACCAAGTAGTGTAGGACGCCTCATTGATTATACCTATACTAAGAAGTTTGTTTACCTCTTGCTTGATGGCTACTTCTTTGTCGCGAGCAAAAATACTTAGCTTTTGGCTTTTGAATTTCATGGTGGGGTTGACTTCAAGGCGATGCATTGCAACCTCTTCTTTGACTCCCCTCATGTCCTCTACCCTCCAAGCGAAAACATCTGTACTTTCTTTCAATAGGTCGACTATCTCCACATTCTCTTCTGGTGACAACTGTCTCTCTATTTTGATCTTCTGCTTGGGGTAAGATGGGTTGGCCTTTATATCCTCCAGCTCGTCTACTGGTTCCAGCTCTGGGCCGTCTCTAAATTGCAGAGTCTCAATGATGATCTCTCTAACCTTTTTTCTTTCCTCAGCCCCCAAGTGTGGAGATTCTACCTCGATCATATCATCTAGTTAGCAGCTATTTCCCCGTTGGAGGCGCCTGAGTTTTGGTTGACTTGGAGGCATAGGTCGCCGATGATGATTTGGTCGACCAAAACTGTATCTGTCGCGACCTGAGTGTCTTCAGAGGGACTTGTCGCCACAGTCATGACGTGGTCATGTGAGGGATAGGTCGCCTCTTCTATACACTTGATCGTAGATAGCCTGGATGTAGTGGTGACAGACTTTGAAAACTTCCAGCTGGCCTCTGTAGTGTCTATCTCCAACTCTCTCTTTTTCTTGAAACGAAGCACGTGATCTAGATACTCCCTAGTTGTACTTATAACGCACCCAACTCCCAGTACGGTAGGGAACTTGACCCTTTGAAGAGGGATAGAGGGCACCATTCCTAATGCGACATGTCCAGGTATACCCAGTATAGCATGGTAATCACTTATGACATCAATGACTATAAATGTTACCTTAGTTGTTGTTCTCAAGGGATGATGTCCAATGTCCACCTCGAGCTCTATCTGACCTTTTGCTTCGACCCTATGGTTGGTGAAGCCCTATAGTCGACATGAGTAAGGCGACAATCAAAAATCTATCAAACCCATTTCTAGGAAGGTTTCGTAATATAGAATGTTCTTGCAGGCCCCCCGTATCGACCAAAATTCTGTTGGAGGTACAATCATCAATGAGCCTTGTAATCACCAATATTTGTTCTTTCGCAGCTATGCTGGCCGCTAGCTCGTAGGGATAGAAACTAATCACCTCGTCTTGTACACAGCTTCTGGGAGGTACATATGGGACTTTACTTAGCTGGAAAATATTGTAATTGAGTGCTGTGTTGCTTGTTTCTTTAGCAATTACCCCCAAAGTCAGTCTCGGCTGCCTTGGTTCTGGTACGACCCTTATATGTTGATCTCCTCCTTCAGGACAACCTCCTTTCACAAACCTATCCAACCTTCCTTCGTTAACCCACTTCTGGATGATTCTTTTCAAGCTCATACATTCTTCCGTGTTGTGACCGGTGTCCTTGTGGTACTCACAGTACCTTTCATTATCCCTTCAGAACTTTTTTGAGTATTCATTGGGGCATGAGGACCTAGGTCGACTGTATTCATGATTAGTGTCCGACTAACTGTAAGGGGAGTGAAGCTTTTAGGGACCCTTTCAGTTGCCCTAGTTTTATTCTTTCCCTTGTTATTGTCATTCTTGTTCTGCCCTCTTTTTGTCGACTCACCAACCTCAGAATACTTGGAGTCTTTGTCATTATTTCTTTCTTAGCGTTCCTCATCCACCGGCCACATCGTATGCCCTTTCATACAATTCCTTCCTCTTGGTCGCCCTTCTAACCTGGAACTCATAATCAAAATCGGGAGAGGACACCCCATTCCTGAAACAGCTGATGACCTCCCTATCTGTCAGGTCTTCCTCAATTTGGTCGACCAACTCTTTGAACCTGGTGAAGTAACTCATGGTACTTTCTGTCTTGCCCTGAGTCATGTTTTTTAGGTCGGTCACTATCTTCTTACGAGCCCCTGCTATAGATAACCTTTCTGGGAACTTCCTCCTCAAGTAACTCCACGAGGTGATGCAGCCAGTGGATAGGCTACGGAACCAGTGCTGCACCTTTGAAGGTGCTGGTTAATGCCTTGCATAGCACGTCATCCTCAGAAGAGACCAAACACATAGTGGCCTCGAAGTGTTGCATATGATTCAAGGCATTGGTTGTGCCTGAATACTTTTCTAACACCGACAACTTGAACCCGGAAGGTGGGCCTTTGTCGAGCATTACCTTGGTCAAAGGTCGAAAAGTGAAATCATTTTGTTCGACCTTCCCATTAGTTGCATTATGATTCGCCTCCATATCATCCAATCTCCTTTTTAAATTGAGAAGCTCCTTAACATCTAGGACTCCTCTTTGGTGGGAGACTGAATTAGAATTTTGCCTCTCCTTATGGTGGTGTTCCCTCCTAGAGTGAGTCCTCTGCCTCTCATCCCTTGGGGGAGTCCATTCTCGTCGGGGGAGCGACCTCTCTACCCTTTGTAGTGACCTACGCTGAGCCTTGTCAGCTTCAAGTTGCCTTCTTTGAGCTGAGTCAGCCTCTTGCTCTCTCTGCTGGTTGAGCCTATCCCTTAGGTCGCCAGTCCGGTCTATGGAGATGTGGGTAGAAGGAGGAATTTCATTCCTTCTCTCTTCTCCTAATGGCCTTGGTGCCCCATTAGCACGCCTATGAGAGGTGAGAGAAGGGGCTACCCTTTGTGATCTTCTGTCGTCCTTCTTAGGAGACTAAGGTAGCTCTAACAACTCATTCTGTACCTCGAGTAAACTCTGTAGCTATCTAGCCCGCTCTAGAAAAATCTCTTTCCAACCAAGGTGAGAAATTGAGGGACCTGCAATGTCCCCTGCAGCTGGTCTACCTGTGTGGATCTTTTTAGCTTGCTGGCTACCCGCTTGATTAGGCATGGGCCTCTTCTCTCTCCTCCTATCTTGCAGCCCCATTCCATTGCCACGTTGTTAGAGCGAGTGGCCCTCCTAGTGGGGTGCCCTTGTGGAGGAGGTAAGTTAGTAGCATGATTCCCCGTACCCACATCAATGTTTCCCCTAACATTATCATGTAGTGGTTCGCTGGAGGCAGTAACAGTATGTCTGTCTGAGACCATGTTTGTGGCTAGGCGAAGTTTCAAGGTCTAGTGTGATCGTTTCCCGGCGATGGAACCAAACTGATGACGTAGGAAATGATCCAAATCAGCCTTAGTCCATCAATAGGTTAATTTTGAGTAACTAAAACCTGAAACCACGAATAAACGACTATACGGAGTGGTCTCCGGCTAATACCCTCCAACGTGATGATGAGATGTCGAGTTATATGATAATATAAACTATATGAAAATGACGTTAAAAACGATCCAAATCAGCCTTAGTCCATCAATAGGTTGATTTTGAGTAACTAAAACCTGAAACCGCGAATAAACGACTATATGGGGTGGTCTCCGGCTAATACCCTCCGACATGATGATGAGATGTCGAGTTATATGGTGATATAAACTATATGAAAATGACGTAATCTCAAAAATAGGCAATAAGACATTAACTTTTTACATTGGATGATGTCTGTTATAAATAGTCGTGGTGTAGGATCATAATGAATCTCTTAAATAGTGGAGATAATGCAGGCGTAATGATCTACGTGATGTAGAAGATGGTTATAGATTGGGTTGTGGATAGGCGCACATGTTTGTTTGGTCGGGGTCACCTGAGTATCCGAGGTCGATCTGATTTCGTGCCTTGGTCAGACAGAGATTGCCCAAGTAGATGATGGTATGTCGGACAACACTAGATCGGGATCAAAGATGGTCGGACAATTAGCTAGGTCGACTATATATAATGTTGGGCCGATGGGGCCGTAGTAATTGGATTGGCCCATTTAGTACTAAACTGTATCTTTGTAATGCCTGTAGTGTTAGGATTTATTTGTTAGACTTAACCCGTCACTTTTATTTCGTTTTATATATATATATATATATATATATATATATATATATATATATATATATATATATATATATATATATATATATATATATATTATGGTGAAGTAGCTATTGTAACTTGTATAATAGTAGAAAAATTGGATAGTAAACAATACTTGAATTATTATCACTACAAGAAAACTGTTAATTAGCGACGGATCAAAATTTGTCGCTTTTAGCGACGGAATAGCGACGAAATAACGACGGAAGCAAAATAAAACGAAAAAATCAGTTACCGACGGATTTAGCGACGGATTAGCGACGGATTTTAGCGACAGACATGAATCTGTCGCTAATCCGTCGCAAAAGTGGCGCCAAAAAAGCCCCCCCATTTTAGCGACGGATTTAGCGACGGAATAACGACGGATTACAAAATTTTTAACGACGGATTTTTTCTGTCGCTATATAAATAAAAAATAAATAAATATTTTTCCTTTTTAAAATTAGCGACGGATTTAGCGAAGAATTTTACAAAATTAAATTACCGACTGATATATTCTGTCGCTAAATAATAAAAAATAAAAAATATTTTCTTTTGTAAATACCGACGGATTTAGCGACGGATTTTACAAACAAATTTACCGACGGATATATTTTGTTGCTAAATAATAAAAAATAATTTTTTTTTACAAAATACCGACGGATTTAGCGACTGAAATTGTTTTTTTTTTAAATAACTTTTTTTCTAACTTTTTTTATATAACTTGAGTGCGTCTGCTGAGAAACGCGTTTCTCCATAACTATGGAGAAACGTGTTTTTCATAGCCAGAAGCTTTACATTTGATAACCAGAAAAAAAAAACCCAAGGCCAAGACCAAAAGCTTCTAGATATCCAGAAGCTTTGCATTTGATAGCCGTAAGCTTTGCGGTTGATATCCGTAAGCTTTGTATTTGATAGCCGAAGGATGTGAAATGTATATCCGAAACCGTTAGGTGCATATCCGAAAACTCGTTAGGTGCATATCCGAGAAATGTGTTAGGGCATATCCGTAAATTGCTATTGAAGGTTTTCGATATCGAAACCTTCAAATGTATATCCAGAAACATTTTGAAGGTTTCTGGATATTCATTTGAAGGTTTCTGGATATCACTTTCATAGGTTTCTGGCTATCTAGCTCATTGTCGCGCGACATGTCGGGACCCGTTTCTCCATAACTTATGGAGAAACGCGTTTCTCCCTAGATTTTGTGATATAACTTTTAGAAAAAAAAACTTCAATACTAAAAAACGTTCAAAATATTTATTTATATTCATAAAAAATAAAAAAACTATGCATTTATAAATAAAAATTAAAGAATTTTACCCGTCCCTGATTTCTTTATTATACTTTCATTTATTTATTTATTTTCTAACTTTTTTTATATAACTTTTTTAAAAAAACTTCAATACTAAAAAATGTTCAAAATATTTATTTATATTCATACAAATAATAAAAAATTATACATTTATAAATAAAAATTAAAGAATTTTATCTGTCCCTGATTTCTTTATTATACTTTCATTTGTTTATTTTTTTTCTAACTTTTTTTAAATAACTTTTTGAAAAAAAAACTTCAATACTAAAAAATGTCCAAAATATTTATTTATATTAATAAAAAAAAAAAAGTTTTTTCATATAGGTATACCCTATACCCTATAGGGTATACCCTATAGTGTATAGGGTATACCCTATACCCTATACCCTATACCCTATAGGGTATACCCTATACCCTATACCCTATACCCTATAGGGTATATCCTATAGGGTATAGGGTATAGGGTATACCCTATAGGGTATAGGGTATAGGATATTTTATAGGATATAGGGTATAGATTATAGGGTATAGGGTATAGGGTATTGGGTATACCCTATACCCTATAGGGTATACCCTATACCCTATACCCTACAGGGTATACCCTATACCCTATACCTTATAGGGTATACCCTATATCCTATACCATATACCCTATAGGGTATACCCTATACCCAATACCCTATACCCTATAATCTATACCCTATACCATATAATCTATACCATATACCCTATACCTTATACCCTATACCCTATACCCTATAATCTATACCCTATACCCTATATCCTATAGGGTATACCATATACCCTGTACCCTATAGGGTATACCCTATACCCTATATCATACTCCCTCCGTCCCACGTGAATGCAAACTTATTTCTATTTTGGTCCGTCCCACGTGAATGCAAACTTCCCAAAATGGCAAAGAATATTCACTATTTCACCCACTTATTCTCTCTCCTACTTCACTTTTACACTCACAACATTCTCTCTCCTCACTATTCCTCCCACTCATTCTCTCTCCTATTTAATTTTTCATACTCACAACATTTAACTTTTTCTCTTTCTTACATCACTTTTCCTTAATTCCTACACCCAAAAAGTTAGTCCACTATCACGTGGGACGGAGGGAGTATACCCTATAGGGTATACCTTATACCCTATACCCTATAGAGTATACCCTATACCCTATAGGGTTTACCCTATACCCTATAGGGTATACCCTATACCCTATTGGGTATACCCTATACCCTATACCCTATTCCTTATATCCTATAGGGTATACCCTATACCCTATACCTTATACCCTATAGGGTATACCCTATACCTTATACCCTATACCCTATAGGGTATACCCTATACCCTATACCATATAGGGTATACCCTATAGGGTATACCCTACAGGGTATACCATATACCTTATACCCTATACCCTATAGGGTAAACCCTATACTCTATACCCTATACCCTATAGGGTAAAACCTATCCCTATACTCTATACCCTATACCCTATACCCTATAGGGTATACCCTATAGCCTATACCCTATAGGGTTTACCCTATTCCCTATAGGGTATACCCTATACCCTATTGGGTATACCCTATACCCTATACCCTATACCTTATACCCTATATGGTATACCTTATACCCTATATGGTATACCCTATACCCTATACATTATACCCTATAGGGTATACCCTATACCCTATACCCTATAGGGTATACCCTATACCCTATACCTTATACCCTATAGGGTATACCCTATACCCTATACCCTATAGGATATACCCTATACCCTGTACCCTATACCCTATACCCTATAGGGTATACCCTATACCCTATACCTTATATCCTATACCCTATAGGGTAAACCCTATACCCTATACTCTATACCCTATACCCTATAGGGTATATGTAACGACCCTAACCCTAGGCACTAATTTAGCATCATATTGTGTGCTTTTAATATTATTGTTAATATTATGTGTTCATTTTTATATACTTGATTTCTTATATTAGAATAAAAATGATAGGAAAATAAAATAATGTTCTAGGGGAAAATATAAAAATAGAAAATAAATAAAGTAATAGGGTGGAGTGGTAATAAATGGACAAATAAAATGTTATGAGTTGGGAGGGTATTTTAAATTGGTTGAAAGAGTTTTTATGGAAGCATAGGGTGAGGGGGGACCAATTCCCCTAAATTCCTCTCCTTTCCCCTCCCAAGTCAAGGCTACCCATACCTCCCATATCCAATTCGTCACCACGAGTCGTGCCTAGGAGACCAAGTCGTTCTGAGTAACTTAAGGAAAATTGGCACGAGTCGTGCCCTCAGGCACGAGTCGTGCCCTGGCCTGGTTATGTTGTACCAACTTTAGAGCTGTCTAAACCTAATCAAACAGGAACCAAAATGAAATCTCTTTAACCTAGATTAAAGTAGAATACTTTGGCTACACAATGACATCTTAAGTGATCAAAATGGAATTGGGAAAGTACCTTAAATATTGCTTGGAAAATGCAAGGTAGCCTAGTTTGGTAATTTGACGAATGTGATTCCAACTTGGTAGATTTAACTTGGACCTTCATAGAGGCCATGTATTATTGTATAATGACTATGTAGGGTGGATTGATGATGCCTCAATGCCTTACTTGAGTTCATATTCATTGATTATATTATGCATAGTGTGTTGAATAAATGTTGCACTATGATATTGGTTGAACATGAGTATATTTTACCATGTGGCTATGTTGCTTTCCCCTTTGTGGATTATATTTCAAGTAACTATTATGTGCTTGATGATGTGTTAATCAGCTGATGTTGGGGGTATAACAGAATACGATCAATTATGGAAGTGTGACCTAATGTGATCGAATTATGTTATATTTGTGACCGTCCCCTCCTGTGGCCACAGGTCGGGGCTATAGCATCTGTAGTGAGCCAAAAGCCTTACAGAGTTGCTACTATCTTATATGGTTCCCTGAGAAACGGGTCTTATAAGATGTGAGTATTGCTTAAGCAGTTCACCTAAGATTGGAGTATTATACCCAATGTTGTACGACTATTGTTCAGACGGGAAAAGGTAAACCAAGGTAATGGAAGGTGTTTACAGTTTTTTTCAATGTGTTGTATGCAACTTGTTATGTGTTGCATTTTATTTGGCATATTACTGCATTCATAATAACTTGCTGAGATTTATTCTCACCCCTCTCTCTTTAATGTTTTTAGATCATGAGACAGGCGGACCGGCCAAGTGAGGACGGAAAGGAGTTCGGATGTGGTATTTTGGGTTTGTCGGGGTACGTATAGGTTGGCGTAGAAAATGTATTTTGGTATAATTCCTTTGTGGAGTTGGTGTGCATAAAACTTAGTTTCTACATTATAACTAAAGTCTTTTGTAATTAAAGCAGGTTGTTACTTTTACAAGTTATTCAACTCTACCTTCCGTGTAGAGAGGAATGAAGTTATTTGGGAATGGTTTGGTTAAGTATGTTTAAGTTGTAAGTTAAATCAAAGTTTTAAAAAGTTTAGGTGGTTTGAGTTCTTTTGGGGACGCTTTAACTCGAAACACGGGTTAGGTTCCGGGTTGGGATCCTCACAGTATACCCTATACCCTATACCCTATAGGGTATACTCTATACCATATACCCTATATGGTATACTCTATACCCTATACCCTATAAGGTATATCCTATACCCTATAAGGTATACCCTATAGGGTATACCCTATAGGGTATATGTATAGGATATATAGGGTATAGGATATAGGGTATATGGTATAGGGTTTGAGTATAGGGTATGGGTATAGGGCATAGGATATAGGGTATAGGGTATATGGTATAGGGTATGAGGTTATATTAATAAGTATTATTAATATTTTAAAAGTATAATTATTTTTTTTAAATTTATTTTTGAATTGAGATAAATATTTTAGACTTTTTTTGGTAAGAAAGTTTTTTAGAAAAAATTATATAAAATAAGTTAGAAATTAACTAAATAAATGAGGGACAGACAATATCCTTCACTATGAGTATTTTTTTTAAATTTTTTTTGTTTTAGACTTTTTTTAGTAAGAAATTTTTTTCAGTAATAAAAAAAGTCTAAAATATTTTTTCAAAAAAATTATTTAAAAAAATTATTTTAAAGAAATTATTTAAATGTTTTAGACTATTTTTAGTAAGAAGGTTTTTTTTTCAAAAAAATTATTTAAAAAATTGATATTAGACATACTACTTTAACTAAAATTTTGGGTAAATCAAATAAAAGCATGTAAATATTTTAGACAACTTTTTTGTAAATTTCAGTAATAAAAAAAGTTTAAAATATTTTTTCCTAGTCAATAAAAAATAATAAAAATTGCTTATTATTATTAGTACTATTATTAATATTAATTAATTAATCAATTATATATTTAATAATTCATTAATAAATATTATTGATAAGAAATATTATTATTATTGATATTAGGCATAATATTTTTTTATAGTTTAAATTATTATTATTATTAATTATTTTTTATATCAATTATTATTATGTTATTACTAATTATTATTGTAGTACTAAGTATTTACATTTATTATACAATTATTATTATTAAATAATTTTATTAGATTTTAAATGAATTAAATATTTTTTCAAAAAAAAATACTAAGTATCATTATTATCATTTATTATTAAGTCATTGTCTTTCACATGGATCTCCATCTTAGCCATTTATAATAACACATTTAAGTTGAATCCAATGGCTCACATTTTAACACACTATTTCACTTGGATAACCATCTCAACCATCCATTCATATTAAATCAATGGTCCAAATTCATTACTTACACACTTTCAATCCTCTCACAAAACAAAACCATATTCTCTCTTAACAAAACCAAATCCTTTCACATTTTAACAAAACCAAGTCCAAACCAATTCCTTTCATATTTTCACAATTTCTCTCTCTCCGTCTGTCTCTCTCTCCACACAGACCCATCACCGGACTAAAGGCTAACTTCCTCCCTCTTCATCTTCCCTAACACCAGCCCGCCACCCACCACTCCGCCGACAACCACCACCACTAGTCAGCCGCAAGCACCACTACCAACCCACCACTGCCACAGCCATCAACACCCACCACTGCCACTGCCACAAACCTAAATCAAACACAAGTATATCCACTGAAACCAAAGCCCAAGCCAACTAAATTTTTAGAAAGAGAAAGCCTAACAATTTCAACGACGAAGGACGCCATAAATGGGTTTTTCGATTTGTGGATTTCGATTAAATTCATAAATGGGTTCTTCAATTTATAGACTTCAATCGAACCCTAGATCCTTGATTGCCTTATGGAATGAAGAAAGAAGACCAAAATAGGTGTAGAGTTCGTATCAGAATTCCTCTGTTCTTCTCTCCGAGCAGTCGGACTGATTTTTTTTTATGGAGAACTCCATTGATTCCGGCCGACTGTTCTTCTCTCCGAGCAGCCCCACATCGGCACCCCTCTTCTCTACAGATTCATTCACATCGGCACCCCAGTTCTAGGTCTTGACATGCACTGAGATTGATCTTGAATTCTTTGCACGCAAACTGATATTGGCCTTTCCATTTGGTAATTCTTCTATGTCAGGCAGGGTAGAGAGGTTGGTATGTTCAACCTGAATATCCTTTGCTCTGACAGCTTTTGCATTTCTCGTTATCTTTCTCCTAACAGAAATTTGGACCTCCGATATAGAAATAGAATCCGCTCTAGAAGATTCGGCCTCTGGGCTTTTCTCAGAAAGGGGAACATGTAGTTTGGAAGATATTGCTGCCTTCGGCATACTGTTGAAGAAGTTCGTGCTTGGATGAAGCCCACACTTCCTGTGGAGTTCAAGGGCGAATATATTTCACGCAGGTGTTATGTTCAGGCCCAATATAAAGAAAATAAAACCTATGAAAGCAGAAACTTTTTTTTTCTGAGAGAATGTACCGCAGTTGGATGAACATAACAATGAACAATATAAATGCAGTGGATTGTACAAATTGTTTTGAATGTAGTACCTGGAAATGGTTAAATAAAATGAACAATATTTCACGCAGGTGTTGTACAACTTGTTTTGAATGTATTGAAGCTCAAATAGGTGTAGAGATTGAACAAAATCAAATTCAAATCGAAATCTTGATTCTAGGTCTTCCCTACATACATTTTTTTAAATATATTTATATATATATATATATATATATATATATATATATATATATATATATATATATATATATATATATATATATATATATATATATATATATAATTTTTTTAATAAAAAATATCAAATTAGCGACGGAAATATCCGTCGGTAATTTGATATATCAAAAATAAAAAATATTGAAATTTTTTTAAAAAAAAAAAATTAATAAAATTGGGAAAATATGTAATAAATTTTAGCGACGGAAATTTCCGTCGTTAAATCCGTCGTTATTAATGTCGCCAAATACATTAATTTTGTCGTTCCTCTTCAACATTTAGCGACGGATTTTTGAGTTTTAGCGACGGAATTATCCATCGTTACTTTTACGACAGCCCAAAAATCTGTCGTTAATATTTAGCGACAAGGGTTTTAGCGACAGATTTTTTCCGTCGCTAATCTGTTGCTAAATGCCTTTAGCGACGGATTTTTGGCTTTTAGCGACGAATTTTTCCGTCGATAAAACCTGTTTTTCTTGTAGTGTATTGTAAGTGTGACAAGTGAGTTTCGTTAAATAAATAAGTATTATCAATTATCATTTGTCATAGGACACTCAAAAGAAAAAAAAGGTGATACAATATATGTTATGAATCAGAGGAAATATATAAACACTTCGGGACCGTTTGGTAGCCCTTCTTAAAACCGGATATGATTATTAGTCCAATAAGCTTGATGTTTGGTAGATTAAATGCAATCAGAATAATAATCCTAACAACCCGGATAAGACCTCTTATCATCTCTTATCCTCTTCATATTTATCCCAAAAAAGGATGGTATTATTAATCCCTGAATTAATAATCTCTTTACTATTAATACGGGTTAATTTTATCAGGCTACCAAACGAGTCCTTCGTTTCTCGTGTGCACTTTTTTTTTTAAAAAAAAAATAGCATTTGATTGATAACTTTCACCTCCTAAAATTTTGTTATTATTATTAGACCACTTTTCTTAGAGCTATCCGGCCTAAGCGTTATGTCATAAAAGGGTATCACATTTTTAAAATGCCATAAGAGCTCCATTATAAATATCATACTCCCTCCGTCCCATTAAGTGCTTCACCCTTTTGGGTGGGCACGGGAATTATGGTAATGGGAGGGAAAAAAAATGTTGTGAGTGTAATTTGAAAATAGGAGAGAGAATTAGTGGAGGGAATAATAAATTATAATGGTGTTGTGAGTATTAAAATAATGTAGGAGAGAGAATGAGTGGAGGAAATAATAATATTTTATGTCCAAAAAAGAAAAGGTGAAGCTTCTAACGGGACGCCCTTTTGGGTAATTGGTGAAGCTTTTATTGGGACGGAGGGAGTATACGAAATTGCCATTAGACTCAATCATTATTGGCTAAATATTGGTATGTATTTATAGTGAAACTATATACATATATATATAAGACCAGTTCGCATCTTATCGTTAAACTATAAGAACAAATATAACAAAGCCAATTCAGATATAAGACTCAATTCAATCTTTTAATTTAATTATAAGACTCATTTTTCTAAACAATAATTAAAAAAAAAAATTAACTATCAAACATGAATAAGTCTTATAGTTCATTAATTAGAAAAATTTAAAAACTTGATAGAAGAAATATAAAACTCTAATTTTGTCGTAAAATATGCATTTCAATTCAAGACAAATACAATACAAAAAATGAGAAAACAATATATAGATCAAACATAATCATGGATTCACAAAATATAGTTACTAATAGATTATAAAAGAAGACTGAATAGTTGTTAATAATGATCAGTAGAGTAGAGTGTTTTCCTTAATCTTGAAGTTGTTAACTCAAGGCAAAGTATTTTAGGTTTAGAACATCAACAATGGAAGCTTTTTCAAATCTTTTTATTTTTGTGAAAAAAGCTATATAAAGCTTTTTATAATTGTGAAAAACCTTAAGGAACTCCTTACTATCCTTAGTAGCTCTTTATAGAAAAAAACTATTTTTTTGTGTTTTTTAATTAAATTTCATCAATTTCCTAGACAAACAAAAGAGCTCTATCATTGTTTGCGAGAAAATATTAATTTATTGCTTAAGAATAGAATGATGTGTCATATTGAAATTATAAAAAAAGCTTTCACTTGAGATTTTATCATTGTGGATGCTCTTAGAGTAGGAGGGTATCTGTGGCATTTAAAAATTTATTAAATAAGTCTTACGGAGGTTGGGAGCTTTTATGGGATATACTCCCTTCGTTCCGGTCGACTTAGGATTTTTTGAAATGGCACGGGGATTAAAAAAAAGGTAAATGTTGTGAGTGTTATTTAAAAATAGGAGAGAGAATGAGTGGAGGGAATAGTAAATTATAATGGTGTTGTGAGTATTAAAATAATGTAGGAGAGAGAATGAGTGGAGAGAATAGTGATTTAAGGTTTCCATTTTGGGCCGTCCTAAGTCGGGTGGGACGTCCAAAATGGCAAAAAGTCCTAAGTCGGTCGGAACGGAGTGAGTATTATTTATTAGGATAAAATATGTCATGAAATAAGGAAATTGTTGTGTCCTTTTTAAGAAGAAAATTGTAATGTAGTATGAAGGTGGCATGGCGACTTCAATGATATGATGGATCTCACTACATTACATGTCATTCTCTTATCTTAATTAATCTGTAGATCCAAATTACCCAACTTATCACATTTACAACACATTTTTCATTTATAAATATTTTTTAATATATATTCCTCCATTCCAGTTAAATTTATCTTCTTTTTTAAAAAAAAATTTGATTGTCCCTATTAAAATGACACTTTTTCATAACGGTTTTTCTAACGAGTTGGTCTTACATAAAACGTGTTTTTTCTGGCACTTAGGAAAAACGTGTTATGTTTTTCCCCTTTTTGCCAGTGCCAGTTTAACAAAGTGCCAGTGTGACAAAGTGTCAGTGCAAATATAACAAGGTGCCAGTGTAAAAAAGTGCCAGTGTCAGTTTAACAAAGTGCCAGTATAAAAAGTGTCAGTTCCAGTTTAACAAAGTGCCAGTGCATGTGTAACAAAGTGTCAGTGTAAAAAAAGTGCCAGTGCATGTATATTAAGTCAGTTTATAAACTAACACTGGCACTTTGTTACACTAACACTGGCACTTTGTTAAACTAACACTGACACTTTGTTAAACTAACACTGACACTTGTTTTACACTAACACCGACACTTATTATACCTAGCACTGGCATTGTAAAACAAATGGACTGGCATTTATTATACCTAGCACTGGCTAATTTGCTGAAAAGAAAGAAAGAAAGAAAGGAAGGACGCCAGCCCTAAAATTCTCTCCAGCCCTAACAGAAATTAATGAGAGGAAAATCCAAATAGAATGGCGAAGTTGAGGTGAGAATTGAGGTCGCCCTGATCCATTCAACAAAATCAATTAGAATTTTCCAATTGAATGAATAGAGGTGAGAGAATGAAACCAATCAATCAAATTATTAACATTAAAGTAGAGATTTGGGAATAAGAGAAGAGTAGAGATTGGGTGGGATTATTGTTAAATGTCAACCTTTTGCTCCGACTCCGACATTTTGAAACCCTTGCATCTTCGGACAATCCAATTGAAGCAGAAGAATCGACGTTCGGTGGAGTCAGCGGTGATAGAGAGCAACACAAAAACCCGTTTTTCCTATTGTTCAGGAAAAACTAATTTTTTGTGAGATTTTGGCTTTTCTAACACGTAAATAAGAAATTAATACATTTATTAAACTTATTTATTTCCATAATTAAACTCACTTTAGCTTTTTCATTTCCATAATTATAGAAATATTCTTTTTATAAATGTAAACTTGTTAGGAAATCATATAAATACATTGTTTTTCTTATTTAAAAAGTTTAATGTGTGCCCCTACGTTAGAAAAACTGTTTTATAATAGAAACTTGGTAATAATTCTTTATTTAATGATACTCAGTTGTATACCGAAGAAAACGAGGGAGAGACAGTAAAACCGAATTGTGTTCATTAACTTGATTGATTTACAATGAAGGAGAACTCTCCTTTTATAATGCATATACAAGTCTAGCAAAATATGGTTTCCTAATTATTTACCCTAATAAAAGGAAAGAGATAAATACAAAAGGAAAAGAGATAACTAACAAACTAAGAAGATGATATGCATATCACGGTACTTTGTGATAAGATATGCATATCACAATATATCAATATCCTTCACTCCCCCTCAAGTTGGCGCATGTAAGTCCCGAATGCCCAACTTGCCAACGAGAAACTTGAACCGGGTTGCACCTAACGCTTTGGTGAACAAGTCTGCCAATTGCAGTTCAGTAGTTATTTTCCGAGGAGACACCATGTGAGAAGCAACTCGTTCCCTCACAAAGTAGCAATCCATTTCCACGTGTTTCGTTCTTTCGTGAAAAATCGGATTATTAGCTATATGACGAGCAGCCTGGTTGTCGCAATAGAGTGTAGTTGCTTGATCCTGTGGAGCCTCAATATCATTTAGAAGCCATCGTAGCCATACAAGCTCACTGACAGTGGAGGCCATAGCCCTATATTCTGCTTCAGCTGACGAACGAGAGACGACTGATTGTTTCTTAGTGCGCCAAGAAATGGGAGCACCACCAAGGGTCATGAAGTACCCTGTGTGTGACGACCCCAACCCTAGGCACTTATTTTAAATATTAAAATTATATGCTTTTAATATTTATGTCATCTTTATATGTTCAATTATATCTTTATATTCTTAAGTTAGGATAAATTGGGTGAGAAGTGAATTTAGAATCTTTTGAGAAGTTATTGGTCATTAAATAAAGAAACTTGTGGAAATAATAAAAATGGAAAATTAATAAATTGATAAGTAATGTGGGGAGGTTAAATGAGTAGGATGAATTAATGGGATAAGATATTTTAATTTGGGTAGAGGAAGCCTTGGGTTATTTTCCTTGGGGGGCCAAAAATACTCCCTTCCTCCTACCATGCCAAGTGTCTCCCCATCCCCATTCCCCTTACTCCCTACCCGGTCCCCTTCCCCTCTTCCTCCTCATTCTCTACACTTCTTCAACCTAGAGCAAGAGAGAGACTCCATTGAAGCCCCTTCCCCCAAGCTTTGCTCCAAGACTTTCTTCACCAAAATTCAAGTCCTAGAGCTCCATTGAAGTTGGGTGATCTAGAGGAAACCTTCTAGCTAGAAAGATCAAGCATTTCCTTCTAAAATCCAAGTAAGTTGTTATGACTTCTCTTCTCATGAATGTTCATGAATATTTCTTGTGGTTCTTGTTCTTATGTTGGTGATTTCTTGCTTGGGAAAACTATTGGGAGTTGAATGTGTTGATTTAGAACCTTGTTGGGTTTGTAGAAATATTGTGAGTTATGGAAGTTGAATGGATCTAGGTTTAAGACTTGATTTCATGGAGTTAAAGGAGTAGATTAAAGTTACCCAAGTTGGAAATGCCCTTTAGGTTCATAACTTAGAATGCATTTGGTTGTACATTTGGTTTCTTGGGATTTTTGTGTTGATTTCTCGTTTTTACGAATTCGTCGAGGGACGAGTCGTCCCTTGGACGAAGGGAAGTCGTGACCTAAGGCTGGGACGCCGTGCCTCGGGGGTAAAGTGGGGACGAGTCGTGCCCCGGGGGGACGAGTCTGCCCCGTAGTTTCTCACCTCAACTTTATAGCTATTCAAACCTAATCAAACTCGAACCAAAATGAAATATCTTTAACCTAGATTAAAGTAGAATACTTTGGCTTCACAATGACGTTCTAAGTGATTAAAATGGAATAGTGGAAGTACCTTAAATGTTGCTTGGAAAACGTTAGATAAACTAGTTTAGTAACTAAACAATTATGATCCCAACTTGGTAGATTCCCTTAGACCTTTCAAGAGGCTATGTATTATTGTATAATGACTTTGTAGGATTGATTTATGCTACTTCCTTGCCTTACATTGAGTTCATATACATTGTTTCTATTGCATAGTGTATTGAATAAATGTTGCACTATGATATTGGTTGGACATGAGTATAGTTTACCATGTTGATATGTTGTTATCCCTTTTGTGGATTTTATTCAAGTATCTATTATGTGCTTGATTATGTGTGAGTCACCGACGTTGGGGTATAACATAATACGGTCAATTATGGAAGTGTGACCTAATGTGACCGGATTATGTTATATTCGTGACCGTCCCTCCTGTGGCCACAGGTTGGGGTATAGCATCTCGTATTGAGCCACAAGCCTTACGTAGTTGCTACCGTCTTTATTTGGTTCCCCGAAAAACGGGTCTTATAAGACGTGAGTATTGCCTAAGCGGCTCAACCGTAAGATTGGATTATTATTAATATAACCAATGTTGTACGACTATTGTTCGACGGGAAAAGGTAAACCAAGGTAATCTAACGTGTTTATAGTTTTTCCAATGTGTTATGTGCGACTTGATATATGTTGCATTTATTTGGCATATTGCTGCATATCATAATAGCTTGCTGAGATTTATTCTCACCCCTCTCCCTTTACTGTTTTAGATCCCGAGACAGGAGGACCGCCCAAGTAAGGACGGAGAGGAGTTTGGAGTAAGCTTTTGGGGTATTGTCAGGGTATGTTTAGGGTGGCGTATAAATTGTATTTTGGTAATTCCATTCTTGGAGTTTGTAATTATAAACTTTAAACTCTACGTCATAACCTTAAATCTTTTGTAACTAAACAGTTAACTATTTTCAAAGTTAGTTATCTCCTCCTCCGTTGTGGAGTAGAGTGGAGTTCTTTTGAAATGTTATGTTATTCATGTTCATGTTTGAAAGTCAAAGTAAAGTTTTAAAAGTTTAGTGTTTTGGGTTAGATTGGGGACGCACCAACTCGGGACACGTGTAGGTTCCGGGTCGGGGTCCTCACAGTTGGTATCAGAGCTCGGTTAGAATTCTTGGGTAGAGTCTAGCTGAGTGAGAGTGTGTGGTAACTGACGTCGAGTGTTTAATGCAGGAGTTTGTGGTAATGGCGGGAAATGAAGGTGATCCGAATCTGGGTTTGGGTGGTGTTGGTAATCCGAACGCCGAAATGATGGACATGTTCCGAGGGTTCCTTCAGCATATGGCAACTCAGAATCAGAATTTGAATCAGAATCTAGGCAGACAAGGGCAACATGGTTTGGAGAAGTTCGTGAAGATGTCTCCTCCTAGCTTCAACGGAGATCCGGATCCGGTGAAGGCTGAGAGGTGGCTTGAGGCTATGAACAAGATTTTCGCAGCTATGGAGAGTACGGATGCGGGGAAAGTGAGATGCGCCGTTTTCAAATTGGAAGGACCAATGAGCATTGGTGGCAAGTGGTAAAGGATGGTTGGGACCGAGATTTGACACCGCAGACGTGGGAGAACTTCACGCTCAAGTTCCGAGATCACTTTGTGCCGATGGTTACTAGAGACAAGAAGGAAGGCGAGTTTCTGAAACTGGAGCAAGGGACCATGACAGTAGCGCAGTATTCAGCGAAGTTCACAGAATTGGCCCGATATTGTCCTCATTTGGTGCCGGATGAAGAGAGGCGAGTTTACCGGTTTGTGAAAGGTTTAAGAGTTGAGTTTCTAAGCGGTTGTTGACGCATAACTTCGCCAATTTCCAAGCAAAGAAGTGAATATGGCGTACGGGATTGAGAACGACATAGAGGAGCATCGTGGTAAGAATGAAGGAGGAAACGAGAACAGATTTCGTGGTCAAGGATCGGGACAGAATAGAGTGCAAATGAGGACTTTCACCCCGGGAGCGAATCGAGGAGGTCATGTGGCGCTCCGCAAATCGTGCGACTTCCGGTCGGCTTGGGGCAACATGTGGGTTTTGCAAGAGGATAGGGCATTCCGAAGACAAATGTTGGAGCAAACAAGGTAAGTGTTTGGAGTGTGGATCGCCGTGCCATTTCGTAAGGAATTGTCCCAAGTTTCGAATAAGCAAGCGACTGCACCGGATTCGGGGTCAAGGAAGTGGTGTGAAGAGAGATGTTGATGGGAAACCTAAGGATAGAGTCCAAGGTCGTGTGTTTGCCTTGGGTCGAGGAGAGGTCGATCCTAATGCCGTCATTAGAGGTATAGTTCCTGTCTCAGAAGTTAAGGCCCGCATTCTTATAGATCCCGGGTCTTCCCATTCATTTGTGGCGTCTCATTTTGCATTCTCATTGCATATCTTGCCTGAATCTATGCCTTATGTGTTAGAGGTCTCTACTCCTATGGGAGAGAGCCTTGAATCTTCTTTGATATATCGTGGATGTGATGTGACTATATGTGGGCATGTATTGCCGGTGGATTTGGTCGAGTTACCAATCCGTGATTTTGATGTGATCCTTGGTATGGATTGGTTGAGTCAGTGCCATGCTTTGGTAGACTGTCGTAGGAAGCGAGTCTCATTTGCTATGCCTGATGTGCCTACATTTATATTTGATGCCGATAAATCTATGTTCGGGTTACATGTTATTTCTGCCTTAAAAGCTAGAAAGATGCTATCTAAGGGGTGTACGGGTTACTTAGCTTATGTGGTAGATTCCAATAAGAAGCCTCCCGAGTTAGCTCATGTTCCGGTTGTGAATGAATTTAGTGATGTGTTCTCTAGTGAGTACTCTATACCTCCGGATCGTGAGATAGAGTTTGGTATTGACTTAGTACCCGGTACCGCTCCTATTTCTAAAGCACCCTATAGAATGGCTCCGGCCGAGTTAAAAGAGTTGAAGGTCCAATTGCAAGAATTGTTAGACCGAGGTTTTATTCGTCCTAGTGTGTCTCCGTGGGGAGCACCGGTCTTGTTTGTTAGGAAGAAGGATGGTACCTTACGATTGTGTATTGACTATCGTTTGTTGAACCAAGCCACCATTAAGAATAAGTATCCTCTTCCTCATATAGACGATTTGTTTGACCAACTCCAAGGTTCCGTTATCTACTCAAAGCTTGATTTGAGAAGCGGATACCATCAGTTGAAGATTAGACCGGATGATGTTGCTAAGACAGCTTTCCGTACTAGGTATGGTCATTATGAGTTTGTGGTGATGCCGTTTGGGTTGACTAATGCTCCAGCCGTGTTTATGGATATGATGAATCGTGTCTTCAAGCCTTATCTCGATAGTTTTGTGGTGGTCTTTATTGATGATATTCTTGTGTATTCTAAGTCCCGGGAAGAGCATGAGAATCATTTGAGGATTGTCTTGTCCGTTCTTCGTGAGAAGCAGCCAGTATGCCAAGTTCAGTAAGTGCGAGTTTTGGCTTGAGCAGATTTCTTTCTTGGGGCATGTTGTGTCGAGTTCGGGGATTTCCGTGGATCCTTCGAAGATTGAAGCCGTGATTAATTGGAAGCAACCTTCGACCGTGACCGAAGTCCGTAGTTTTCTTGGTTTGGCGGGGTACTATCGGAGGTTCATTGAGGGGTTTTCTCGGATTGCTACTCCGTTGACTAGGTTGACTCGGAAAGATGTATTGTTTGTGTGGGATTCCAAATGTGAAGCAAGTTTTGATGAATTGAAGAAGAGGTTGACGACGGCTCCGGTTCTTACCCTTCCGAGTGGTTGCGAGAATTTTGTTATTTATAGTGATGCCTCGAAGGCGGGTTTGGGATGTGTGTTGATGCAGAATGGGAAGGTTATTGCGTATGCCTCTAGGAAGTTATCACCGGCGGAACAGAATTATCCTACTCATGATATGGAATTGGCGGCGATTGTATTTGCGTTGCATAAGTGGAAGCATTATCTTTACGGAGCGAAATTCGAGATTTTCACCGATCATAAGAGTTTGAAGTACCTATTTACCCAAAAGGAGTTGAACAACCAGCAAAGAAGATGGTTAGAGTTTTTGAAGGATTTTGATTGTGTCATATCCTATCATCCGGGGAAGGCCAATGTGGTGGCCGATGCGATTAGCCGAAAGGCGTATTTGACAGCCTTGAGTTCTCGGGAATTGAAGAGTGAAGTGATAGTTGCGAATGTTCGAGCCGTTCCGACATTGTATGGTGATTTGAAGGAAGCTCAACAAGAAGATCCGGAATTGAAGAAAATTTGTGATCAAGTGCGAGATGGGAAAGCCGGGATTTTGCTTTGAATCGAGATGGGATTTTAACTTTCCAAGGGAGAATTTGCGTTCCGTCATCGCCGGAAATCAAGAAGCGTGTTTTAGAGGATGGCCATAAGTCCAAGTTTGCGATTCATCCTGGGGAGTACCAAAATGTATCAAGACTTGAAGCGTGGATATTGGTGGAATGGAATGAAAAGAGAAATAGCGGATTATGTATCTAAGTGTTTGACGTGTCAATGTATTAAGGCGTAACATCAAAGACCGGCGGGACTACTTCAACCATTGGATATTCCTGGAATGGAAATGGGAAGGAATTTCGATGGATTTTGTTTCGGGTTTGCCTCTCACCGTGAAGAAGATGGATGCTATATGGGTTATTGTGGATCGGTTGACAAAGTCGGCTCATTTTCTTCCGGTATCAACTAAGTTTTCGTTAGAGAAGTTAGCCCAGTTGTATTTGAAGGAGATTGTGAGACTTCACGGGGTTCCGGTTAGTATTGTTTCCGATAGAGATCCGAGGTTTACATCTAGATTTTGGAGAGCATTGCATGAAGCCTTGGGTTCTAAGTTGTGTTTTAGTACCGCGTTTCATCCTCAAACCGATGGTCAGTCAGAGAGAACTATTCAGATACTTGAGGATATGTTACGAGCTTGTGTGATGGATTTCCAATTGTCTTGGGAGGATCATTTACCTTTAGTGGAGTTTGCTTACAACAACAGTTATCAGTCCAGTATTGAGATGGCTCCGTATGAAGCTTTGTATGGTAGGAAGTGTCGATCTCCGATGTGTTGGGACGAGGTTGGTGAAGCAAGACTTTGGGGTCCGGATTTGGTTCGAGATTCTACGGAGAAGATCAAGGTGATTCGAGATAGATTGAAGACAGCTCAGAGTCGACAGAAAAGCTACGCCGACAATAGAAGACGGGATTTATCATTTCGGGTTGGTGACTTTGTGTTCTTGAAGGTTTCTCCGAGGACGGGGATTAAAAGGTTTGGTAATAAGGGTAAGTTGGCTCCGAGGTTTGTGGGACCGTTTGAGATTCTAGAGAAGATAGGGGAATTGGCTTACCGGTTAGCGTTGCCTCCGTCTCTCTCTTTGCTCCATGATGTTTTCCATGTCTCGATGTTAAGAAAGTATTGTCATGATCCCTCCCATGTTTTGAGCTCTCCTCCCGATGATGTCCAAGCGGACATGTCGTATGTTGAAGAGCCATTAAGAGTCCTAGAGTTCCAAGTTAAGGAGTTGAGAACCAAGAGTATCCCGATAGTAAAAGTCCTTTGGAAGAATCACACCGTAGAGGAAGCGACGTGGGAGCTAGAGTCGGAGATGAGAGCGAAATACCCGTGGTTGTTTGAAAATCCAAGTAAGTTTCCTTTTTAAAATTCGGGTCGAATTTTCTTTAAGGGGGAGTGAGTGTGACGACCCCAACCCTAGGCACTTATTTTAAATATTAAAATTATATGCTTTTAATATTTATGTCATCTTTATATGTTCAATTATATCTTTATATTCTTAAGTTAGGATAAATTGGGTGAGAAGTGAATTTAGAATCTTTTGAGAAGTTATTGGTCATTAAATAAAGAAACTTGTGGAAATAATAAAAATGGAAAATTAATAAATTGATAAGTAATGTGGGGAGGTTAAATGAGTAGGATGAATTAATGGGATAAGATATTTTAATTTGGGTAGAGGAAGCCTTGGGTTATTTTCCTTGGGGGGCCAAAAATACTCCCTTCCTCCTACCATGCCAAGTGTCTCCCCATCCCCATTCCCCTTACTCCCTACCCGGTCCCCTTCCCCTCTTCCTCCTCATTCTCTACACTTCTTCAACCTAGAGCAAGAGAGAGACTCCATTGAAGCCCCTTCCCCCAAGCTTTGCTCCAAGACTTTCTTCACCAAAATTCAAGTCCTAGAGCTCCATTGAAGTTGGGTGATCTAGAGGAAACCTTCTAGCTAGAAAGATCAAGCATTTCCTTCTAAAATCCAAGTAAGTTGTTATGACTTCTCTTCTCATGAATGTTCATGAATATTTCTTGTGGTTCTTGTTCTTATGTTGGTGATTTCTTGCTTGGGAAAACTATTCGGGAGTTTAATGTGTTGATTTAGAACCTTGTTGGGTTTGTAGAAATATTGTGAGTTATGGAAGTTGAATGGATCTAGGTTTAAGACTTGATTTCATGGAGTTAAAGGAGTAGATTAAAGTTACCCAAGTTGGAAATGCCCTTTAGGTTCATAACTTAGAATGCATTTGGTTGTACATTTGGTTTCTTGGGATTTTTGTGTTGATTTCGCCGTTTTTACGAATTCTGGCCGAGGGACGCAGTCGTCCTTGGACGAAGGGAAGTCGTGACCTAAGGGGGGACGCCAGGTTCAGTGGGGGGTAAAGTGGGGACGAGTCGTGCCCTGGGGGACGAGTCGTCCCCTGGCCAGAGTTTCTCACCTCAACTTTATAGCTATTCAAACCTAATCAAACTCGAACCAAAATGAAATATCTTTAACCTAGATTAAAGTAGAATACTTTGGCTTCACAATGACGTTCTAAGTGATTAAAATGGAATAGTGGAAGTACCTTAAATGTTGCTTGGAAAACGTTAGATAAACTAGTTTAGTAACTAAACAATTATGATCCCAACTTGGTAGATTCCCCTTAGACCTTTCAAGAGGCTATGTATTATTGTATAATGACTTTGTAGGATGGATTTATGCTACTTCCTTGCCTTACATTGAGTTCATATACATTGTTTCTATTGCATAGTGTATTGAATAAATGTTGCACTATGATATTGGTTGGACATGAGTATAGTTTACCATGTTGATATGTTGTTATCCCTTTTTGTGGATTTTATTCAAGTATCTATTATGTGCTTGATTATGTGTGAGTCAGCTGACGTTGGGGGTATAACATAATACGGTCAATTATGGAAGTGTGACCTAATGTGACCGGATTATGTTATATTCGCGACCGTCCCCTCCCCGTGGCCACAGTTGGGGTATAGCATCTGTATTGAGCCACAAGCCTTACGTAGTTGCTACTGTCTTTATTTGGTTCCCCGAAAAACGGGTCTTATAAGACGTGAGTATTGCCTAAGCTACCACTCGTAAGATTGGATTATTATTAATATAACCAATGTTGTACGACTATTGTTCAGACGGGAAAAGGTAAACCAAGGTAACGGAACGTGTTTATAGTTTTTCCAATGTGTTATGTGCGACTTGATATATGTTGCATTTATTTGGCATATTGCTGCATATCATAATAGCTTGCTGAGATTTATTCTCACCCCTCTCCCTTTACTGTTTTAGATCCCGAGACAGGAGGACCGCCCAAGTAAGGACGGAGAGGAGTTTGGAGTAAGCTTTTGGGGTATTGTCGTGGTATGTTTAGTGGTGGCGTATAAATTGTATTTTGGTAATTCCATTCTTGGAGTTTGTAATTATAAACTTTAAACTCTACGTCATAACCTTAAATCTTTTGTAACTAAACAGTTAACTATTTTCAAAGTTAGTTATCTCCTCCTCCGTTGTGGAGTAGAGTGGAGTTCTTTTGAAATGTTATGTTATTCATGTTCATGTTTGAAAGTCAAAGTAAAGTTTTAAAAGTTTAGTGTTTTGGGTTAGATTGGGGACGCACCAACTCGGGACACGTGTAGGTTCCGGGTCGGGGTCCTCACACTGTGCAAGAGCGCCGAGTCATCGGACATCCTCCCCAGTCGGCATCACAATAAGCCTCAAGTACTAGATTCCCATGAGACGGCAGAAAAATGTCTTGGCCAGCAGTATTTTTAAGAAGCCGAAGAATACGGACTGCTGCATTCATATGACTTTGTCGTGGAGCAGAAATGAATTGGCTTAGTAAATTAACTGCAAACTGAATATCTGGCCGAGTTACAGTGAGATAGAGTAGCCTACCAATAAGTCGTCTGAATTGTAAAGTGTCGACCAAAGGAGTGCCATCATCAACCGTAAGGCGCAGATTTTGTTCCATAGGGAATTCACTTGGACGACCACCTTGCAATCCACTCTCTTCAAGGATGTCCAACGTGTATTTTCGTTGGCTTAAAACAATACCCTCCGGAGACCTTGCAACTTCTATCCCCAAGAAATACTTGAGAGGCCCAAGATCTTTGATGCTAAATTTATCATTCAAATAGGTTTTCACCCTATTTTTTTGGCAACGTCGTTACCCACCAAAAGAACATCGTCTACGTAAATAAGGGCAGCAACATAGGTGGTTCTTTCTCGAAAGATGAACAAGGAATGATCTGCCTTTGATTGTTGAAAACCAACGTTGAGAAGGGCCTGGGTGAACTTATGATACCAATTTCGAGAAGCTTGACGAAGGCCATATAGAGATTTGTGTAGTTTACATACACGTGTATCCCCATCCTTGGCAAACCCTTGCGGAAGTTTCATGTAGACGTCTTCCTCCAGCTCCCCATGAAGGAATGCGTTGTTTACGTCAAGTTGGTGTATTGCCCAGTCTTTCTTCGCTGCCACAGCTAACAAGCTACGCACGGTGACCAACTTGGCAACTGGTGCAAACGTCTCGTGGTAGTCGATCCCTTCAATTTGTGTGAATCCTTTAGCCACCAACCGAGCCTTATAGCGCTCAACTTCACCATTAGGTTTGTATTTGATCTTATAAACCCATTTTGAGTCTATAGCTTTCTTTCCCGGTGGCAAAGGTTCAAGTGTCCATGTGCCATTTTGTTCAAGAGCAAGAATCTCCTTCTTCATTGCTTCTCTCCATTCTGCCTCTCGAACTGCCTGATGGTAATATTTAGGCTCATCACGAGAGGTGATGGCCGCCAAGAAAGCTTTATGGTTAGGAGAAAAATGATCATAAGTAACAAAGTGTGCTAAGGGATATACCTCCGAGGAATCTGAAGTGGGAGCAGATGGCGTATGGTCTACCGAGCCAGGCAGACTTACTACAAAGTCTTCCAGATGCTCGGGTCAAGCTTCTTGGTTCTATCACTTCGTCGTGGTAATACACCTTGAGTTTGCACAGTTGTCTGGTCAGGTGTCTGGTCAGTTGTCTGCTCAACTGTCTGTTCAACTGGTTGCCCAACTTGCTGGTCATTTGGCTACTCAAGCTGCTCGTCCAGCTTGTTTGCACAACCGCCCGCTTTCGCTAAGTCATGAAATTCCTCTTCCCAATCAAGGTCCCTATTTGTTGCTGGGTTATTCACAGTAGGTTTGGATGGCAAAGTCTTATGTTTGAATGGAAAAATACTTTCAATAAACTTCACATCACGAGAAGTATAAATGTGCTTGGTTTCAAGATCAAACATCCTATAGCCCTTTTGAGAATGAGGATACCCAACAAAAATACATGGACGACCTCTAACATCAAACTTGTCTCCCCCTTTCCTATTATCTTTGGCATAAGCGAGACAACCAAAAACACGCATATTATCATAGCTAGGTTTCTTTTCAAAAATGACTTCAAATGGGGTTTTGTTTTGAAAGAGTTTTGTAGGCAACCTATTTATGATGTAGGTAGCTGTTAAAACACATTCACCCCAAAATTTCTTCGGTAACCCTGCCTCAAATCGTAATGCCCTAGCAACCTCCAAAACGTGCCTGTGTTTACGTTCCACCACCCCATTTTGTTGGGGTGTGTCCGTACACGAGGTTTCTAATAACATGCCATGCAAATGATAGTAATCTAGCATTGATTGGGACTGAAATTCAACACCATTATCACTACGGACCCTTTTAACTTGCTTGCCAAATTGAGTAGAAATCATGTTGCAAAACATAGTTAAGAATTTATGTACCTCAGACTTGCATTTCATGAGAAACACCCAAACACCACGACTAAAATCATCAACGATAGACAAAAAATAATGGGCCCCAGAAAGAGAGGATGTTTTATACGCGCCCCAAATATCGCAATGAATAAGATCAAAACAAGCAATAGATTGAATGTTACTCAAAGGAAAAGGGAGTCTTGTCAACTTAGCTCTAAAACAAGCATCATAGTGTTTGTCCTTCTTTATTTCATTACCACAAATGTCACTAAAATATTCGGATTTCAAAGAAGCTGCATGACCTAGTCTTCGATGCCAAGTATCCGAATCAACAACTGTTGTTAATGCCATACGTTCACTTCTGACTGGCTCCATGTAGTATAGACCATTACGCCGCCTACCCATTCCAATCAGAGTCCTCGTAGCTAAGTCCTGTATAACACAAAAATCCGGAAAGAAAATTAGAGAGCAATTTAGATCTTTCGTTAATTTACGAACAGAAAGTAAATTGCACTTAAAATCCGGAATATATAAAACATGATCGATTTTTAACCCATTAGGCAGATTCACACTTCCCGTCCCTTTTACAGGTACGAAATCTCCGTTTGGAATTTTGACAGGCATTGAGTCATTAGGCTTGTGGCAGTTCTGTAAGCAAGTGGCATCACAAGTAATGTGTTCACTAGCGCCGGAGTCAATTATCCAGGATAATGTATTATCATCTTTACCTGCTATGTTGGCAGTCACATGATTCACAACCTTTTCACCATCATTTTGATCATTAAAGTGCTGAATCAGCCTTGCATAACTTGTTGCTGATAACCCCGGAATAGGACTATCATCACCGGTCGCTAGATTTGCAGATTTGTTCGACCACTTGTCCTTGCTGTTGTTCGACCATTTGTCCTTACTGCTGCCAACGCTCTTCTTCTTGCCTGCCGGATACCCAATAAGTTCATAACAGTTTTCAACTGTATGATAGAGCTTTCCACAGTGGGTACACTTTGGTTTGTCCTGCATTCCATCCTTTCTCTCCTCCTTGACAGGCTTCTGTAACCCTTGCGCCTGGAAAGCCGCAGCATCTATACTAGCCTTTCCTGCCATCGTGATTTGCTTTTGCCTTTCATCTTCGGACACAAGATGGTATGCAATACCCAAAGATACAATAGGTTGGGTTCCAAGGATCTGCGTCTTGATCGTGCCAAAGCTCTCATCTAACCCCATCAAAAATTCATATAGTTTCTCCTTCTCCTTCATATCAACCAATTGCTTTGGGACGTCACACGTGCAACCATTGCACTTGCACGTTGGGATAGGAGATATGGAATTAATCTCGTCCCAAAGTCCCTTCAACTTGGTATAGCAGGAAGAAACAGAGAGGTTTTCTTGCCTAGTGAGAGTGATTTCTCTCTTTAATTCATATGCTCTAGGTGCACTTTCGGATCCAAAGCGCTCACCTAAATCTTGCCAAATAGCCTGCGCTGTTTTGGCATGCTTTACACTGCTACGAATATCCTTCTCCATGGAACTATGCAACCAACCTTTTACCATGGCGTTGCATCTTTTCCATAGCCCTAGTTCGACTGCTCCTTCTTGTGGACATGGGATCGTTCCGTCTACGAACCCAAACTTGTTCTTTGCAAATAAGGCGTTGGTCATTTCATCAACCCAATCTGCATAGTTCCCATCACGCAAGAGATCACTCACGAACACGGTATTTGGACTATCCGAGGCAGAAATATAGTAGGGCGACATCACATCGATCTTGGCTCCTCCTGAAGTTCCACCTTCAACCTTCTGTCCTTCGGTGGTAGTCATGATATTCTTATGTCGCTTTTAATTTGAGAAAAAAAAAAAAAGAATGAGAGAAAAAAAAATGTGTGTGCGGAAGCGTTTACAAAACCAGCTCTGATACCATGAAGAAAACGAGAGAGAGACAGTAAAACCGAATTGTGTTCATTAACTTGATTGATTTACAATGAAGGAGAACTCTCCTTTTATAATGCCTATACAAGTCTAGCAAAATATGGTTTCCTAATTATCTACCCTAATAAAAGGAAAGAGATAAATACAAAAGGAAAAGAGATAACTAACAAACTAAGAAGATGATATGCATATCACGGTACTTTGTGATAAGATATGCATATCACAATATATCAATATCCTTCATATACTGTAAACAATTATTAATTTATTATTTTCTATTCCATTTTCTCTTTTATACTATCTCATTTTTTCATAATAACAACACTTAGATCATTTATATTTTATTTTTCTTAAAAACCGTACCAAATACAAAAGTGTATACTCCTTTCGTCCCGCTACAAATTATACTTTCGTCCCGCTACAAATTATACAGTTACGGTTTGCACGCGAATTAAGGAGAAAGTTAGTAGAGTAAGTGTTATGAGTATGAAAAGTGAAGTAGAAGAGAGAAAGTGAGGAGTCGGTCTGGGGAGAAACGCGTTTCTCCGTCGCATCTGGAGAAACGGGGCAAGGTTTGTCGCGCGACATACTTAGCCAGTTTCTGGATATCACTTTCATCAGCTTCTGAATATTCAGAACATTGAATATAGATATCCAGAAGCTTTGGAAAGGATATCCAGAAACCAAATATTTTTTCTGGATATCCATTTCAAAGCTTCTGGATATCCAGAACATTGAATATGGATATCCAGAAGCTTTGGAAAGGATAGCCAGAAAAAATATTTGGTTTCTGGATATCCTTTCCAAAGCTTCTGGATATCCATATTCAATGTTCTGGATATCCAGAAGCTTTGGAAAGGATATCCAGTTGTTGTGGCTAAGTATGTCGCACGACAAACGTTGCCCCGTTTCTCCATAAGCGACGGAGAAACGCGTTTCTTCCCAGATTTTGTGGAAAGTGAGGTAGCAAATAGTAAGTTGATTGGTGTTGTGAGTATAAAAGTAAAGTAGAAGAGAGAATTAGTGGATAGAATAGTAAAAATTATTTACCATTTTAGAAAGTTTGTAATTTGTAACAAGACGTTCAACGAAAAAAGTGTGTAATTTATAGCGAGACCGAAGGAGTATTTAACTAGTAACAGAGGAAGTATCTTCGCTTCTTAATTCTTTCTCGTGCTCCAAAAGTATCCTAATGTTATTATGTACAAATCATCATACTCCCTCCTTCCCACAAATATATAGATTTTTTTGTTCGGCATGGAGATTAAGGTAAAAAGTGATAAAAGTAATATATTATGAGTGTAGAAGTAAAATAAGAGAGAGAATGAGTGGAGAGAATAGTAAATTTAAAAAGTGTTGTGAGTAGAGAGAAGTGAGTCTCATTTCTATTTTGGAAAAGTATAGATTATTGTGGGTCGTCCAAAAAGGAAAATTTTTTGGTATATTTGTGGGACGGAGGGAGTATTTTTTATTCTGAAAATGTTTTTTAAAAATAAAAAATATTTATTAATATATTAAAAATTTATTTTTATTTACATCATGACTTTTAACGAGGTTTAACTATTACTCCCTCCGTCCCAATCTAAATGTCCAAAAATGGGTCCGGCGCGGGAATTAAGGAAAGTGAGGTAAGAAAGAGAAAAAGTGAGGTAGGAAAGAGAAAAAGTTTAAATGTTGTGAGTATGAAAAATTAAATAGGAGAGAGAATGAGTAGGAGGAATAGTTAGGAGAGAGAATGTTGTGAGTGTAAAAGTAAAGTAGGAGAGAGAATGAGTGGGTGAAATAGTGAAAAAAAGTTTCCTTTTTTGGAAATGAGACATTTTCAATGGGACGCCCAAAAAGGAAAGTTTGGACATTTAGATTGGGACGGAGGGAGTATTTCATTATTTTTTTCCTCTCTCCCTCTTCTTTTCATTTTATGACAAGACTTTCATCCTTTTCTCCTCTTTATCTTTTTTTTTTTTTTTTTTTTGGTCAGGCAATTTTGAAAATTTAATTATTTTAAAAAGAAATTATTTTTTGAGAGAAATAAAAATGGTCCATTGTGGATGAATGAAGTAGGAGTGGGAGTATAGCGCAAATAGTGGTTTGCGTAACGAAAGAGGACAAGTCAGCTTTTAAGATATTTTAAATACACATACTTAAAGAGTCTTTAAACAGAGACATTATTTTTAACTTTAATGAGTCTCTCTCTGTTGCCTTTGTCTGCTGCTGCTGAGATTTCTCTCATGCTGAACCCAAAATAACTGTAAAGATTATTGTCATCATTATTCAATAAATTAATTTATAGTAAAAAATTTACACCTAATTTAATATAGCGGTTGTCCGCATTTAATTTAAATAAAACATTACTATTGTAAAAATTTAGAAATTTTAGTGAAATTGTCTGGTTGTGTGTGAAGAAAAAAAAACACAAATTTTTTACTTTGATTCCTTTTACTTAGTGAAAATCTTTTCCCTCATTTCAAAATAATCCATACTGATTCTCAAACATAAACTTTGATGAAGTTGGTAATAAGATAATCTATCATAAAATAAAACATTTGCTAAGACAAATGAAGTGAAAAAAGTTAGCTAGTGTTAAAAGCTAAAAGAGGAGCTTTGTGGGTGTGTTGGTTATGTACTGTCTTATATATAATCTGTCCCCCACAACAACAATTTTTCTCTTTCTTTCTTTCTTTCTCTTTCTCTGTCCTAATTTTGTAAAGAAAGTTTCAAGTCCAAAAAAGACATTACCCCCCACACACATTGGCTTTTTTCCCCTTTTGTTTCTGTGCTACACCCACCTATATGCAATTGTCTATGTCTGCTGCTCCCTCTTCTCAAAACTGCAAATGGGTTAGAAATCACCATCTCTCCCTCTTTTTTTCCACCCCTTTTACTCATACCATTCCAAACACGATTTTCTTCTTCTTTTCTTCTTGTCTTCACTTCATTTGACTTCAATTCCCTCATTTTCTCTTTTTGTTTTCAAGAACCATTCTTGATTTTATTCCCCCTTTTTCTCTTTGAAAATTCAAGAATTGGGTGTTTGATTTGTTGCTTTGTGATGGAAATTGATCTGAACCATGCAGCAGTTTTGAGTGGAGGTGGAAGGGTTGTTGCTGCTGCTGCATGTGGTGATGGTAATGGGGATTATTCATCAGCTTCATCAACAATTTCTTCAAATTCATCTTCCCCTCCATCCAATTCAGTTTACATGGAGCTTTGGCATGCTTGTGCTGGGCCCCTCACCTTCCTTCCCAAGAAGGGTAATGTGGTTGTCTACTTCCCACAGGGTCACTTGGAACAAGCTGCCTCTCACTCCTCCATTTTCTCACCCCTTGAAATCCACACCTTTTCCCTCCCTCCCCAGATCTTCTGCAAAGTTGTTGATGTTCACCTCCTTGTAAGTGTTTTCATTTTCATTTTCTTGAATTTTTTTTTTTTTTTTTATTTGCCCATGACCCAATTTGTTTTGTCCTGATGTGTGCAAATTTTTTGAAACAGGCTAACAAGGAAAATGATGAGGTCTATACACAGCTCAACCTTCTCCCTTTACCTGAGGTAATAGTTGTGATGAATTTATGATCAATTTTGCCCTTTGCTGATTGATGAGTTAAAAACACAATCTTTTGTTTGAATTGTTCATAATTTTGGAGAATTCACCTTGTTTTAACCATTTGTCTTGTTTTGGGAGGTTGTTTGAATTCAATTTTGGCTTGTCTCCTTGTTTGTCTACTGTTGTAGAAATTCTTGAATATTCATTTTCCTAGTACACAATAATCTGAAAATTGGGTGATAATGTAGTTTCTTGGTAAGAATTTGAGCAAATTGCCTGATGGGATGGGGGCTGATGAGGAGGGGGTAGGTGTCACACCCACAAAAACAACCCCTCAGATGTTCTGTAAAACACTCACTGCTTCTGATACCAGCACCCATGGTGGATTCTCTGTTCCTAGAAGAGCTGCTGAAGACTGTTTCCCACCTCTGGTTCGATTTTAATTTTGGGCCTTCCGAATTTTTGTTAATTTGTTATACGTTAATTTTTAATATTGATAAAATTTGTATGAATTTTATTCCAGGATTATGATCAACAGAGGCCATCTCAGGAGCTAGTTGCCAAGGACCTCCATGGAGTTGAATGGAAGTTTAGGCACATTTATAGGGGTAAGAATTTGATATTCTAGTCTGGTTTCAAACGAGGGGCGAATGTACATACTAAATAATCATACATTGCAGGCCAGCCAAGGCGACACTTGCTTACTACAGGGTGGAGTATCTTTGTAAGCCAAAAGAATCTCGTATCTGGAGATGCTGTTCTCTTTCTGAGGTATACATGCTAATTCAGAGAATTTAACTGGTTTGTCGTAGAATGTGATATTTTTATATGCCATTTTGTTTCCCATGCTACTTGAGAGATAAATCTTTCTCTTTAAAACCCTTCTGAGTGGAAGGTCGGACCTGCTTATTCCAAGGTAGCTCCACTTTGACGTTTTAGTCGGGTTTGAACATAGATAATTATAGATTCGACTATTCTCTTACATTGTCTTGTTCTTTAGTTGTTTTGGTATTAAGAAATACGGAGTAAGTAATAGATCAATCAGCTAGCAAAGGCAAGAAAGGTGCTTTGTAGGTATGATTTGGTGAGGTTGTATAGGGAAACAATCGGAACATTAATAGTAGCAACGTTAAGAAGTACTCCCTCTGTCCCGCCCGAAGTGTCTCAAAATGAGATCGGCGCGGGAATTAAGGAAAGTGAGGTAAGAAAGAGAAAAAGGTTAAATGTTGTGAGTATGAAAAATTAAATAGGAGAGAGAATGAGTGGGAGGAATAGTTAGGAGACAGAATGTTGTGAGTGTAAAAGTAAAGTAGGAGAGAGAATGAGTGGGGTAGGAAGAGTATAAAAATAATAAAAACTTTCCATTTTGGGATTGAGACACTTTAAATGGGACGCCCAAAAAGGAAAGTTGAGACACTTCGAACGGGACGGAGGGAGTATGATTTGGTTTTTTGAAATAGCAAAATAGGACATAACAACAAAAATGTCAGACACTCCTCCATATCTTTCTTTATTTTATTTCGAGATTCTGAAATGCTTGCACCACTATCTTTCAATGCATCTTTTCTTCCTCTCGTTTTTCTTCGTTGAGTTCCTTTTTTTTTATTTGAAATATTTTGGCTTTGGTCTGACAAAGTTTAGTTTTTGAAGTTCTCCTCTCAGCATATATATGCATTAAACACTAATATGTATATGACTGCCTATGTAGGGATGAAAGCGGAGAATTGAGGCTGGGAGTTAGGAGAATTGCTCGGCCAAGAAATGGTCTTCCTGATTCAGTCATTGGCAACCAGAACTCTTACCCAAACATTCTTTCTCTTGTGGCCAATGCAATATCCAGCAAGAGTGTGTTTCGTGTTTTCTTTAGCCCAAGGTGACCCCCCTCCCCCCCCCCCAACTCTCCACTTTTTATGATATATTGGAAAATATTAAATGGGAGATAATTCCACTCTTTCAGTTCTGTTCCAAATTTACCTTATATTAGCCAATTGAATGCCTTGAATATTCCAATGATATCCTTTGTTAACAAATGAGACTATTTATTTAGGGGGCAAACCAATATTGAAAGTAAAACTATTTCTTCGAGACGATTAACGATGAGAGTAACATAATCTAACTCTTTTTGTAAACATTTGAAAAGGTGTAGAAACTTTTCATATTCAGTAATAGTTAGATTGTGTGGAATCTCTAAGAAACTAGATTGACGAGGCTTCTTGAATGCGTTTACGCTTGATGATTTATTAATAATTTAGGAAATAAAAAGCCCAAAAATCCAGGCTTTTGGAATGTGCGTAAAAGTAGTTGCATGCATGAATTCTTCTGTTTTTAGTTCTGTTTTATTTAAGGTTCATTGTCGGGAGGATATCTGTTATCAGACTGCCAGTTGTAACCTATTAGGCTCTTACAATTTGCATGTCATTTTGAAACGTTGCAAATAAATCCAATTTAGCAGTCTTAGATTCTGGAAAGCTTGTGCACGTGTTTTACTTGACCCATTGTTGCAATTACACTTACTAAAATTAGATTAAATGCAGGGCTAGTCATGCAGATTTTGTTGTGCCGTATGCAAAGTACGTAAACAGCATTACCAAACAGATATCAGCCGGGACAAGATTCCATATGAAGTTCAATATGGACGATTCTCCTGAAAGAAGGTATTGGAAAACAGCGTTGATTAAAATTTTCAATTCTTCACAATTTAGGCCATTGAAAATATGTTCCTTAGAGAAATATTTCCTCTTCTTTTCTTGCAGGTTTCGTGGCATAGTGACTGGCATGGGAGACATAGATCCTTACAGATGGCCCAACTCAAAATGGAGATGCTTAATGGTACGTCTTTGCTAATTTATTCAAGAGAAAGGTGTTTTTTTTTTTTTTTGAAAATTAAGTTCTTTGATAAATATGGTTTCTGACCCTAAGTATCCTGAACAGGTGAGGTGGGATGAAGATATTGCTACTGACCGTCAAGAAAGGGTTTCTCCATGGGAGATGGATCTCTCTGGTTCTCTCCCACTGTTGAGCATCCAATCTTCCCCACGGATGAAGAAAATGCGGACTAGTCTGCAGTCAACTCCACCTGAAAACCCTGTTACCGGTACAAATATTTTTCCTTAAACGAGTATCACAAGCATCATAATAATATTAGTACATACCTATTTTACTGTGTTGTTCTAATTCTTTCTTTTGCAGCACGGGGTGGATTTCTAGACTTTGAGGATTCTGTAAGGTCCTCTAAGGTCTTGCAAGGTCAAGAAAATGTAGGTTCCGCATCATTTCTCTACGGACGTGATAAGATGAACCATCAGCTGTTCGATTACGAGATGCAGTCCGCAGTTCATCCAAGTCTGGCTCCAAATGGAATGGTAAACACAAACTCGAGTGAGTATATGAGGACTCCTCATCAGCACAGCAACATCAACACCAACACCAACACCAACACCAACACAGGCTTTTTGTCATCTACTCGATTTCCAAAGGTCTTGCAAGGTCAAGAAATTTGCTCCCTGAATGATTTCAATCTTGGTGCTTGGGGGAAAAAGGATCTCGGTTGCAGTATTCTTAACATGTTTGAAAGACCTAAACCGAGTTTCTATCCCCTTGCCTCAGAAGGTTCTAGAAACTTGTATTTTCCGAACAATAATGCCTATAAAGCAGGCCAAGATCCTGGAACGCTCTTGCACATTAACTTTCCAAGGGAGAATATCAACGTGTCTAATCTCCAAAAAGAGACGGTCCCTCTCAATCCACCTTCCATCCAAAAGGGTATTGTTGGAAATGAAATAGAGGGACCCCCTGAACAGAGCTCAGTTGGAAAAATGTCTACTCCAACTATAGAGTCAAACTCGAGCAGTGAGGATGATGACTCTTCAAATGGCATGGGGAGTGGTTGTAAACTGTTTGGTTTCTCATTGACCGAGGCTCCAATCCCAGATGCCCAAAGTTCAAGTAAAAGGTGTTGTACAAAGGTAAGATTTAAGTTGCCAAGTTCAATAAGATTTGTGTGTGTCAGTCTGTTCTTTTCTTTGTTTCTTTGGATACTATCTAACTCTTAATTGTACCATCGAGTTAAGGTTCACAAGCAAGGCAACTTGGTAGGAAGAGCCATTGATCTCTCGCGTATGCAAAGCTATGCTGACTTGTTTATTGACCTGGAGAAGCTTTTTAAAATGGAGGGACTCTTGAATGCTCGTGATAGCGAATGGAGAATCCTGTACACTGATGATGAGAACGACATGATGGTGGTTGGGGATGACCCTTTTTCGTAAGTGTTTCTCTTTAGCTTGGCATTATCCTATTTTATCCCCTTCAGACATTTTATATTGCTTCCTCCGTCCCAATAGGAGAGTTAACATTTGACTAAACATGCTCTATGCACTAACTATTAAATTGCCCTTCAAAACATTTGAATTCAAACTAGGTGGTAATTTTTGAATTCTGACCAGACAAGAAAACGACAGTTGGTATAATCATTTTTTTTTTTTTGTAAAATAGTTTCCTAAAAGGGAAATGTTACTTTTCATTTTGACTGCCCAAAAAGCAATATACCTCTTCTATAGAACAGGGGAAGCACTCCCTCCGTCCCTAAATAAATGTCCAAATTTCACTTTGAGAGACATTTGTTAAATGGTTGAACTTAGGCATTTTTTGTAACATAAGTACATAAAAATCCTTAATGATCTTACCGTATTGCGTAGTGAGTTTAAATATGAATTAGAACTTGTATGTTAAGGGAGAATTTAGTAATTTCCAAAAAAAAAAAAGGACATTCAGACAATTTTTTTTAGAAATTTGGACATTCATTTAGGGACGGAGGGGGTAGTATTTATTGGATATTATTCATACAAACACGTGTATGCGTTTTCTGTTTAGCTTCATCATTCAAACGGAACATGTAACTTACTATCCTCTACTTGGACAGTTGCTTTGAAATCACTTACTCCGTCCCAAAAAATAATTTCATTTTGTTTTTGGTGGTCAACTCAATTGAAATTTGATCAAAATTTTAAGACAATTTGGTTATCATCATGAAATGCTACAAATAGTTATTGATGCACTACAAAAAAATACTACTATTTATCAATAACAATTTTTAGAATTTTATGAGGATTATTGAATTTTCATAAAATTTTAGTTAAAAGTTCACTTAAATTGACCATTATAATTTTCCTAGAATGTAGGAATACATTACAAGCAATCCTTGGAATTCGCGCATTAACGAAATTTCCCACGGGCATTCATATTGCAGTGACTTTGTCAGAATTGCGACCAAGATTCACATATACCGCGTGGAAGAAGTTGAAAAGCTGATGTCTGGGATAATAAGTGACGATACTCAAAGTTGCTTGGAGGAAACACCAGCAGTGGTCGATACAGCCAAATCATCGTCAGTGGGTCAGCCAGATTAATCTCTGCCTGTAAGGGATGTTGTTTACTAGTACAATCTTTGCTGTTTTTCATGTGTACCTTAAAACTGTCGAACCTTGTTGTCCGTTGGATCTGAAGTTTTGGTTTGTTTTCCATCCTTGGTAAAACATATGACAATTTGTAGTTGGAAACCTTGGCTTTGTTTATGTAATATTTTAGTACTTGTCATGTGTGTCTGGGCTGGTGGGTGTTTGTTGTTCTGCTCTTACCACATGTTTATGCTTGTGCTATGGAACACACACTCCCTCCCAAAATCAAAATAATAGTTCCATTTGCCATTTTTCTTGTCTCTCAAGGTTCTACACTTAGTTCTTTCATATTTGTTCTGATAATAAATGAATTGTCGAGGTCAATCCAAGATGATATACCATGGTGTATGTTATTCGCATATGATATTGTGATGATTGATGAGACAAAAGAGGGTGTTGAAAGTAATTTGGAGTTATGGACACACATTTTGAAATCTCGAGGTTTTAGAACGAGCAGAAGCAACACTGAATATTTGGAGGGTAAGTTTAGCAGAGTTGGAAGCAGGGAGCCAGGGGTGATCACATTCGATGGAAAGATTGTCTAAGCTTCTGAATTTTTTTCGCTATCTTGGATCTATTATCTAAAAGAATGGAGAATTAGATGGAGATATGACTCATAAGATTAAAGCAGGTTGGTTGAATTGTAAGAGTGTCATATGGTTTATATGTGATCCCGGCATGTCCAATAGATTAAAGGCAAAATTCTACCACATGTTAATTAGGTTGACACTGCTTTATAGCACTGAATGTTGGAACATGAAATAGTGTCATGTTTAAAAGATGAATGTAGCGGAGATGCGCATGATACAATGAATGTGTGAGCATACAAGAAATGATCGATTGAGTAATGAGGTAATTAGGGGTAAAGTAGGAGTTGCGCCCATTGGGGATAAAATGAGGGAGCATCGTGTAAGGTGGTTTGGTCATGTGAGACGGAACCGAGTGATGCACCAATTAGAATGCCTGAAGAATGGAGAAATGATAAAATTGCGAGGAGTAGGACAATATCCAAGCAAATTTGGATTAGGGTGATTGAAAACGATAAGAGTTTACTTGGATTAGATGAAAATATGACGTTCAAGAGGCCGGAGTAGAGGGCAATAATTCATGTGGGTGAAGGGGGGTGAATGTTTTTTTTTCTTATTTTTTATCTATAATAATATATTTACTCACTATTTTTAATTTTTTTCCCACATATTTCCTCTAAACTTTTTTTTTTTTACATTTTTTTTTCTTTCACAACAACATGTTAGCCGACCTCAAATTATTTTTGGGATTAAGGCTTTGTTGTTGTTGTTATAGTTTAAAACCATTAAACTTCCATAAATGCCCAACAAGAATGGAGAGAGAGAGAGAGAGAGAGAGAGAGAGAGAGAGTAGTGTCCGAAGAAAAAAATTGCTATGAGAATAATGATGTAATAACTAAACTTTATTAAGGATGTAATGTAAATCAAAATATAGTTAAGAGACGGAGAGTGTATATATATTGTGTAGCTGGACCAGGAGATCCGGTCCAGAACCAACTTTTTCACACGAGTAGCAAAGGTAGGCCACAAAATGAGATATACTCCATTCATTCCATCTCATAAAAACAAGTGTTATAGTTAAGTTATTGAACATACCAAAAGTGTCGAGTTGGGCCAAAGGAGTAAAGCCCAATCACAAGCAGCCTTGGCCATCACATTCTCAATGAGGCTGACTCAATCAGAACAAGGCCCAAAGCCCATCTCTTGTATCAGTCGACTAAGCCCATGGTCCGACCTATCAGGTCCCGACCTAACTTAGTCCGACCTCATGATCCATATCATAATTCGGATACGAACCATGCTCTACCCGCCAGTCAGGTCGGCCATTCTACAAGTGGCGACCTCGACTTAATCATCAAGTGTCGACCTGACATGTGTTGACGCACGTGGGTCAATCTTTCCATAACAAAGATCCCTACAAATCGTGACGGTTACAGGCACGTTCCCATGAACATAACTGCCGCTATAATTTCGGAGCTCATGTAGACCTGTCATTAAACTACCTACACCAACTATAAATACTTCATCACTACCAACGGTGCAAAGGTAACTGTCATTTTGTATTCTGGGTTCATTACTCAATACATCTTGAGCTATAATATACTGTTATCTTACTCTCACGCCCGAGTGTCTTCGCCGGAGACACATCCGGCTAGTCGTGGGTTCTGATTTCAGGTCAAGGAGCCAGGTGATTAATCTTGCCACGTGGAAGATTATTGATAAGCACAATTCCCGCAAAGATCGCTTGGTTCCATTGGGGAATCGTGCTTTAAACTTGACCTCGAAAACTCTATCAACCTCGCAACGATGGTGACTTCGGAGGGACATGTATCCGAGGCTTCGCTGGGGTACGAAGAAGTGAACAACAACAACACGAACGCAAACGCCGAGAACCCTAACTTGCCTCCTCCCCCACCGACCGTCCCTACGGTAGAGCCACTCGCTCTACCGTGTTGTTGATGGCGCAGGATTGCTCGACACAAGGAGAGGGAAAAGGCACATGGATGGGCAAGGAGTTCCACCTCCTCCAAAACGTCCGACCGCTCAGTTAATGTTGGAAACAGGCAGTCCCTCCACCAACCCCACGAGCAAGAAGGAGATGATGTTGGAGCGAGCCCGCATTCTCGCCGACTTGATAGCCATGGAGGAGGCAACAGCCGACATACGCCCGAGAGAGTGGCCCCTACTCGTGTTTCTAATGGGCAACAGCCAGGAGTTTGAGGCCAAATGAAGGTGTAGTGGCGTAATGGTGAAAACAGGATAGTTCAACGAGCTCCCACGGCCGTTCATGTGCCCAAGAACGACCTAAGGGCTAGCCTCAACAGTAAACAGGGAGCAAGAGGCTCGGCCGACTTAAGGACGCGCTAATGTACCTAATAGAAACAGACATGTGTTTCGCCAGCCAGGACGCAGAGGTCAGGGTCTCATAGAGACAGGAATGGGCGCAGGTCGCCCGTAAGAGAGGAGAGGCGCAGGTCGCCATTTGGAGATTATAGGCGCAGGTCGCCACAAGAAAGTGACAGGCACAGATCTCTAGTACGATCGAGAGAGCTCATTCTCACAGGACGTAGGAGTAGGCAGTGACTCCCCAGAAGTGAAGGCCGTAAGTCAAATGCCGCGCCCCTCTAAGAGATGAAAGACCCGATGCTAGGGAATGGTTGTTGATGAAAAGAAGTTTGAGCAATGGGAGGAGGAGAAGAAAAGGATGCCGGAAAGGTCGAACGAATTGATTTTGCTCTTCGACCTTTATCCAAAGAAATCGAGATAGCCGGCCTCCTCCTACTTTCGTGTTGCCTCTTCTCGGAGAAGTATTCGGGTCGACCAATGCAAGGAGTCACATAGCACATCCGGAGGCCACCATGTGTTTTGTCGCCAATGAGGACGACAATATGTGCAAAGCCCTCCTAAGCACACTCACCGGGCACTTTTAACTTGGTTCAACGGTGCAGCCGCGGTAGCATCACTACTTGGACATGCTTCAGACAAAGTTCTTAGATCGCTTCTCGGCTGCAGGAGCTCGAAAGATAACTGTCACCGATCTGAATAACTTAGTACAGGCGAAGAATGAAAGCTCGATGAGATACTTCACCAAGTTTAAGGAAATGGTTGATAAGATAGAGGAGGACCTCACTGATAGGGAAGTCATTCATTGCTTCCGAAACGGTATTTCCTCGGCGAGACATGGATTATGAACTCACGGTTCGTACAAGAACAACTCGACAGGAGTTGTTTGAGAAGGTGTATAATGTCGCTCTTGCTGAGGAAAGGAAAGAGAAAAAGAATGGTAAAAGCCCCAAGGTGGAGGTCGCTGATGATAAAAAGGACTCCAACAAGAATGGAGGAAACAATAAAAATGGAAAGAACAGGACTAGGGCAACGGAGAAAGTGCCTGAGGCTTTCACTCCCCTTACGGTGAGTCGAACAGAGATTATGAATGCTGTCGAGATGGCTCCTCCTGTCCCAATGAATCCAGGCAACAAATTTAGAAGGGACAATAACAAATATTGTGACTACCATAAGGACACTGGTCATCTCACAGAAGATTGTTTGGGTTTGAAGCGCATCATCCAGAGAATGGTCGACCAGGGGAGACTCGAGGCTTACGTAAAAAGGACTCAAACTGGTGGAGGCGAGCAGCCAGCAGGCGGACAGCAGGGACCTAGGCAACCTAGATTGAACATGGGGGTCATTACAGAGCAAGCAAGCAACACGGCCATCAAGCACAAGATCTTCCAACTCAACAAGGCCCCACATGTACCTCCCGAAGAGAAGTCGAGATGAAGCGATCGCCTTCTACCCCCGTGAATTGGCAACTAATATGGCGGCTAGGGAGCAAGTTCTCGTCATCCCGGGTCTCATAGACGGATGTACGACGAGCGTACTCTTGAGTCGACACGGGGGCTCGCAAGGATATTTTGTTCTACTGAAAACTTTTAAAGAAATGGGTCTTAATGATGAGCAATTGGAGAGATATGATGGTAGGTTGGAGTGGCTTCACCAATCATCGAGTTGATGCAAAAGGCAAGATAGAGCTCGACGTCGACCTAGGCCAACACCCTCAGATCGTATCAAAGGTACAATTTATAGTGATTGATGTAAATAGTGACTATGCCGCTATACTTGGTATCCCAGTCAGTCGCTCTTGGAATGGTGGCATCGATCCCTCATCGCCGGAAGTCAAGTTCCCTACACCCGCTGGAGTAGGGTGTGTACAAGGCACGGCTCGAGCCTACCTTGATCATGTTCTCGAGAGAAAGAAAGAAAATGGAGTTGGAAATCGAGACTAGACGGTTATTTTAAGTTGTCTCAATCACCACCAAAACTACCAGGCTGTCAACAATCACCGACGTGGAAGAGTCGACCTATCGCTCAAATGACGAGGTCATGCTTGAGTCGACACGTCACTCTAACACCACCGAGGTCGATTCGGATGTAGTTATGGTCGACCAAGTCATCATAGGCAACCTATGCCTCCAAATTTCCTCGACAATAACTCGAGGGCCACCACCACCACCGGTAGGTTGCGAGACAAGTTAGATGACATGATAGCGTTAAGAAGCTCCACACCCGAGGGCCGAGGAGAGACAAAGGGTCAAGGAGATAATCATTGAGACTCTACAATTCGTGGATGGACCGAGCTAGAAGGCTGTGGATGAGCTAGAGTCGTAATCACCAACCTTTCCTACCCCGACCAAAAAATTCAGATTGGGAAGCAGCTATCAGTTGAGGAGCGAGTAGAAATCATCGAGCTACTCAAGGAAAGTAATGATGTCTTCGCATGGAGGGTAGAAGACATGAGGGGAATCAAGGAAGAGGTCGCTGTTCACAGACTTGAAGTCAACCCGCCCATAAAGCCTAGACCCCAAAAGTTGAGAAGTTTTGCTCGTGACAAGGAAGAGGCTATCAAAGCTGAGGTACAAAAACTTTTGAGTGCAGGAATAATCAAGGAGGCCACCCATACAACGTGGTTGGCCAACGTGGTCATGGTGAAGAAATCAAATGGCAAATGGCGGATGTGTGTCGACTTCACCACTCTCAATCTAGCTTGCCCAAAGGACAGTTATCCCCTTCCTAGAATCGACAAGCTAGTCGATTCCATTGCTGGCCACTCAACCCTCAGCTTCCTCGACGCTTATTCAGGGTACCACCAGATTAAGATGCACGAGGACGACATAATCAAGACAGCATTTCAAGCAGCTGGAGGCATCTACTGCTACAACATGATGCCGTTTGGATTAAAGAATGCAGGGGCGACTTATCAGAGGATGGTGAACAAAGTCTTTGCCTCGCAAATTGGTCGAAATATGGAAGCTAACGTGGACGACATGGTCATCAAAACTAAGACTGGACGTCACATAGTCGACCTGAAGGAAACATTCGCCAACTTGCGAGCAAACGACATGAAGCTCAATCCCAGTAAGTGCGTCTTTGGAGTAGCGGCTGGCAAGTTCTTGGGGTTTATGGTGTCACAACGGGGAATAGAGGCTAACCCCGAGAAAATCAAGGCTTTAGTCGATATGAAGGCTCCCGCGGTGTCGAAAGAGATGCAGCGACTTAATGGAAGGGTAGCAGCACTTGGTCGCTTTATATCAAAGTCAGCAGAGAGATCTCTCCCCTTCTTCAAAGCATTGAGGGGGACGAAAAGTTTTGAGTGGACGACCGAATGCCATTCGTCGTTCCAACAGCTAAAGGATTACCTCGCTACTCCACCTCTGTTGAGTAGCCCGACCACTGGGGAAACTTTGTTTGTATATCTATCTGTAGGAGATAGGTCGGTGGCAGCAGTCCTGGTTAGAGAGGATGAAAGTCAGCAGAAACCAGTATACTACATCGACGAGGCCCTATCAGATGTGGAGAGCCGATACTACAATGCTGAGAAGGTCGCTTATGCTCTAGTAGTGGCTTCAAGGAAGTTGCGAGCTTATTTTCTAGCTCATCCAATTGTGGTTCTTACTAATGCTCCTTTAAGGAAGATATTGCACAAGCCGGAGAGTTCGGGTCGGCTACTCGGTGGTCAATCGTCTCTTACCGAATTTGACATTGAGTATCGACCTCGAAAGCACCGAAGGCTCAAGCTCTAGCGAGACTTCTTGGTCGAGCTTACGTTCACCAAGGAGGACAACGAGCGGCGAGCTCCAAAGGAAAAGGCTAAAGGGAAAGAGCTCGAGTCACGAGTCGCTATTAGCCTACCCGACGATTGTTGGAGGGTATATTCGGATGGGTCGACAACCAAAAACGTTAGTGGGGTGGAATTGTCTTGGTCGAGCCGAGAATGCAGGAACTGTGTATGAGGAATCACCTGAGGTTCAAATTCGATGCTTCCAACAACCGGGCCGAATACGAAGCTTTGATAGCGGCTATAGAATACGCCAAGTGTTTTGGAGCGACTAAGATCATGGCTTACGTGATTCACTGGCGATAGTTAACCAAGTCGAGGCGAGTACGAGGTGCTAAGTCCCACTTTAATCAAATCGCGACTTGGTGAAAGAGGCGATAAAGGACTTGGAATTACGGGAGATTCGGAGGATTGATCGAGAGGACAACGAGCTAGCCGACCTCCTTTCGAAATTAGCCACCTCGGATGAGCCACACGATGAGCCCATCTCCTTCCTCGAAAATCCGACATGAAAGGGTGAAAATTCAATGCATAGATGATCCTCGAGAAATTGGACTCGGGAGAAGTGTTGGATCGAAGAAATGAAAGCGTACCTTGAAAGTGGTGAGTTTGCCGGATGACGAGAAGAAGGCTCGAGCTATCAAAAAGAAAGCTCTGAGGTATGTCATTCAAGGAGGCGACTGTTCGAGAAAGATCCTATACTCGACCATTACTAAAGTGCATTCACCCCCAAGAGGTCGCCCTATTGATACATGAAGTGCATAGTGGAATTTGTGGTGGACACCGGGGCCGGGACTGCTGGCGACAAGTTGATCACTTTGGGATACTGCGGCCGCACATGAGAGCGACACACACAACTTTGTTCGGCAATGCGATCAATGCCAAAGGTTTGCCAACCTACCTCATGTGCCAACAACCGAGCAAACTCCGGTAATTGCGGCTTGGCCATTCGACATGTGGGCGTCGACACGATTGGGCCCTTCCTCCACTCGAGGAAATTGCAAGTATGTCATTGTCGCCATTGATTACTTCACCAAATGGGTTGAGGCAAAGCCATTAGCTCGCATAACGGAGGAGAATGCCATCAACTTCATTCATGACTTCATTTGGTGTCGGTTTGGTTTTCCTCGAGCTATAGTGTCCGACAATGGTTTACAGTTCTCCCAGACCTTCGAAGCGAGAGATGAATCGAGTTGGAATCAAACATTGGAAATCTTCTGTCGCCTATCCTCAAGGAAATGGCCAAGGCGAGGCGGCAAATAAACTTGTTCTATCTTCGCTCAAGACAGACTCGTAGGTCGACATAACAATTGGTTGGACGAACTCCCCCTTGCTCTTTGGGCGTCCGTACAACCACTCGGGGGCTACGGGAAACCCCTTTTGCTCTCACATATGGGTCGAGGCCATGGCACCCGCCGAGCTCGAGATTCCCATGCTAGAGTGACTTTCTTCAATCAAGAGCAAAATGATACCAACAGATTGATCGACCTGGATCTAGTCGACGAGAAGCGAGAAACAGCCTACCTCCGAATGGTCAACTACAAGCAGCGAACTAAGAGCTACCACGACAAGAAGGTCAAGGCAAGGTCGTTCCAAGTTGGAGATTATGTATTGAGAAAGATCGAAGCAACGGGTAAAAGGACCCGGCGAGAACAAGCTATCTCCTAACTGGGAAGGTCCCTATGTAGTCACTCGAGTCGTCAAGGAAGGAACCTACATGATAGCTCATCCCGGAGGTGACGAGTTGAAACATCCTTGGCATGCTACTCACCTCATCAAATATTACTTCTAGTTTTCAGTTTCAAAGTTCAAGCTTGTGTTAGTTCTAGTTTCAAGTTGATGTAAGCATGTTTCCTACTTCAATAAAAAGCGCAGTTTATTCGATCAAACATAGTGTTACACCAATCCCAATGAGCTCGACTCTTAGTCAGCTTCGATTTAACAAGCTCGATTCTTAATCAGCTTTGTTCATTTAACAAGTCCGACTCTTAGTCGACTTCGTTCTAACAAACTCGACTCTTAGTCAGTTTGTTCTAATTAGCTCGATTCTTAATCAGCTTTGTTCATTTAACAAGTCCGACTCTTAGTCGACTTCGTTCTAACAAACTCGACTCTTAGTCAGTTTGTTCTAATTAGCTCGATTCTTAATCAGCTTTGTTCATTTAACAAGTCCGACTCTTAGTCGACTTCGTTCTAACAAACTCGACTCTTAGTCAGTTTGTTCTAATTAGCTCGATTCTTAATCAGCTCTACTATTTTAACAAGCCCGATTCCTAACCGACTTCAATCTAATTAGCTCGATCCTGGGTCGGCTTTAATAGTTTGAACGGAGTTAGACTTATAGTCGATCTTGTTCACAAAGATAAGCCAAGTTTGAGGTCGACTAATTCAATAAAGATCAAGTCGCCTCTAAGCTCAAAATGATACATTTATCCTATCTACATCTAGCTGGACACTCGCAGCAAAAGCATACAACATGCTATAAAGAGAAGTCAGCTAAGATTAAACACAAAGAGCCTCCCAAAGTGGGGCAAGACTGGTGCAAAACAAAAATAAGTTTACAAAAGTATCATGCCTCCCAAAAAATAGGACCAAGGCATCCAAGTATTAAAAACAAAAAAGCAAAAATGTTTGGAGCTTGTTCAGTTACAATAACCATCAAAATCAAAGTCTATTGAGGGGAGTGCCTTCCACTTGGCCGGTGACGGATCTTTGGATTGATCTCGGTCTGTTCACCTACGGTAGATGGCTCACCAAGAACATTCTCTCGTATGATAGACAACCTTCCTTGAGTCGCTGATCGTATACTTTGGAGTCTCATCATCGAAGCCTGGATCTTCATAATCTTCGAGCTCGGCAAGGATAGTGTCAAAATTAACTTTCTCTACTACAGGAGGATCCCATGGTGCGGCTTCAGCCTCTTCATCATCCTTGGCTATGAGCTCCTTGTCATTATCAGTATAAGGCACCAAGGAGTGGCCCTGTCGAGCTGCAGTGTTGTAAGGATCCTCAGACGCCCATTGAGCCAGCTTCTCGATTGATATATCAACCGAAGGATCCACGATGATACGCCGAGCCATATGGCTTAGACCTGCTTTGAAAAATACTTGGGCCTCCTTGGTGACATGTACATGAAGCTCGTCACTGTCTTTGTAAGCTTTGATGGCATCCTCCTTAGTGGTCTTCACAGCATCAGCCAGGTCAACCTCCCATTGAGCTCTAGCAGCATCCAACTCTTCCTGTTTCTTAGCCAAAGTCACGGGAACCTCCTCCAACTGTTGCTTGGCCAGCTCTAGGTCAGCTGCCATCTTCTTATTCTCCTCCTTGAGACGGGCGAGCTCACTGTTAGCCTCCCCCAAGCTCTTCCAGGCCTCCTCCTTCAACTTAATTTCATTATCTTTAACAAGTTTCAAGGCTTCATAGGAGCTATCCAAGTCAGAGTGCTCCTCCCTTACCTTCTCAAGCTCAGCCTGCAGTTTCTTCTTGTCCTCCTGCAACTCCCCTACCTTGGCAACCTCCTCCTCCAGCTTCAGCAGCTCGCTATTCTTTTTAGCCAACATGGATTTGGCTAACTTCTCCTGCTCCTCAGCAGCCTTCCAATAGGTGGTGGCCAAATCAATCATGGCAAGAGTCTGAAATGACGAGTAGATATAAGAGGTCAGATCAAGTGAAAAGAAAGGAAGGAAAAACAACAGGAAGATTAAAAAAATTAAAAGCATAAGGGTTACCTCGGAGGAAGCCAAACCAACCCTAGCTCGACAGGCTTCTGGTGTCAATGGCTTGCGGGTAAACTCTCTGATCAGGTCTTGGTCAGCCCCCCTCCGGACAACCACCTGACCATATTCCAGTTCTGGATACTCTCTCGCCAAGCTGTTGACCCTGGTCAAAGGAGTCACTTCACTCAGTTCAGCTACCCGGCTCTGAATCAATTCGTCGTAAGAAACTTGGACAGGAGAGGATTGGGGGCCCAAAGTCTCAGTGCCCACAGGCTCACTGGCATTGACTTGATCAGAGGTCGAGGTCGCTACTGGGGGCCCGATCTTGATTACCTTGCTGATAGGGGCACCATCGTCTTCATCTTCATCCTCATCCAAAGAAATGACGTGAGATTTTCTTTTGGAGGCAGCCTTGGCCTTGGATTTGTTTTTCGACTTGGCTTGAGCTCGGGTCCTGGCGCGGCCGACCTCCTCCTCAGGCTCTACATTTGGCTCCACCCCATCCATGTCAGCAGCATGGGCCTCTTCTGAGCCTTGGGCATTATTACCCTCAACATTTTCCCCCACTGGGTCTTCATGCAGCTCTTCCAAATTATCCTCTATTGGGATATCAGCAGCAGGATTCACATCAACTGTCTTTAGTATCTCATGACGAAGGACGCCCTCTCTCTCTCGATGATTTTTAGCATTGGCTGCCCCGCAGCTTCTCTTGCTCTTCCTGACATCAACAGCTCGACCCATGTTTGCTTCTTGCTCGGGAGTTAAAACTGCACCAAAGTAGAAACAATAAAAAATTAGGTCGACATAAGTAATTTCCACATACGAGCAAATGGTTCTATGTACGAATTAAACATATGCGAGCTAATTATTCTACATACGAGCAGAATGTTCTATGTACGAATTCAAATTGCAAGTAAGCAAGCAGCGAGTTAAAATATATGCTAACTAATGAGTTCAACACCCGAGCAATTAGTCTAAGTATGAGCAAGACATCTACTTATCAACAAAGACAGGAGGTGTCAAGGGACATGGAATGGTCGAGTTCTTACCCCCGAAGTGTTCCACCTTTTCTTTACAGTGATCAACACCTTTCTTACAATAATGGCATTATTTCTTGAATCTGAGTCGAGCTCCCTCATGGGTGACCCAATCTGGATATCTTTGGCATCTAACTACTGGAACCATGGGTACAACCTCCCCACTCCCGACCATCAATCCAGCACGGATAAAGTTATTCTTGTTGGTCCCCAGGGCATGCCAACTAATAGGCCCCTTTTTGGTAAACTCCATCAACTTTCTACGCAGATCATCGTGCCAATAGGGATCCCGGTAATTCTCCTCGCTCACACCAGTATCAAAGACAGGCAAGGGAAATTCCCATCCCCTTCTACTTTCCACCGCAACTACGTAGGAGTTCCATCCGCCGGCCTTACCAGGGGAGATTGGCGAAACGCTTGGGAATCTTTGGCGTGGAGGGAGTACTTATCCCCCTATCTTTGTCGAACTTAATGTTGAAAAACTCCTTGAACACCCTCATACAAGGCTCGTATCCTAAAAATCTACAAACCATAATGAAACAAACCAAGCACCTGCAGTGTTGGGCCCCTAGTTGAAGTGGCAAGGCATTTGTGCATTCTAAGAACTCATTTACAAAGGGGTCCAGGGTAATCTTAAACCGCCTTCAAATTGGCCATAATAGAAAGCCACCCTTGTGGGATCCTCCTCGTCCGTATCCTCAAGCCGATTGAAGTAATCATTTCGCTATACAAGGTGACATCGAATTCTTTCCTATCAACCTCGCAAAATTCATGTATCATACTCAAACGAGATGGAAAATTTTGCTTCCCCTAAGTGCCTTTGGAGGAGCATAACCCTGCTCATTCTGCCCGGCACCACAGGTGGTCTCGAAAGCATCCACGATGCGTGGGCTGACGAGGTCGATGCATGAGCTTCACCTTGGGTCTCCATATCTCGTACAAGAAGAGGGGGAAACAGGGAATCGCTCTACATGAAGTCTCGGAGCCCTAGTAGACGTACTAAGGGGCGATCGAGATTCCCCCGAAAATCCTATCCTATTTCTAATAAAGGAAGGCTTAATGACATCTTTGACATAAAACACAGCTATATGATCGAGAAGCTCATGAAAAAGGTGAAAAGGCACAACCCTTGGGTCATCCGTTCCTAAGGCACCTCGTTCATCCCCCAGTGCAAACCTAGCTCATTGAAACGCAGCCCTAATGTGTCAAAATTGAAGAGCACTCCTCTACCGCTATCTCCCTCCACTCTCCACTCAAATATTTGTAGACTCTACGATTGACAATACAAGAACCATACCCGGCTCCGGCCTCACAACTAAAGGTCCTAGCCATGGCGAAATCAAGGAAATTGCAGAAATTAAAGCCCTAATTCTAAAGAATAAGGAGAATACCTTTAGCACTGGAGAAAAACGGAACAATGGAGGGCAAAAACACCAATTTATAGCAAGAATCAATGTCCTTTATCACCGCCTAATCACGCACGTAGTTCGGGAAGGCAAAAGTTGTAAATGGGGAAGGATTCTTGATTTTATAGTTCCCTGAATTGGAAAGGGCAAAGGGAAATTCAAAATTAATTTTCCTGATTAATGGCGGAAACAGTTTCCTAGGCGGACTCTCAAACGTCAAAAGTGTAATCATGACGGCCAAAACGGCGCTCCTTCATCTCGCGACCGTTCATCATCAACGCCCTGGATTGTGCCACGTCATCTTGGTCGACTCAAACCTCCGAACGAGTAACGACCTGCGAGTAACAACAAATTTCCAACAAGATTTGATTAACTTCCTAGTCGACAAAGTCAACTCGAAAGTTGGGGGCCACTGAACATACCAAAAGTGTCGAGTTGGGCCAAAGGAGTAAAGCCCAATCACAAGCAAATTTGGTCATCACATTCTCAATGAGGCCGACTCAATCGAACAAGGCCCAAAGCCCATCTCTTGTATCGCCGACTAAGCCCATGGTCCGACCTATCGTGTCCCGACCTAACTTAGTCCGACCTCATGATCCATATCATAATTCGGGTACGAACCATGCTCTACCCGCCAGTCAGGTCGGCCATTCTACAAGTGGCGACCTCGACTTAATCATCAAGTGTCGACCTGACATGTGTTGACGCACGTGGGTCAATCTTTCCATAACAAAGATCCCTACAAATCGGGGACGGTTACATGTGCACGTTCCCATGGACATAACTGCCGCTATAATTTCGGAGCTCATGTAGCCCTGTCATTAAACTACCTACACCAACTATAAATACTTCATCACTACCAACGGGGCAAAGGTAACTGCCATTTTGTATTCTGAGTTCATTATTCAATACATCTTGAGCTATAATATACTGTCATCTTACTCTCACGCCCGAGTGTCTTCGCCGGAGACACATCCGGCTAGTCGTGAGTTCTGATTTCAGGTCAATGAGCCAGGTGATTAATCTTGCCACGTGGAGGATTAATTATTGATAAGCACAATTCCCTGCAAAGATCGCTATCAATCTTTTTTTTTTTTTTTACGAAACATGCTTTACTTGCTTGTACATTGTACATTGTACATTGTACTTCTCATCATGCTTTGGAATAAATCCTTACTGATGCTTGTTTGAGACTGAGTTTACAAAGATGGCCAACATCAGAAGACAGGAAAAACCAGCTTTTATTCAGCTTGTTGCAATGCATTGTTATTTTTAATCCACATAAGATAAAACATGACACCATCCTTCTCTTTTATTACTTTCAAGGGTAAATTTTTCAAGTTTTTGGATCTAGTATAATTAAAAAAAAAACCTAGCTAAAGATTGATGTTCTGACTTACGCCATCACTGTTCCTTAAAGAGGTTACGACCAATAATCATTCTTCTGATCTCACTTGTTCCAGCACCAATCTCATACAATTTGGCATCGCGAAGAAGACGGCCAGTTGGGTATTCATTTACGTACCCATTGCCACCTAAACATTGGATAGCCTGCAATGTAAAACCGGACACAACTTATATTTACATGAATCAAGCCATGATTTTTATATTTTTAACCATTGAAAATATGCACACAGTTAAGGCTTGTAAACTTAGTGATCCAAGTTTTTTTTTGTCACCTGCAGTGCAACTTGGGTGGCTCTTTCCGCTGCACAAAGGATAACGCCAGCACAGTCCTGCATGTTGTTAGTGTTGAGTGTTACTCCCTCTGTCCCAGAATAAATGTCGCACTTTGACTTTATTGGTCAACTTATGTTGACCGAAAAGTTATGAAAATTTGATTATCTTCCTATTATTCTAAAAATGATTAATGATGATCAATATAAACACTATCCATAACTATTTTTAAATTTTCATGAAGGTAAATAATTAATCATTAAATATTGGTCAAAAAAAGGTCAGTGACCAAAAAAGTCAAAGTGCAACATTTGTTCTAGGACAAAGGGAGTAGTTATTAACCAAGAAAAGCAAATGAGCAATATAGAAGATCATCATTAGAAAGAAAACAGTATGCTCCTTCCGTCTTTTAAGAAACTTCACACTTTGTACCCGACAGTGTTTTTAAGGAAAATTTTATTACATTTGTAGTGAGTAGGTGTCGTGAGATAAAAAGTTGCAAGTGCGGTAGTTGTTGTATGACAAAATGGCAAAAAGTGCAGTTTCAAAAAAGACGGGGAACAATATGGCACACGTCAAGTTTCAGAAAGTAATGGACAAAAAACATTAAATGGGGATAATAATTCCGGAGCACCTTTGAATCAACTTTTCCATTGTCGCAATCCCTTGCCACAGAATAAACATATGATCTGAAATAAATTAATAACAATTTCACATTCCCTGGAAGAGGAAATCAGATACAAGGAGTGCAGAGTTTGCATGTCTTTACCTTGAGGACTGTAATGAGGTATACATGTCAGCAACTTTTCCCTGTAATTTAACAGTTCAGAAACAACTTTAAGGAATTTACAAGGCAGATAATCGTAATATAATTAGAATGCATAGCATTAGAAGCAGTGTCTACCTGTATAAATTGAAACTCCCCAATAGGAGTGCCAAACTGCTCTCTTTGACGAACATAAGGAAGGACAACATCAAGGCATGCCTGCATAATTCCAACTGGTCCAGCGGCCAGTACAAGCCTCTCCAAATCTAAGCCGGACATCAAAACATAAACTCCTGCAATATAAGATCAACTTTAGACATTCACCAAGGGTTAGACGTAAATTAGACATTGTATTAAAGTCATAAAACAAAATAGCAAGTAGATGGGTCCCACCAAGAGAATATATATGTATGTATGTATGTATGTGTATATATATATTTTCCCTCCGTCCCAAAGCGTCCCTTTTTTTTCATGATCATAAATAAAAAGGACACCCATTTTTTGATGGACCATCACTTAATGTTTGATCATGAAAAGAATGAACAATATAGTAACAGTTAAAATCATCTCCTCATTTATACCTTTCCCTTCTTGGCCGAGTACATTTTCTACAGGAACAAAGCAATTCTCGAAGACAAGCTCACATCTAAGAATTTAATAGTCCAATTATCAGATCAACTACAACTTGGAGAAAACATATGAACCAAAACCATGACAATGATCCAAGAGAAACTCAGACATACGTGTCACTTCCTCTCATTCCCAGTTTGTCCAATTTCTGGGCAGTACTGAATCTGCATAAGATAAAGAACAAGGAAAAAAAGAAGAAGAAACATTAGGTCTATTTCATGTATTCCACTTGATCATGTGCGCAGAAAGCACTTCAGAAAAAAATATGCATCAGTTTGTAGCATTTGTCTAACGGTTTGACTAACCTGGACCTGATTTAGGATTCCTATCTGTTACAGAAATTTAACATGATGCCTGTGATGTCCGCAAATCTCAGTCGAAATTTCCATTTATTGGGTTGAACTATCTATCCATTATATACATCACTATTAGTCTATTAATAGCCTTCTGGGTTTTAACTTATTCATTCTAGAAGTACCCTCCAAATATTTTGATACTCCTTGAGCTCTCTTCAGTTGTGCCCCACTATTTTCGTATAATTCTCACTTGTAGGGTGCTATTTATATTCATGTATAATTTATTATCAGGCTACTATGTACATTTATATGTTAGAAATAATATTATTGTGAAAAAGGAAAAGGTAATCCCCCATTATTATTTTTAAAATCTTATCGCTTCTAAGCAGAAAAAGACTGAAGCTTTAATCTACAGTTTCTGTCATTAAAAAACTGTTTACAAGATATTTCTTCTGAGGACCCCTAATGTGATTTAACATCAGACATATGTTTGGTTATGCAAGCACTTGGATTCAAGCCATTCCCCTACTTGCTTCCAGTAGCATTATGAGTGTGCATGCACCCTATTTTGTTTGTTATACACCTTGGTTTATCTCTCCACTCGTCATAAGATTAATTTTTTCTGTCCGGTAATTTATCCACATTTAGCTTCCCATATGAAACATTAAAGGAAGATATATAGACATTAGAGATCTCGAAACAAGTGCTTGTTATTTGATTTATTATTATGAACAGAAGGTATACCCTGGCATCCCCTTCTCAATGATAAATGCTGTGATTCCTTTTGAACGAGCCGCAATGTCCGTTTTTGCATAAATAACCTGCTCATATATAAAGATATAGTTTCGATGAAAGTCAAGTACAAAAGCAAAAGAGAAGGATGAAGATGAAGTTAAATTTCCATAAAAAGCAAGGTTATAAATCGTTTTTGGAAGAACAAAGTAGGTAGTCTTCAAAAGTTCTTTTGGTGGAAAGAATCCAAGTTTTCTCCAATAACTACATCCATTCCATAGAAAGAGGCACACATTCCTTTTTAATTTGTCCCAAGTGAAGAGGTACATATACTTTTTAGAAATCTTTTCCATGAGATTAATGACTATATTATCGTGACAACTTGTGGATGGAAATCACCATATCAAATCAATTACGAGTAATTAATTTCACTTTTGTGACCACTAATTTATAGGGGTTCTGTAGGAAGTTAGTGACTTTTTGACCATTTTCATTATTGCTCAAAGTGTAATTCTTCAACCAGAACAAAGGGAGGACATAAAGATAAAACTTTGAGCATCACTCAGGAAATAGTTTATTAAACGACAGTTAAGATAAGAGTAACTTCATGTACTGCGCAAATATAAGTTTTTCCAAATAAATGAAGTAACATCTTCTGCTACTTTAGCATTCAGTAAAAATCAGATAAAGGGAGCAATATGTTGGCTAAAAGATGTTAAAATACATGCTCTTAGGCATTCAACAAAATGTTACACTCCTTCCGTCCCATAATGACTGCCCCATCAGATATTTTAGCAACCTATTTGCATTTCCATCACTAACCTTAATGAAATTATTACTCCATTACTCCTCTTCTTCTATAGTTGGCTCTCATCTCTCCATCTTCTTCCTTGGTTGGCGAATTGGGAAGTTCAATGATTTTAATTTTACAATTTTGGAAATGAGAATATCTTTTGGGGACAAACAAAAAAGGGCAAACGGAAACATCTTTATGGGACGGAGGGAGTATAAATTTTGAAAATCATTACATGAGTGGTGTCCTATCCCCCCTACAAGCAGCATTTTGTTACTTTTTTTATTGAATTGCCGAGACGGAATTTAGGCTTGTGCTCTTTCAATCACAAAACAGAGTGCTTTAACGGAAAGAATAGTCGACTCCGTCCCCCAAAAAGTTACTTTCGGATTAATGTTTGTTCCATAAAGATAATCTCCACATTAGAAGTTAAAGATCCTGAGTTTTAAATTTACATATTGAACCTTCTACATAGTGGCTAATTGCATAAGAAAGTCACAAGCAATAAGTGTTAGTAATGCCAAAGAGATATAAACCTCTTTTTCATAACTGAAACAGATCATTACGTGACCAAACCTTTAGCATGGGATGGACAAAAAGGAAACTATAAAAACTAAGCTTTCATCGGGTTTCATTTCAAGAATAATTTCACCATTCCAACTAGTAATTTTGTTCACAAAATATCATGATGTCCCAATTTGCAGTTTTAATTCATCTTAAAAAATAAGAATATTATAACTCACCCTGACCAAGGTATGTCATAAACCGGTCCTTTCTAAGAGAACACAAGATTTGAGTGGTTTCTCAATGCTTGAGAATGACCACAAAGGAAAATATATTTATATATCAAGAGGACTGATTTACAAGACTGATTTATAGGACTAATTTACAGGACTTAATTACAGCAGAGAGAATAAGGAAACTAATCAGAAGCAGAGATCTCGCGTATCCTTATCACGCCCCCTCGATGCAAGCGGGTGATCTTGAAGTAAAACTTTGGGTTTGTAAATGCCATCCTTAGAACGAGTAGCCATGGAGTGAGTATTGGAAGTGGGTGGTGTAGGGGGTGTAAAAATAATTGGGTTTGGATTGGGTCGTCGAGGAATGTTTGATCGGGGAGCCTGAGGGATGTTGGTGGGAACGAAGAGAGAAGGGGTGGGTAATGGTGAAGCTGGTGAGTGACTAGAGATGGGAGATGGTGGTATGGGTTGCTCTGAAGGATGGGCCAAGTTGGTAGGAGGTTCTGTAGGAGCGGATGGGAGAGGAGAGTTTGGGCATTCAGTAGGTGTAGGGTTTGGAAGGGTTGGTGCAGGTGGGGTACTGAAAGAAACAGGAGGAGAAGAGATAGCATTGGAGGGTAAGGGAGAAGAAAAATAATGAGAAGAAACTGGTACCTGTGTTAATGGCGATGGAGAGGGAAGTACGTTGGGAGCAGCAGCAAAAGGGAAGGACTCTTCTACAAACACGACATGTCTGGACCAGTATACACGTTTTGTGGGGATATGATAACATTTATAACCCTTCCGAAAGGAGTCATAACCAAGGAAGATACAAGCAGATGAGCGAGGTTGAAGTTTATTGGAGTTATACGCCCAGAGATGAGGGTAGCAGAGACACCCAAAGGTTCGAAGAGAGAGATAATCAGGAGTTTTATGAAACAGGAGTTCATATGGAGACTTGACACCAGTTGGAGAGGAAGGAATTCGGTTCATAAGGAAGCAGGCAGTTGAAAAAGCATCATACCAAAAGGATGGCGGAACGTTAGCCATAGACAATAATGTGAGACCAGTTTCGACTATATTTTGATGTCTACGTTCTATCAAGCCATTTTGGGCAGGTGTGTGGGGACATGTAAAACGGTGTTGGGTGCCATGATTTTGAAGAATTTTGGTGAACGGGCGATATTCCCCTTCATTGTCACTTTGAAAGACTTTAATTTTGGTGTTGAAAAGATTTTCAACATGTTTAGAGAAAATCATAAAAATTGGAAGAGCCTCATCTTTAGTAGACATAGGATATATCCACGTAAACCGACTGAAAGCATCAATAAAGGTGATATAGCAACGAAAACCTTCATTAGATAAAACAGGAGATGGACCCCAAACATCAGACACAATTAAGTGTAGTGGATGATCATAAGTTGTTATACTTGGAGAGAAGGGCAATTTATGACTTTTATTTTCTAGACATGCTGAACAAAAAGTAAATTTAGAATTTGAACAGGAAGATGATTGCGGGACACAAATCTGGCAGGTCTTGGCAGTTCGAAGCATGGGGTGGCCTAATCTGTGGTGCCAAGATTGTAAACTGGTTCTTTCTCCTACTAAAGCTGTGACAAAAGAGGAAGGAGTGGGATGAAGTGTATAAAGTCCATCCTTAAGTGTGCCCCGAAGTACTGCTCGCTCCGTTTACCGATCCTTCACAACACAACCAGTATCAAAAAATTCAAAAGAGACGTTATTATCCTGACAAAATTTGGAAACTGATAATAGATTTCGATCAAGATGTGGAACGTGTAGAACATTAGAGAGAAGGAACTTACGGCTAGGGGTGGGTAAAAAGGCAAAACCTGTGTGGGAGATGGGCATGGAGGAACCACTTGCTACCTTGACTTGATCAGGACCCGTGTATTCAGTTTGGTTGTGCAGATTATCAATGGAATGAGTCATGTGATTGGTTGCACCACTGTCAGGGAGCCAATCATAGGCATAAACTGAATGAGGCTGTGCGGCATAGAGTGGGTGGTGCGATGACTCATGTGATCGAGACCCCTTCCGTGGTAGCCGTACGGAGGTTTGAAAGTTCGATCAAATCGTTTATAGCAGTCTTGAGATGAGTGATATGGTTTGTCACAAAGCTGGCAAGTGGTGACTGGATTGCCATTGGTGGTGGTAGAGTGGTCACGACCGCGAGGATGAAAAGTCTTGGCAGCATGTGCTTGAGGCTGAGATAAAAGACTTATTTACTGCATCAAGGTGACGTTCATAAGTGAGTAAATAAGAATCAAAATCAGCAATAGACCAAGACATAGTAGCAAATAATGTAGCATAAGCAGATTCATAAGAAGAATCCAGTCCATCTAAAATACAATGGCGAAATTCAATGTCAGAGATCGGATGTCCAAGCAATAAAGAAGAGAATCAGCGAGTTGTTTAGCATTATCAAGAAAGTCACCCATAGATTGGTTACCCTTCTTGATATGCTGAAGTTCACGCTTTATATGGAGAATATTAGATTCGGGCTGACGCAAACGTTTGCTCCAAAACAGACCAGCAAATGGCCGAAGATTGACATTTCGCAACCTTGGCAAGAATTGGTGTGGTCAGGGAAGATAAAATCCATCCCAGTAAAAGTTTATCTAAAAGGATCCAGTGTGCAACAGCTTCATTGGTTTTGCCGTCGAAAGTTGTCGCTGGTGGACAAAGGCAAGATCCTGTAACAAAACGTTCAAGGTTATATCCTTGCAAATATGGCAACAGTTGTGCCTTCCAAAGAAGAAAATTGGATCGATCCAGTTTAACTGTGATCGCATTATGCAATTGATCAAAAGGGATTGAAGTAGAAGATGGGATATCAGCCGTGGTGGGTGTCTGAGTTTCGGTTGCCATTAGAGAGAAGGGAAGGAAAAATTTCGGATAACTAATACTCCCTCCGTCCCATAAAACATTACTCGTTTACTGTTGAGAACGGAAAATAAGGAATAATGTTATTAAAGTAGGAGTTGTGAGTGGGAGGAGAGAGAATGAGTGGAGAGAATAGTTAATTTGAAAAGTGTTGTGAGTATGACAAGTGGGTCCCATGAATAAAGAAGTATTAAAAAATTTCCTTTTTAGGAAAGTGTGACTTTAAAGTGGGACGCCCAAAATAGTAAAATGGGTAAGGTTTTATGGGACGGAGGGAGTATGTTAGAGACAAGTCTTGTTTATTCCACCTTAAAACCAATTGGTGATAATGTTCCACCTTAAAATCAATTGGTGATAAGGGGAGTAGCCCATGATCCTTATATGTTAGAGACAAGTCTTGTTTATTCCCGATGTGGGATAATTTTCTCTTACACGCCCCCTCACGTGTAGCCGGGCTTTGCCAAAGGCTTACAACGTGGACTGGATGGTGGGTGGCGCGGAGGGTTCATCGTGGGCCTTTGGGCCTGCACGTTTAATGAACCTGGCTCTGATACCGTAAGAGAACACAAGATTTGAGTGGTTTCTCAATGCTTGAGAATGACCACAAAGGAAAATATATTTATATATCAAGAGGACTGATTTACAGGACTGATTTATAGGACTAATTTACAGGACTTAATTACAGCAGAGAGAATTAAGGAAACTAATCAGGAGCAGAGATCTCGCGTATCCTTATCACTTTCTCCCCTCCCCCCCCCCTAAGAGCACCGTGGCCACCACTTAATACAAAATTTATGTCCGTATGCATTTTGCTAATAATCTTTCTAGTAAAACATGAATATAATATTAATGTGGTGGTCATCATTCTCAGAAATTAGATCTCCCAGTATTCCGTAGAAGAAGTCCTACTTCCAATTTTAGTTTGTCCAAAAATATCCATTTATGAATTTAAAGTAAAAATGTCCACGGATCATTCAATCGTTTTCTTTCTTTCAAACAACATGGTGCTGCTATGACGAGCCATACAAAAAAAAAAGTAATTTAGGGAACTTTGAACGTTATATGTCAATGTCATAACGCATTATTGATATGTTTGACTATCAAAAGAATGACATTTTTGGGGGATGGAGGAGCAATCAGTTGATTAAGTCAACGTAACATCCAAAAGATGGTAGTATCCACATCGAAGCAATGTCCCAATGATACCCGAATATTCACACAGAAAACATAATAAAGCCCCTGCCAAGCATCCATAAAAAAAGAAGGAAATTCTTAAAAGAACAAAAAATACCAGGGTCTGAGCAGTTGGACCATTTGTGCACCACATCTTGTTACCATTTAGAATGTAACCCCCATCAACACGATCAGCTTTGCATTTCATGCTGACAACATCCGATCCAGCTGAGAAAGGGTCACAGAAGTCACAATTCACATCAAGCCCATGCCTTAATTTTTTTTATGAAAATTGAATTTATCTTTTATAAGAAAATGAAAAACTGAGAAGAATTCACACAACTTACCATTAGGCTCACTCATTGCAAGAGCTCCCACATGCTCGCCAGTGATTAGCTTCACACCAAGTAGGAAACAGAGTTAATACAGATATCTCAAAGAGCATACAAGACAGATTAAGCAAACCATGAAAGAAAAGATGTGTCCCAAACCATAATAGTTACGTAAGAGACAGTGACCACTGATTATGAGCATGAGAGCATGGCTATTGGTTCGCATCAATATTACATAAGTTTTTTCTTCTAATATTTCTTCTTCTTCTTCTTTTTCTTTTCTTTTTTTCTTTTTCTAAGATCTAATCAATAGCAACCAAGTCCAATTTTATCCCCTCCAATGCTCTGAAAGATTAAGCTCTCAGATAGTAGGCTCAGCTGTGATGCACTCCCTCAGTTTTGGCTTCATCCTTGACCTCATTCTTCTTGTTGTTCTCAATTTGGAGACGAATTACCGGTTCTTCTAGTCCCATCTCCTTGCACTTATGCTTGAGATAGTTCTTGAAGTCCTTCTGGTGGTGGCAATTTTTCAATGATTGCCACTTTAAATGGCTCATTTAGAACCATTCCTTCGGCAGTTAATTCATGCAGGATCAACTGAAACTCATTTACTTCGTTGGTCACTGTCTTAGCGTCAACCATCTTGTAGTCAAGGAACTTGCCAACTACAAATTTCTTTGCATTAGCGTCCTCAATTTGTACTTCCGCTCTCAAATAGTTCCAAAACTCTTTGGTCGTCTCCACTAGACGGTACACTCCATAAAGGGCATCATCAAGCCCATTCAGGATGTAATTTCCACACAAGAAATTACTGTGATTACCATGCCTCCTTGTCTATCCGCCTTTGCGGATCACGATCATCAACGGGGATAGTAGGGGGGTCCTCTTTCAAGAACTTATGTAGACAAAGGTTGGTAAAATAAAACATCTTTTGCTGCCATCTTTTGAAATCTATCGCAGTGAACTTCGATGGTTCCTCACCATATGCCAGGTGAGTTGTTGTAGGAGCAGGTGCAACAGCCTAATTCGTTGCATCAAGGTTTTGACCGGTAATAGCCCCAAATGATAGGGAGGTTTCACTGTCATTAGTCATTCTCAAGAATTGTTTGTTTTAAAAAACAATGAAATTCTTCTTTCGATTGTTTTGAAAATAATTTCAAAATAAAACATTTCCAAATGAAATGTTTCTTCTTTCGATTGTTGTGAAGCATAATCTCCGTAAGAAGAATTTTTCCCGCAGCGGTGCGAACGGCTCTTTGGCAATTCTCTTGTAAAATGAAACGACTTTTCAAGCCTTGATGGAAGCACTTCAAATCAAGACCCCTACGAACAAACTGTGTTTGGAACTTCTAAAGTTGAACTTGAAGGAGGAAGAATTTTCAAGATGCACTAACTAACTGAATTCTCTAATGCTCTGATAACTGGAAGTGTTTTTATGGAATAAAAATATAAGTTGGTTGGTTTATATAGATTTCGAAGAGTTGTAAGTGTCTTTTAGAGTTAAGGAAAAGGCACAATTTTGGCCATCGGATGGCAACTGATCGAGGAACCAGATTTAGCAAACCGGCCCTGAAGCCGCCCCGGTTTAACCTACGAACTCCTTAGCTGAACCATTCAGCTAAGTGAGTTGGACAAAACTTTAATGCTTCACAGCCAGCGACCGATGCGTACGTGCGAAGAGCAAATTGCGCCCTAAAGCGCCCAATACACCATTTGCGCGAATGCGGGTGCGAAAGGTACTTCGCATTATCGTTGCAGTTGGTATTTAGATTAGCCTAGCCTAGCCTAGCCCAATGGGCCACCGGGTGGCTTTGGAGGTTACTATCTTAAATACACTCATTGTTTCCCTTCTTTAGCCAATGAATGTGCAAACTCTTCAAAACACATAATTAAGTTGCAGTCTTTAGCTATTAATTTCTCATTCACTCAAAAATGACTTTGAGAAAGTAAATGCATTTTGCTAATCTACACGAAATGTAGATTTCAATTTTACAACTTATTTCATTTTTCATTAAATGAAACTCATTTGAAAATTGAATCAAAATCATGTTTTTCCAAAACCCATTTCCAACAAGTTCCGCTCGAAGATTTCATGTTTAAGAAGTCTATTCATCAATTTGTATATATATTTTGTTTTTGATAAGAATCAATAGGGTATATTATTATGGGCAAATTACAAATAAGGGTCCAAATATGGGGAGTAATTGAACTACAGGTTACAATGTAATTTTTTTTGCCATTGAGGGTACAAAGTCGTGAAAAGTTCACAGTTAAGTGCTTTTGGACGGAAATGTTAGATATTTTTGCTAAATCATCGCGTACCGTCCACGTGACACTTAACTGGGGACATTTTGGTCATTTCAATCACATTTTTTCAGTTTGATTTTTAATTTTAGCTCTTCTAATTTCAACTGCCAATATGATATTTTCAAATCAATCTTATTTCCACCAAGACCATACCATTACCACCACAACCAGTAACGCTGACAATATCACCTTCTTTTATAACCAATTTGAGATCTGTTTTGAGCAATTGCAATTTTAATTTTCAAAAATTGTATTTTTTTGGGATGTTTATGGCTTTTTTTTACACTGTCAGAGTCTGATGAAATATATCTAACGTGAATTTTGTTCTATATCGTGATATTATTCCGTAGACTATTTATTTGTTTAATCTGGACTACAATTTAAAGAGTTGTGACATCTTAAAGTTGGGTTGACGAAACAAGTTTGACTAAGTTTGACGAATAATTCAGACAAATACAAAAGAACCGATTTAAAGTAGAGAGAGAAATGGAGGAGATCTAGATCTAGTCTAGATCTAGAACTGAGAGTGAATTAATCAAGGAAGAGGCGAGGGGAGGATGAATCGCCGGTGCGTGGAGCAGTGTGGGAGGAGGTGATGGTGTGTACATGGTGACGAGGGTAGACGGTGGTGGGTTAGAGATGGGACGGAGAAGAACATGAAGAAAAAGGGATTGTTTTTTGCTTTTCTGATTAGTTTTATGGCTAAGGACAATAATAAAAGAGGGGCAGTGTGGGAAGGAGGGGCGATGGCAGCCATAGCCATGGAGGTGTCGTGGGAGGGTAGCGTCGGTGATGGTGAAGAATGGTTGGTGTGGGTGGGTTATATGTGTTTTGTTTAGGAAAACTTTTATTTTAGCCCTTTCAATTTTTAAATTTCATTATATCCAATATTTACGAATGTTTATTTTCAATTAAATGTCACGTGTACGACACGTGACGAAAAAATCTAACTTTTCCGTTCAAAAGCACTTAACTGCTAACTTTTCACGACTTTGGACCCTCATCAGCTAAAAAAATACATTTAACCCTGGAGTGCAAATACTCCCCCTACGTTGGACCCTTATATGCAATTTGCCCTATTATTATACATGGAGTTCGCCATAACTACAAAATCATCGGGTGTGCAATGACGCATATTATGTCACATGAAGGGTAAAATTGATAGGCTATGGGAGATTGTAGGCATACTTTTCAAGAAGTATACTCTTTTAGTGGAACATCCCAAACTAGAATATTGGACTCTGTATGAGGGAGCTTCTAATTTATGCTCTGGTGTTCTGACATATTATGAAGTATATTGGTAGGTTTATTGACAAAACAACGGGCGGTGATGAAGAATCATGAGAGTAAAAAATGTAGTAGCCACGGTCACAACTACCGACCACACAAAAAATTTCCAAGTTCAACACTCGTATATCTTGTACTGCAAGAAGATTACTCCTATTAGAATTGGGTTATCATCCCCTTAAAAGGTCTTAATAACGGGTGAAGTTATCCAATCTTATATGTTAAATCAACTTATATGTTAACTCAATTATCTTCTCCAAGTTGATGTGGGACAAATGGGACTTCAACACGCCCATCACGTGTAGGCTGGCATGACCATGGGCTTTACATGTGAACTGTTAACACGCCGGCATGACCATCGGATCAAACCCAACATGGTTAACAAAATCCATCTTCAACTTTAGCCAGCTCTGATACCATATTAGAATTAGGTCATCATCCTCTTAAAAGGTCTAGTTAAAGGGGTGAAGTTATCCAATCTTATTATATGTTAAATCATTTATCTTCTCCACGTTGATGTGGGACAAATGGGACTTCAACAACTCCCTCCATCCCAAAATAAACGCCGTGTTTTCCTTTTCGGTCCATCTAAAAAAACCATGTTTCTATAAGAGGAAATAGTTGTAGCGCAATTCTACGATGATACAAACAATGTACAAACAAGTAAAACACCATCCTTAAAAGTGTTTCACAAGTCAAACGCAACACTTATTTTGAGATAGAGGGAGTAAGATTTTGCCATAAGTTTAGATGTTGGTTCCTAGTGGGTAACGCGGTGTTGGATGCAACTCTTGACCCTAATAGGTGATCATGTATGTTGGCAGCTACAGTGTTGAGTCCCATTGTTCATGTGAAGGAGTTGCAGTAGGCGTTTCACTTGGTTGGGTAATATTTTTTAAGCACTTACAATATCACATTATGAATTGGATGGCTGCAGCTTACAGAATTTATACTTTTATAGCTTAAGTTGTGGACCTTCTTGCTCGAGACTATGGAAATAAAAACAATAGAACATGTGTATGTATACCTACGGGCACATATACTGATATACATACATATATAAACACACACAAACACAAACACATGTGTGCATATACTCCTTCCGTCCAGATTCAATGTCGCACTTTTCATTTTTGTTCGTCCCGACATAAACGTCTCGTTTCTAAATAAGGGAAGTGGCATAGTGCAATTTTACCATTGTAGAAGTGATGTACAAACTAGTAAAGCACCTTCCTTTAAAATATTGACAAGTCAACTGCGACATTCATTCCGGGACGGAGGGAGTATCTGGTACCTAAACAGAATCACTAGGTTAATCACATTGGGATGAAAAATAAACTAGACAGAAAAGCACAGGAGAAAGTAAAACCTTTGGCAAATATTTCTGCTTCTGGCCAGGGTTTCCATGCCTCACCTACAAAAAACCATTAAGATTTTATTAACTCACAAGTCAATAGTGCCTATATGGCTAAACAGAACTTTAGGTCAGATCATTACCAACTGATTGATGCATAAGTTAGTGTGGGCGCCATAGGATAAGCCAACCGACCCTGAAGAACGACTAATTTCTTCGAGAGCTATGCAGTGATATAAATAACCGAGGCCAAGTCCTCCATATTCCTCTGCAACGATTAATATAGTTGTTTAGTAATGCTGAGTATGTGCCGCAACATTACGATGCAAAGCATTTAAGAGGACTAAACTTTCAAGAGTAATTAAGAATTAAGAAGTGTTAAAAGACAGGTTAGAAAAATATGAAGTATTTGACCATGGAACAATGTCAAGATGCGTCATATGATATCATATGATATTAAGCGAAAAACTCCAAGCCTCGTTAGCTTCTCTAATTAATGAACCAACACTAAAATAGATGCTCAATAATCTCTATGGGCCCCATTTTCCTTGAAATAACAACAAATATGTACAATTCAATAGCTTCATTGACACCTCTCTTTGAACCAAAACTAACACGGAGTGTTAAACTCCGTCAACTAATGACATAAATTCAGTAAAATCACTAAATTCATGCATACCCCCCCCCCCTCTATACCCAATATAAGACAGATTCTGCAAAATCAGCTATAACTTAGAATTTTTTTTATTGTATTTCAAAGCCAAAATTCTTGTAACAAAGACGATTGCAGCGTGATGACAATCTTCCACAACATATGTAGAAGCAAGGAATTCACTTTGATTTTGAAAGATATATATAATCCGCAACCCCGACTCACGTGCTCCCTCACGTGAGATCTTCACTCCCGCAAATGTGCACTGCACATGCAGAATGATCCGGAGACTTTCCTTTAGTTATTTGTACTTCTCAAGAAGATGCAAGCCCCTCCCGCAGAATGACGGATTCTGCCCAAGTGTTTCTCATGATTGAACAAGATCCGAAGAAACTTCCTCTACCACATATTGGGAATCATCAAGGAGTTATGCCTTGGAGGCTAAAATAGTGTAGTTAGCCACGTGGCCCAACCGAGGGACTACACGTGGCCTATCTAGGGTAAAAAGGAGAATTACAGGACTAGTCCCCACAAGGGACACGCGACATCCTTCCACGGATTCATACGAGCAAACCTATAGGAGGCTGCCAGCATGCGATACGGATTGCACGTGATCCATCACGTGCATCGTACGGAATCGCCAAGCCCAAATCCCTACAACTACAGTAACTCACGTGCTATTTGCTCCCGCAATGCTTGTTCACTCCAACCCTTAGTCCCTATTCTCACTCCTCATTTCCGTTCCTCTTTGGTAATTCGTGTGTAACGTCAACTACAAACCCTTCATATTAATCCTCAGAGGACTACCCTCCTACATTTGGCGGAACTGCCTGGGTGGTATTCACATGGCGGACTGCAAGCAAAAGCAAAAGCAAAACTAAAACAGAGAGGGGTAACATCTCCGAACTAGCTCAAACAACATTCCTAAGGGTGCCGCACCGCAAGGTTGCCCTACTAATGGGATGCTCCCCTGGTTGACGACACTTCCGACGAAAACACCTACCAAGCCCAACATACCCTCACACTCGCCCAGAGGCGGAGGTACTCAGAGGCAAGGGGCAAGCAGGGCAGTAGCCCCCTCTTAAATTTTGTTTTCTATTTTTTTTTTTTGGCAAATGACGTCGTTTACTTAGGTAAGTATAAATATAAGTTTCGGGCAAAATAAAGTAAAAATAAAAACAACGCTTGCGATGAAATTTAATCTCCTTGATTCTTCTCTATTAAAAAATTTAGGTAAGAGCTTCATCTTTGTCGATTTTTAAACTTTATTATGTTGATTTCTCAATTAAGGTTATGATTTTATTTTGGTTTTGATTTTGATTTGAATTTTGAAATTCTCAGCTCAATTGAGATTTTTAAACAATGTTGGGTTGTTGAAATATCAATAATGGAACCGGTAAGAGCAAGTCTTTAAGAGTAGAACATGGCTTAATTCTCTGTTTCTTTCTCTCCAAACATGGCTGAATCTTTTTCTTTCTCTTTTTTTTTTCTAGGTTACCACTAAACTTGGATAAATATTACAAAAGAACAATGTTGGTATAAAATTGTCTCTGCTGTTTTGTTCCCTCTATGCTGCCTCTCTATACCCTCTTTGGTTCACTTCTTGTAGAAGGTTGTAGCCCTGTGTGAGAGCCTCTGTTTTGAAACTGGTGCCGAATGGGGGTTCTCACAGTTATAGTATATATGCCAACATCCAAAAAAAATTCAGGGTCTCTGCCCCCGAATACCCATTCATCATACCCTTTGTTTCTAAAATTTTTGCCCCCCCCCTTCGTATATTCCTGGCTCCGCCACTGGACTCACCCAAGCTGACTTCCAGCTATTGTTTGACAACCAAAAGGTGTTCCTGCTAAGGATTGAAACCTAAGAAAAAAGCAACCTTAGCCGCTACCGCAAAGGGAAAAGCCAAGCAAAACCCAGACAATGTTCCCATCAATGACGACAGACACTGTTCCCATCATTGATTAAATAAGACAAAAATATAGTCCACACAATGAAAATATACTTGCTGGTGTGATGCGTGCATGTGCTCCATTTGGCAAAGAAAAAATAACACGTGGATGTGCAACTTTGACAATTGTATGGATGCCTACTCCCAACACATTTATTTATTCCCCATTTCTTTCTTTATTTCACTTACAGCTTTGAAATTCAAAGCAACAAAAATGAATCCCACCCCACTACCCTATTTCTCCTCATCATCTTCTGAAATTATCAATACCGACGACGCCTTCTCCGCATTTCTTGAGAGCGAGGGAGATCTGAGTAAATTACATCAAGATCTTCAAACAAAACACACAAAAAATCAGAAGACATGCTAACCCATTATTGGTTGCTATTACCTTTCTGACAGAAAATGACAGTTTCTGTTAGTTTTCTAACGAAAAGCTATGTCTTTTCGTCAAATCTTACAAATAGACATTAACGGACGACTAATGTATCAAATTTTAGGACTCAAAAGTGAAAATAGGTTTCCAAACATATTAAATCTTTTGGCCTAACACATCTTTCACATATTTAGTGTCCCTTGAAACCAAAAATGTCATTTCCATATCAAGTTTTACTCTTCAAATTACAATATCAAGTTTCATATTTTCAATATTAATTTTCATTCACCCAAAATTAGTTTTTGAGAAAATAAATATGTCAAATTAATCTACTTCAAATGTAGATTACAAATATGCAATTAATTTTCATTTCCATAAAATGAAACATAATGGAATTTCGATCAAAAGTCGGTCATACACCACTTTATCAAAGCAAAAATTCCAACAATCCCCTACATAAATGACAAATTAATGAATGCATGAATGCAGATTCCTCTGAAAGTTTCGGCAAACCATTATTGCATCAGGATAGGTAGCTTTTGACCTTGAACCTTTCTTAGTAAAATACTATCGAATATACTAGCCGCTTAGTAGCGCGATGCTTTGAACTGGTGACTGTATAGTGTATACCAAGACAATATTACTTGCACAATAATAGCTCTAACATGTTTTGTTCTCATGTTTTGTCCATTTCGGCCCTAGACCGTACTTGATTTCATAAGTGTTCAATTTAGAAGCGGCCTTATTACTTCTCACTTGTATAGATGATCTTCTATAAATATTATCCTGCTACTCCACCACGTAGGCATAGGAATCATTAAAAGTTTTCACAACTTACCCTCACTACTTGTTGCAGGTACATACACTTGAATGTTCTAGGAATGAGTGTGAAACATGTTCCAAGTGTTTCGACTGAACATTATAACTTAGTTGTCTCATTGAACCAAGGTTTTAAGATCTCTAATTCTCAAGGTTGAGTATCCACTATGAGTTCATTTGTTGTGGATTTTTAAACCCATTACCCTTAACAATCAATTGATGTCCTATTCATATCCTTAGGTAGACGGATCCGCTTTTGAAATCACATACCCAATTGTGATAGTTTCATTTGAGATCAATTGTCTTATGGTATTATGTCTATGACCATTATGTCTAAACTTACCATAGTGTTTTATGCCTTTACCTATTTCTCATTATTATCACAATGCATTAGGATATGTAGGCACAAACTTATTCCAACAAGGAATATCTTCCAAGATTTTATTAAACCACTAAGTTTTTTCTTCAGCTCTGTCTAAAGCTGTCAATTCAGATTTCTTACTGAATCGAGCTATGCATATTATTTTGGAAGATTTCAATGACACCGCTTCTCCATCTATTGTTAACACATTTTCACTTTATGGATTTATTTGCGTCTGATATCTAATCAGTTAATTCATCCATATTGTCACGACCCTAAACCTAGGCATTATTTTGATACATGCTTGAACTCGTATTTATGGCGTGCGTTGCATATCATTTAATGTTCGCGTTTTGTTTGTGGCAATTATGTGTTAATTTTATATTTTGAATAATTTAGTTGGCATTTTTAACTATGTTAATAAATTAAATATAATTATTTAATGTCTAAATAAAAATATTAGGAGTTTTGTAGTGAATTAGTAAATTTGAGAAATTTAATTATAGACTTATAAAAGGTCAAGGTGCTAAAGTGTGAAGTTTACAACTTAAGAAATGTAATTTTAGCAAATCAATACTAGGAGCAGCATAGGTGGAAAATCATTCAATGTATATCCTTGTTTATGTTAATAGAGAAGCTTCTTCATTAATCAAAAACTTCAGCCATTTTATCCTTTCCTTTGTTCCATTCAAAAGCCTAACCCTAGGTTTATTCTAAAAATTCCCATAAATCAAGTGTTGTTCCGTTCTTCAATCCGTTTTCATCTAAATATTTGGGAAGCCGAGGAGATCGCATATATCCGATTAAAGTTTTCACTCTTCTCGTTTTATTTGGGGTAAGTTATTATACTTTTCCTTCAATCCTTGCTCATTTAGTGTTTAAAGTTGATATTGTTGTTGGATAATTGTTGCATGTTGTTTTGGACCATTTTCCTTGAGTTTGGAATGGTAAAAATGGTCTTTGGTTGAGTTGGAATGGGTTGAGGTAATTTGGACGTGTTACACTGAAGTTTAGGCCATGTATTGCTGTTTGAGGTGCAAAGGATAAGAGTAAAAATTCAAGTTTCCAAGCCTTGCTATATTTCAGCACAAATCCTGAATTTCGACTCGTGCCCCTTGTCACGAGTCGTCCCCCTCAGCCAGTCGTGTCCACGAGTCGTGCAAAATAATGCACTCGTGCTGATTTCAATTGGCCCGACTCGTGCTGTAGGGCCTGTTTCTGTTGTATCATTTTCAAAGCCAAATATGTCCAACTACCTAGTACATCTTTGATCCAATTGAACACCTTAATCAAAGTACAATATATGAACTATCAAATGAAGTCTTAACATACTTTTTGTGATATTGGGAAGGTGGTTAAATACTTGGTTAAAATAGGTTGGAACACTTGATTTCCATGAAACCTAAATTGCTCTACATCTTTATATGGTTGATATTAGACCCTTGAATAGTTATATTAAGTGTGTAGACCTTATGTGTTACACATTATGGACATGTTTGACATCTTTAATGGTGTGCTTGACAGGGTTCCCTACTTTGGAATCCTAAGTTAATGTGATTGATTTCAAGGATGTTTAGCCGTTGTGCTACTTATGAACAATATATGTATCATATTCTTATGATATATTTGGTATGTTTCCCTACTTTGGAATCATACATTGGTTGTTTAAGCAAATATTTATTACTGTGCTTTTATTTAAAGTCCAGCTGGTACTTGAGTGTTCGGACAGTGGTATGAGATTATAATGGCACCCGAGCCAAGTTCATTATAATATCATTCACTGGTTCCCAAATTTCCCCCTTCCATTAGCCATGGTTGGGTTGTGGGCTAGCTCCCTTTGGGTGAGGTCTAGCTGCACGTTTGGGGTATGACTTTGTGTCATTTTCTCCCTGTTGTTGATGTTGTTACTTGATTCCGAAACCGCTTCTTCAGCTGATGCCGCTCAGAGACTGCTATATCCTTTTTATTAAACCTTGGCTCAGTATCCTTCTAAGTGTTACATTATTACACTTATGTGTTATCTTATGCATCCTTCTATGTGTTTACAAGATTGTGATGTATATGATGAATGGGTTGATATATGTTTTCCTAATGTGATTGCATATCATCTTGCTGCATAAATAATAGCTTACTGAGATTTATCTCACCCCGTCCTTTTATTGTTTTCCTTAGATAAGGGCGAGCCAGGGAATAGGCCACGTTGAGCACGGAGAGGACGCCGAGTTGGGTTGTAATTTGGTAAAGGTATTTTGTAGTGGTTTACATTATGTAAATGTAGAACCAAGGGGGTAGTATACCCGAGACTTGAGATGTTATGTCACTATTTTGAAACACTTAAGTGATTGTAAATATTGTATGTTTTGAAACTATGTTCCTTGGTTGTAAATGGTTTGTGAAGTGTGGAATTTGGATTTAAAGTTAAGTGTTTAACCTTTAATGGTATGTATATATAAGAGTTTCTTTAAGTTAAACAGGTTTTATATATTGAATAATTTGGAAAGGACATTTCGAAAGTTTTTTATTTTTAAATAAAGGCGTCTTCCGAGCGTGTTCCGAACGTGGGGCCAAGTAGGACCACGTATCGGGGCGCGCCACATATACTATTGGATACCCCATCTATTGTAATCCATAATCACGAATATATCTTTAAGTAACTAAGAAATTTGATTATACCTTTTTAGTGATTGATTACAATTAATATTTAGACTTTTAGTCCCTCTAGAATGGTCAGTCTCATCGAGTGATCAAATTCTCTTAGCGGTCAGTTTCTTCGAGTGGTCGGTATCTGTGAACAGTCCGACTTCCCGAGTGGTCAGCATCTCTAAGTGGTCCGTCTTTCCGAATCTACCTCACTAGAGTCTACCTCTCAAGAATCTACCTTTACAGAGTCTTAACTCTCAAGAATCTACCTTTATTCAGACTTTTACTTGTCAAGAATCAACTTATTCAAGAGTTTATCTTTTGAGAATTTATCTAACTCTTCTGACTACCATTTAAGAGTCTTATTTAAGAGTATCATTTTAAGAATCGATCTCTTCAGATTCTATATCTCGAGAGTCTAACTTTCAAGATCCTTTTTGACAAGAATCTGCCTTTTCAGATTCGAAAAAGTCCGTTTCTTTAAAGTTTATTTCTCAATATTATTTCTCTTTAGAAATTTATCTCTTGAAATTCTAACTGTTTAGAATATACCTCTTGAAAGTCTTCCTCTTCAAGATCTATTTTTCAATAGTTTTTCTTTCTATAGATTCATCTTTTATAGTTCCTTTTAGGACCATTTGCAACTTAACGGTTCGCATTATGGAGAGAGATCAACCAACTCCTCAATATACAAGATGAACTCCATTCGAATGTTAACTGCTTATTCTCTAAACAAGACACATAACCTTTCTTTAACATTTGTCAGTTTGTTTTCTAACACAATAGCTAGAAAATCAGTTTGGTCCTCATATTATGCCTAGATTCGTCTTCTTTTAGATAAACTATTTGCACTTTCATAAGTTCTCTTACTAGAATTTATGTATTTTGATGAATATGATCTCAAGGAACATATCATTTCTCGTATATCTTAAATACTTTTACTTTATCTCGTACCCCCACACTTGAAGTGTACCCCCACACTTATGGTAATTATAAGACAATTTACAAATTTCAATAATTTATTGATTGTCTTATATTCACATTTATGTGACGGATCCATCAAATAATATATTTTAATAAAAAATATACCTTTAATTAAAAGTCCTTTCCATGTCGTAAACAATGTCTTTGAAGCACTTGTGTGATCATTGTTGCCCTTCTTGTCATCATTCTTTAGTTAATTTCCAATACTCTTCTAGTTAATCCTTTCTTGAAAACGACATTTATTCTCGTTAATCTTCTAACGATAATGTCATTCGGTTGTCTATCTTTGGATGACCATTTCCGGTCGCTCATATTTGTCATAAAATCAAGAAAATGTCAATATCTTCTTGCAATTGTTAGGAAAAGTTTTCATATAACAATGAATAATGGCTTTCTTGAAATTTAACGGAATGGCAAAATAATGAATGAACCAAAATAAATTCAATGGGGCAGAAAATTAGTATAAATCGAAAATGCAAAAATTAAATCAAACCGGACAAATAAAGGAAGTCGAGTCCTAATTTGAACATAATTTCCGCAAGAATATATTGCCCCGCACTGGTTCTAACGGTTTATGGCAATTTTCTCTCAAGATAAAACGACTTTACAATCTTTGATAAAAACACTTCAAATCAAAGACTTCAACGAACCAAGTGGTGTTTGAAACTTCCGGACTTTGAAGCAGGGTTGCACGATTCGTAGTTCTTCCGATTCGAATTCACGATTCGCTCAATCCATGGAATCCGATACGTAGAGTATTACAATTATTGCGATTCGCGAATTCGCAATATTAGTACGTTTGATTTAAATAAATATTAAAAAAAATATAGAGGACATTAAATGGGCAGAAATTTGTATTTAATGGGCAGCATTCATTCATTGCAACAAAAATTTATATTTAATGGGCAGAAATTTGTATTTAATGGGCAACATTCATTCATTGCAACAATCAATAGTTAATGGGCAGCATTCATTGCAACAATGCCTTTTCATTTCTAGAGGAGATTAATTGCGAATTCAAAGAGGTTTTTCAAGGTATCGGAACATGAATCGAAGATTAGGATTCGCGAATTCCAGCGTATTGATTCGGTATCGAATCGCGAATCGATACTCGATTCGATGTCTACTCCAGAGTATCCTGCAACCCTGCTTTGAAGAATAGTTTGTGCAACAAGATGATCTATTTTCAAATAGATGTTTTGAGAATTCCATTGAATTCTATGAATAATCCAAATAATTCCATTGAATTATGTTTATAGATTGTGAAGGGATGATTAATGACAAACAAGGAGGGAGACATTTTCAAGTGAAAATCTGTCAACACAATCTGATCCGTTAAATATTTAATGAAAAATCGCATTTCCGTTAACTATCTGACAGAAAGTGACATTTTCTGTTAACTTTCTGACATAAACTAGCAGTTATGTTAACTTTCAAACGGAAAATGAAAGTTTTTGTTAGTTTTCTAATGAAAAGGTATGTTTTTTCGTTAAATCTTACAAATAGACATGTCTTTTCGTTATCATTCTAACAAAACTATAACGGATGACTAATGGATCAAATTTTAGGACTCAAAAGTGAAAATATGTTTCCAAACATATTAAATCTTTTGGCCTAACACATCTTTCACATATTTGGTGTCTCATGAAACCAAAAATGTCATTTCCATTTTTACTCTTCAAATTACAATATTAAGTTGCATATTTTCAATATTAATTTCTCATTCACCCAAAATTTGTGTTTGAGAAAATAAATATATCAAATTAATCTACTTCAAATGTAGATAACAAATATGCAATTAATTTCCATTTCCATAAAATGGAACATAATGGAATTTTGGTCAAAAGTCGGTCAAGCACCACTTGATCAAAACAAAAATTTCAACACATAGCCCTTTCCATTCCCAATCTCATGAATACCGATAAGCACCACCTGATTTTCTCAGAGTGCATATGCTCTTGATCGCTACAAGCAGTACATCAGTTAAGAACGTCATTGGAATGAATCTTGTGCAGAGTCCGTCTACCCACTGACTTGTGCTCTTTCAAAGTGGAAAGGAGGGTTTGACAGATACCCACACCCTAGTCGTTGTAAAAGTCAGAAAAATACAGAGCACGGACAATCCCTAGTCAGACACGAGATCACCAAGGTGATACTTGGACGAGGATACATAAGCATGCGAGTGGCAAAGGTCTATATATCCATAGACAGAGCAAGATATTATCCATGTTAAAATCCCAGATTTGATTTTACTCTAAACCATAGGGGAAGACCTCTAACACAAATTACCAGTAACTGGCCTTGAACTCAAGAGTTTTTAAGCCCACTTGCTGGCCATGTAAATCAAAGTTAACTTCCTCTCATCCATGGGTATGGACCCATCATTTTCATCGTCAATCAATGTGCTTGATCTTCTGTCCCTTAAATGGATTTCAGCTTTCATCTAATTCACTATATGATAGATCTGATATTCACCCTAAAACCTCTGATTCCCATCCCACATAGCAATCAGAATCAAAGGGTTCAACGTTCAAGAATCAACTAAAATTTTTGCTTCCTATCTAGTTCTTTTCCCAATTAACAATCATAATCTCGTGTGAAAGACGAGGGTTTGGGGGATTAGACTATAGGCAGCACTTACAATAACGATAAAGCAGAGAAAGATACGCAATTTAGCCTCAAGTCCTTGAATAGCTTGTGCTAGATGATAATAGTGTATGCATACGGAAAGTATACTAGTTGCAAGCATCCTGAAATTATGAATAACGACCCACTGCTACATGATGGAACAATAAAGTATACCAGCACACATAACAGCACACACTGCATTAAATAATTTCTTGTTTAAGAATTGATTATTTGATAGTATACAAAATAGAGACCGCATACATACTAAACTACTCCCTCAGTCCCGAAATGATCTTCCTACTTTTTTTTTTTTCGATATGAAGGTACTTTGAGCAATAAATTTATATTGATTTAATTATCCTATTGAACATCTAAAAATTGTCATTGATAGTATTTATAATGGTGTATCACTAATAAATTTTAAATTTTCATTAGAATAGTCAAATTAGCCTAAATTTATTGCTTAAAGTACCTTCATAGTAATAACAAAAAAAGTGGGAAGATCGTTTCGGGACGAACGGAGTACCTAAGGGTGTGAAACAACTTCAAAAACACATGAAAAGAATAAGAAATTCTCATTGAAATAAAGGTCCTCTGAGGAGTTGGTACCAGTCGAGTTACCTAAGCATGAGGGGACAGATCTCCTTTCTCACCCCTTAAGCGTGAACAAATAAGTTCCAATTGTACCCAATATATATATATATATATATATATATATATATATATATATATATATATATATATATATATATATAAATGTATACACACACACATATATATGCGTATTTTTTGTTTCTACGAAACGCCAAAGAAAAGAAAAGTAAAGATCCATAAATATAATCACATTGGTTTTACCTGGTGCAGTAATTCCAAGAAGATTGAAATCCCCCATTAATTTCCATAAGTTAACATCCTGGAGCAAGAGAATAAGAACCCTTCAGTTCTGAATTCAGTTTTATGAAAAAAAAAATTAACTGATTTTCTGACGAACCTCGGGAAAATAATTTGTTCTGTCAATTTTTGATGCGTGAGGGGCAATGTTTTCTTGAGCAAACTGTTCAACACTTTCTTTAAACTGACAAATTATAAGAAACAGTTAGAGAAACACCAAAGGCGGAGTAATTAACTCACTACACAAGAGGAATTGACGATAATTGTATAAAGTTATCAGTAATATACTTTTGGTATTTATTTCTCGTTTCAGGTGTTATGTTGTAATAACCCTAATTTTTAATTCATTTATTTAATAATCATTATTTTCTAAATTGATTATTTAGGTTATTTGATTAAATATTGGACTTTTTCTTTTCCTAGATGGATTAGGTAAGTGGCCTTCGGTTACCTAAATTGGGTTTCCTTGATGGACTTGGACTTGAATTGGTTGGGCTTAGGATTAGGAAACCTAAGTATAATAATATTTCATTAATCCTAGAGCCTCTTGGTATTTTATAACAGATAAAAGTCTCTTGGTATTTTATAATGGATGAAAGTCTTTTGGTATTTTATAACGGATAAAAGTCTCTTGGCATTTTATAACGGATGAAAGTCTCTTGGTATTTTATAACGGACGAAAGCTCTTCACTATTTAAACAGCAAAAGAGAATTAGGGAGAGAGGGAGAGAGCCGCATAGAGAGAAACGACAGAGAAAGAGAGTCGAGTAGAGAGAGAGAGCGCGATGCAGAGACCGAGAAGATAGAGAGGGAGGCCGGCTAGAGGAAGAAGAAGGAGGAAAAACTCCATTGTTGTGTGTTCGAGATCCAAACTAAGGTAAGGTCATCTCTTCTTGTTTTGATTCATAAGATTGAAAATCCTAGAAACCCTAGAGGTATTTTGGTAACCGAAAGGGTTAACCTTTAGAGGAGTTAAAAGAGAACCTTTTGTATGGTTGTAGATTCGTGCGAGGACTCGTTGCAAGGATAATGCAAGAGCTTTAAGGTAAGGGATTATACAATCTTTAAGTTAATTGATTTCCGCTTCGTTTCATTATTTAGACTTTCGCATATTTCTTGGCGATATACGTTCCTTTGATACGTAAAAGCTGACCTCGCGTCAGTATTTGTTTTGACTCCCTCGTTTACCATTATTTGCTAATCTTTTGTTATTCATTTGCTAAATCGTTCTTTTGATTTCATAAATACAGAATTTATTGTTATTGTGAAAATTCGTATTCTGTATAAAAAATGAGTTTTGATATGATATGATTTTTGTTCCATCAATGATCGCTAAGTTAGACAACCTGCTTCGGCGGGGTATATTTGATATTTGGCCTTCGGGCAAACTTAGTACACAGCTTCAAATTAGTGGTGGGGTGTTCCGGATACACTGTTTAGGACTCTGCGGAGTCAATTTTGTTCCCTTTATGGGATTTTGGTTTGATAAGGTCAATGGACCACTTATGTGATCATGATGTCTGTGAATGAGTTGATTATCTACGGCTAGTATGGGACGGTTGTAGATAATTAGATTATTCGAGTCAACTTTGTTCTGCTTATCAGTCCTTTAAATTTCCTTATAATCTGTGAGTGGTTTAGTTAGTTAAAACTGGTATGGGACGATTTTAATTAAGTAAATCATTCGAGTCAGTTTGGTTCGATTTCGTCATTATTTGAAACACCAAAATATTTGTCAACTCAGTTTGTGAAACCGTTGAGATTGTGAAAGACATTTGGTTTGAGATTTGGTAAATAACTATTTCGAATTTATGTTCTGTTATGTCTTCGATTGTTATTTGAAATTTGTATCGTTTGATATTCCTTCGGGTCAACTCCTCCTTAGTAACCGGAGGGGTTGTATATGAACTTATTGGGCATTGTTCGCTCACCCTTTCATCTTCTTTTCTTTCGGATTTCATATAGGAAGAATGTGAAACGGTTCGGGAGCACTTCATAAGGAGTTCAAGGATCGTTTTAGCTCATTTCATTTTAGACTCTTTAGTCGGTTATTTCATTTATTTGAGAGATTGTAAGACTTTAAAGATTTTGTTGAGCTAGTGGATTGTACTAGCCGTTGAAATTGTTACCGTTATCCGCATTTAAGTTATATTCAAATTGTGGTTAGTGTTTGAATTATGGTTTTAGTAGCCGTTGGAGGTTATTTTATTATCAATTAAGTATTATTATTGTTGTGGAAATTCAGGGTCGTTACATATGTAGATGCCTGCAAGCACTCTCACATTTGTGTGTGCGAAATATAATTAGGCAAAACATCATTTCTTTGTAAGTAACTAGTAACTAACCCGTTCTTAAAGCTCGGGACATCCACTTTATAAATAAAATAATAGCTAAAAAGATTTTTTTCCTTTTTGAAAGCATGAATTAGATTTCTTGATATTAATAACCAAAATCCACATTAAGACATTCATTTGAACAAAAAATTGGAGCAGCAGAAATCTGAAATCGAAAAAAATCAGGTTTTAGAAATCCTATTTTGAAACAACTTGCTTTAGAGAAAAATAAAAGAAAGTCTCAAGGTTGGTTAGTTAGAGCATACAGCAACAACAACATCAACAGCAACAAGAAAGCCTTAGGTGGTGTTTGATAGCAACAAGCACTTAATGCTTGTTGTTGAATGGTTTTCTTTGTACAACTACTTCAAATTAAGGGTAACCTTGACTTGAATTGTAATAATCATCTCATATTTCTCTTACCCAACAAGCATAAATATTCTCACTTGTCTAATAAGAGCCTCAAGATGAAGATTGACAATAATTTCTTTACAAAGACTCAAATTCTCTAAAATTGTCATTCCTCAATAAGCATTAAGTGATTGTTGGTGCTTGTTATTATCAAACACCACCTTAGTCTCAAAATGAATTGGGGTTGCTAACATGAATCGGCGTGTGGACTCGTCAAACAAGAGATGAGAAAACAATGAAAGAGTGAAGAGATGGTAAAAGACATTGGGTTAAACTCTTTTCTTTGTTCTTCCTTTTGAGGTAAGGTTTCATGTCCCTTCTTGTTTTGTGATGGTAAGGCCTAGTCCCCCCCCCCCATCACCTTTTAATTCTATGTTCTATCAATAAATTTTAGAGGACATTGCCCTTTTTTGTTAAGAAAAAAAGTAAAGAGATGGTAACATAAAAAATTTGTGAATATTAAGAGATATGGGACTACGAATGATCTAATTTTTCTTTAAAATATAGTTTTCACAATTTTTAATACTTTCTTGAAACAAATGAGATATGGGAGGTTGCCACATGGACAATTTGAAGAAAATTTTTTGTCTACGTGGCTTTACAAAACAAGGTAATTTATTATATATAAACTCATCTTGGACATCATAATATCTCTGAAAAGGTGAGAACCAAGAGATCAGGGACAAAACATCTTAAATGTTCTGAGGAACAGCGGGACCCACCCAACCGATACGAAAGCCTACAAGAGATCCTTCTCAATACCAACCAGAAGCATCCTTAAGCTAATTCTATTTTTTCATACGGTCCTCCATGTTTCATAATGCTCCTCCATAGCACTGGTCTTTATCTGAATAAGTACCCTCAACGAAAGATGAGCTGACTGATATGGTTCACATTGTTTTTTAATAATAATATAACAAAGGTCGCAGTTTCTTTAAGATTTATGGGGAGCTATAGAGTAGGAGTACTGGTGAGAGGTCTCAAACGCCAGAATAAGAAGAAGATTCAATAGTCTTGTGCCACATATGCACAAAATCAGGAGCAGAATGTTGTGCGCCATAACAAATACTGCCTCAGTACCATCTTAAGGTACAAAAATTTCCACTTTGGATGTCTCACTCAAAGTTACTAAGTCCCAAAATGGTAACCTTATAATACTTTTAAAATAGTAGGACCCACTTGTCATACAACAATTATTCAATTACTATTCTCTACCCCACTTTCTCTCTCCTACCCACAGTCCACACTTACAACACTTTAATATTAAACACTTTTCCTTAATTCCCGTGAAAGGCGGGTTTTTTGTAGCTAAGGTGGGACGGATGGAGTATAAACATATCAAATCCTTTATCCCACGAATTACTGAAACTCTGAAGGAAAATTGTCCAACAACATCCCCTCAAAGATTCAGAAGCGTTAAGTCAACTAGCTTAACCTACAGCCAAAATATTCTGTAACTTGCAAGGTCAGGCCAACAACTCAATTCAAATTGCAGAAGAGATGATCCAAATCTGACCCAAAAAACATGACTGATGTTGTATATAGATTAGAGGAGACCAAGATGGCCGGTCATCAGTCGATATAATACAGGCAGATGTAATAGGCTAATAGGCTACATGCATACTAATTAACATAGTTGGATTAAAGGGGCAATCTAACAATGTGATTGCTGGAGGGAGGGGGAGGACTGTATAAAAACTGCTATAAGCATGTAGGGCTAGTTCAATTAAGAATTTCATTTCCAGTAACCAAACCTCCTATTGAATAAGGAAATGAGGCTTCTTAAATGCTAAATTAGTAAAGCTAAACCTCCCCTAGATTTAGAAAATAATAATTAAAAAAAAAAAAGACTTTTGATTCTCACTGGGTTATGATAAAATTTCTCAAATACAATTTCTATATCAAAAATTGAGAAACCCCAAGTATAAATTGTAGACAAAACTAGAAAATATATATATAAAAAAAAAACACCACATTGAATATCTACAAGCTAACACAAAAGAATCAGTAATTCCTCATACCCATAAAAACAGATTCAATAAACAAGTGAAGGAAACAAAAATCCCACAAACAAGAATACTCGAAATAAATATACATAGAGAGAGAGAGAGAGAGAGAGAGAGAGAGAGAGAGAGAGAGAGAGAGAGAGAGAGAGAGACCTGTAATTGGGTATCATCGAAGAGGAAGGAAGATGAAGAAAAGAAAGCTCGATTCTTGCCGAAAATTGTTGATGAAGCTAGTGATCTCAATCTTGCTAATCTATGCATCATTTTCCTTATTGTTCCAATGCAATTTAGGAATTGAAGAGGGAAAACAGAGGTGCTCGTGGATTGAGAGCAGAAAAACAAGTGTTGGAATAAATGACGTAAATGGTGCATTTTTATATCACACGGCACTTCTTACCGGAACAGACTATCTTATTTCTCGTGTTTATCTTTATCCTACCCACTCAAAACGCAAAGTCATATTAAAATTGTATATACTCCCTCCGTTTCTGTCGAAAAGCCACAAAACTAGCAATGCACGCAAAATAAAAAATATAATATAGGAAAAAGAATAAGTTTAAATGTTGTGAGTATGAAAAATTAAATAGGAGAGAGAATGAGTGGGATGTGATGTAGGAAAGAGAATGTTGTGAGTGTAAAAGTAAAGTAGGAGAGAGAATGAGTGGGTAGAATAGTAATAAAAATTTTCCTTTTTGGGAAAGTGCCTTTTTAAATGGGACACCCAAAATGGAAATTTGTGACTTTTCGACCGGGACGAAGGGAGTATATTGTTTTGGTGAAAAAAAAAAGGATCAAAATCTAGATTAAATCGTAAGTTAAGGAAGACACAATAGAGTAAAATTGGTGTGAATGTTAAACAAGATCGACACGACAATGCAACGAGAAAAGTCCTTGAGACAAAGATCTCAAACAAGTAATGTAGAATTAAATAACTAAAGCATAATTCTTAAAAATGTTAATCAAGTCAAATGTGATGAATTATGAGAACCAAAGAATATTACTCCCATTAATAAATATTGCAATTGACTTCTCAACATATATAAATAATACTCCCTTCGTCCCTAAAAAATTGTCATGTTATATATTTTGCAATTATTAAGGAAGAGCTTCACCTTCTTGTATTTTAGTAGATTTGCACTAACATTTATGTCTGAGTTTAGAAAAAGGACATACTTTCTGGGACAAGTCAAAATGACAAATGGGACAATCTTTCAGGGACGGAAGGAGTATGTTTTACTAACTTGTAAATTGCTTATACAATAGTTAAATTGCATCAAACATATTTACTTATTTGAAAACGTGATATTTATTTTGAGACGCACCAAAGAGGCCAAAATATATATACCCTTCAAAATATATATACCCCTCAAAAGTTAATTTTGAGACGCCAGACGGAACAATAGTTAAATTGCATCAAACCTATTTACTTATTTGAAAACGTAATATTAACGTTGCATTAAGGTTGTTTTAATATGTGATCCTTGAAAATTAATATTTTTATTTTTGGGGGCAAGAAATCTTTCAAATACGCATTGGCCGGCAAATGAGTATTTGTGGCATTTTGTGTTTGATCTTTATGACTGTAGTTGATGCAAAAGGGTACATTAAAACAACGTCAATGCAACGTTAGCAATATAATTAAGATATGGTTAGTGGAAAATGATTACGTCGCTTTTCAATTTCTTGTTCGTATATTTAAGCTTATCCTAGTTTATTCGAGGTTGAGTGGTAACTTGATTTTAAAGCTCCATAGATTATTTATTTTTTTGTATTTTATTTAATCGATTGAATTTATTTTATCAAAATTTGATAATTTTATGATATTTTTTTTAATAATTATTTTTTACAGGTGGTATTCGGCATCCTGATAAGGGTTTACAGCATGGGAAATAACCTATTCGAAACCCACAAACCCCATAACGGTAAGTTGTATTTCCTATTTTTACATGTGATAGCCTACTTATAGGCCAATAGATATATCATGCAAATTTTACAATGTTTTTTTTACATTTTAGAATATTATTTATTTGATTAAAGTACAAATAAGTTGACTAAAATTACTCTCTTCGTATCATAATAAGATTCTTACTTTACTTTTTAGTATGTCATATAGTAAGATTTTTAGTTGTTTTATTAATTAAAATGGACAATGAGATCCATTTGTCATCTTACAACCAAAACCCCATACCCACTTTCTCTATTTTACTTTACTTTTATACTCATAACATTTATTTTTTCTTAATCTCCTTATATAGTCAAACTAGAAACCTTAATATTATGGAGTTGTAAAGTCAAAATTAAGAAATTTATTGTGAGACGGAGTAAATAAGATGCAACATTTTGACATATTACTCGAGAGACAAATTTTACATGACGAACAAAGGGAATATCTAATTACCCACCTCCTCAAGTTATGAAAAGGACAAATGATAAAAATGTTTCAACACATTTCACACTAATGTGGTCTATGACTCGTCTACTACTAAAATTGATGTATTAAATTCTGATAAATTAAAATATTTATCGGGTGGTTTGCCTTTCTCTATCCGTTTATATTATTTTTATAAGAATGATAACTTATAGTAAGTATTATCTATCGGAGTTTAGTGTATAGTAATAAAATCCAAAAACTCATTTTAGATATTTGATCCTCGGGAAAGTCAGTCATCGGCACGGCCGGCAGATTGATTAGAGAGTAACGTTGACGTTGACGGAATTATTCTTTTTTTTTTTATTTTTTTTTTTTTTAAGAGGTTAGGGACAAAAATAAAATCGAAAACTGGACCGGAAATGGATTAAATCAATGAAAGAATTGAAGGTCTGAAATTCTCAAAATAAAGTTACTTTTCGTAACTTTATTTTGTTGTATCAGTTTGAGGAGATAAAATCACTTTTATTACTTTTGTTTATTGCATACTCCCTCCGTCCCACTACAGTTGACACTTTTTTTATTTTGGGCCGTCCCACCACACTTGACACCTTCCAAAAATAACCAAGTTTTTATATTTTTATATTAATGGACCCCACCACTCATTTTCTCTCTTCATTTTCCACCACTCAATTTATTCAACCAACACTACTATTTACCCCACTCATTCTCTCTCTTCATTTTCTACCACACATTTTCTTTATTTTATTGTTTCTTCTTAGTTCCCATGCCTGTGAATACCCCATCCCGATGCAACGCGCATTCGGAAGTTTGAAATAAATAATCATATAAATGTCGGATCGAAATGGGATATTCATTTAGTGACACTCGCTTTAAACCATATTAAAATATTAGTTTAATTTTGAGAGTCGCCACGCCACTTTGATATAGCCCAAAGCTTTGAAAAAAGGCTAAACATGTAATTGGGTTCGGGGGTCAAGTTACAACAGAAGAAGAAACGCTATCACTCCTATTGCCCGGCGGATCGGTCTTTCTAGCATGTGGGGTGTTGGTTGTGTGCGGTGTTTACAGGAATAGATAGAAGAAACGGGATCATGCATAAGAAAGAGGGGAGAGAAAGAATTAATTGATGATCACACCCTAGAACCTTTGAGTTAGGCCCTCGGAAGGTGCACTAATCAACGTTCATCCTTGGGGGATTGTTGATCATGGGATAATTATAACTAAGGTGGAAAGTAAGAAATAGTTCCTAGATCCATTGGGTTTCTTGGGCGAAACCCTAGATCATCCTCGGCTATTGCATATTTAAATATATTAAAACAGTCCTAAATCTAGCATAAAGGAACAATGAAAATATAATAAAAATGCAAATATAATAAAGAACAAAAAATGTTAAAAAGAGTCTTACCAATTGTAGCAAGACTTTGGGGTCGAATCTAGGGCGATTCGAAGAGAGTAGGAAGAACTGTGGGTAAAACAAGAGTAGTCTCGTTTCTCCCGAGTGAATTGTGTGTTGAAATTGGGGAGCCGGGCACACTTATTTATAGTGCTTCGGTACTTGGCCGGGCTGAAGGTTCGATCGGCCTTAAAGTAAAGGGTCGATCGGCACAGAACAAAGGGTCGATCGGCACAAGGATGCTATGTTCGATCGGCACAATAATAAAGGGTCGATCGGCCATTCAATAGGGGAAGGGCCGATCGGCACTTTGATCTGGCGTACTTTCCACGCATGCAATGACGGCGGGGTTGACCGATTGTTTTAAGGGATTTTAGGGTTTCTATTTAATTACACCTGCCGTATATTTAGAATACCTTTTTCGGACCGGTACTAACAAGAGCCCCTCGGCGACGTTTCTTGTAAGACAAGTGGGGTCGACGATAGAAAAATAGGATCCGTCCCGAAAAAGGGATTTCGGAGGTAAGAGAATGATTTTGCGGATGCAAGTGGTTGGACTCGAGCCGAGTCACAAAAAGATGACCGGGTAGGTCAAGCGGGCTGGACCCACGTCTGGCTACCTACGTATCCCAAAAGGAATCAAGCCAAGTCGTAGTTCGAAAGAGTGGGCGTTTAGTACCCGAGAATGGCGGACGTACAACGTCTCAAACCAAAGATGCGATTTGTGTGGGAATCATCCGGAAATATGTGACTGTATGAGAGTCACTGGAATGTAATTGTGCGGGAATCACCCAAAAATTTTGTGAGAGTTTGACTTCTGCGGGAGTCACCCCGTAAATTGTGAAAAAAATGACTTCTGCGGGAGTCACCCCAAAAATTGTGATTTTGACTTCTGCGGGAGTCACCCCAAAAATTGTGATTTTGGTCACCCCAAAAATTGTGATTTTGACTTCTGCGGGAGTCACCCCAAAAAATGTGATTTTGACTGTGAGGGAGTCACCCCGAAATAATTATAAATGATAAAGCAAAAGGATTTTGGGAAAAAATAAAAAGAATTTATTTTGAAAACGGAGGGTTTTTTGAAAAATGGGGGTTTTTTGAAAAAGGGGGAGGTTATTTAATAACCTGGTCAACCGATGTGACCGAGGGGACGCGTGTCAGGCGGAGAGGTGAAGGGCCGATCGAACCTTCCGTCTGATTGGTTGAATACGATGGACGCGGATCCGCGTCGCTGAGGTGAAATCCTGGCCGTTCGATGGCCCCTGAAGAAACACAAACTAATGGGCCGATCGGCCCTTCACTCCCATTGGCCAGAAATTTCGGTCGATCGGCCTTAAAAGACGCCACCTTCTCTTCTCTTTTCACGTCTTCTTCTTCTCCGAATTTTCTAAAGCTTTTTCTTGCCGGAAAACTTCTTGAGTTCCATTGATTTGTGCCGAGTTGTGCTAAGGTCTTGCTTGCCATGGATCCCGATGTTGCTGCTTTGGAGCTCTTGCTCAACCGATCGGAGAATCCTTCGTTGGGCTCGTACGGTGGTGATTTTCATGGCTATGGCGGAGGAGTTTCTGCTAGTGGTTATGGTGGAGGAGGGAGCCATGATTCTGGTAGTGTTAGGGGCGGTTATGGCCAAATGGGTGGAGGCTTTGATGGTGGTTATGGGGGTTATGGAGGTGGTGATGATGGTGGTTATGGGGCGGTTTTGATGGTGGACACGGTGGTGGACGGGCGGTAATGGTGGCAGCAGCCATGGTGGAAATGGCGCCGGACACGGCGGTCCTGGTGGCGGTGATGGCGGCGGACACGGCGGTCCTGGTGGCGGCAATGGTGATAGTGGTGATGATGATGAAGGGGAAGGCGATCCTAACGCTGGGGAGAGCGATAGGAGTGATGTTGGTGGGGGCGTTGAGGCTCGGAGGCGGCGGGCTTCGCGCAATTATCGGCCCTCGAGATTGCGCTTTATGTTGTACAACCAGTCCGATTTCTATGCGGGCTTGACTTATCATGGATCCACCGGTCTTCGTTCCCGCGTCGGGATGAAGGTAAAGAACTTTTATTTTAACAACAGAATATTTTATGCATGTACAAAATATTTATTATTTTAAAAAATGCGAGTAATGACACGTACCTTTGCTGTGTTTACCTGTTAGGGGAAGAAGATGAAGGTATGGAGCTCCCTTAGAGCAGTTGGTGAGTTGTGGGCACTTCTGCCGGCTGGTGAGGGTAGTCCTCGTGAGAGGGTACGGAGCTTGGGGTTGGGCCCCTTTTTTGACATGGTCTCGCTGATGGGCCATACTAGGAAGTGTACGGCAGTGGTGAAGGCGTGTCGGGAGTTTTGGTGGGACACGACGCACACTTTTCATTTGAGCTGGGGTGAGGCCACGATCACTCCCACAGACTTCGCCGTCCTTACCAGATTGAGATTTACGGACATAGCACTGCCCTTTGATGAGACCCTTCATTCGATAAGGCTCGCGGGTCAGTTTGTTTGGCGCTAGCGTAGACTCGAGCGTAAATTTCGGTGTAGACGCGGGGAGGCAGTATAAGCTTGTCAGCGGCCGCCATTGATCAAGCTGAGTCAAGCCGGTATGGGTTGGACGCGCTCGTCCGAGGATTTCTTTGGTACGGTCTTTCGGTGGCCCTTTTTCCCAACTCGGGCCCGGTATGCGAGATTCTCCTTGTTGGGTGCTTTGTCGACTTGAGCTTAGTGCGGGACATCTCTGGGGAGGGGCCGGCTTGGGTTGCTATGCGGGCTCTTGATATTGTTTCGAGGTCCAACACCTCTTCTTTTGATGCCTTTCGGTTTGTTACGGAGGTATGCCTACTTTCATCACTTTTCTTGTCTTTTTACTTGTTACTTGTCTTTGTCTTTGTAAATATCCGTCCTTCGTGTCTTTTGCGAGCCTGGGTTTATGAGATTTTCGGCGTTGCGCCGTTCACTTTACGGGACCAGACTCGGGATGTGCCCGTTTTGCGGTACTGGAGGAAGGAAAATCGGATTGAGGTGTATCCGAAGACGGTTCGTGAATCCGATTTGAGGGCCGTTCTTGATGGTCCTAGTAGGCCCGAGTTCTTACTCTACCCTTGGACTCCTGAGGCCTCTGAGACAGTTGGCGTTGTTCGAGATGTGGCGCTTCCCGCAGATTCTTTGGTCGGGCGCTGGCGATGAGATGTATTTGGGCGGCGGGTGTCGAGCGGCACTATGCGTGGGCTCCGCTTTATGCGCCCAACATCCTCCAGGAACATGTGGTATCCGAACCGGTTGCCTAGGAGGGATGAGTATTCTGTTTGGGGTCCACTGCTCATCGGTTCCGGCTTGGTATGGACTATGCGGATTTTGTGGCGCTTTATCGAGATCACCGCGGGTGGTGAGGCGAGCTCTGCAGTCTTGAAATTTCTTTGGTATGGGGAGCGAGGTCAGGTTATTCCGAGCCGATGGGTGCTGCACCTCCCGAGATAGTGGATATGCCTCCATTTCTGATCATTTCATTGTGCATATGGCCGACGGGGAGGTGCGGGTAGACTTGGCACCTACGAGAGGCCGATGAGGTGGAGGGTGCTCGGCTTCCTCCGGCGGTCTTGGCGGGGTATGCCTCTTACTATTCCTCTTCATTCATTGATTATTTCATTTGTGATGTAACTCTCGCGCTTGATTTTCGCGGGTTGCAGGAGTCTTACGTACGGGCGTGAACAGACCAACATTCGGCCGTCTGGCGAGGAGTGCGGTGTCGACATTTTCTGCCAATCCGGAGATCGGTGGATGTGGATCCGGCGCGGTGGAGACAGCGCTTTCATGGTGATGGTAGCTCGACATCCGGATTTTCCCGAGGTCGTGCCTCGACCTCCCGTCGGGGCCAAGAGGACTTGTTCATTTCGTAGTACCTGTAGTAAAAAAGGAGCGTGCAGACTCTATTTTTATCTTTGACTCACTCATGTATGCAACTGATTTATGTACTAGTCTATGGATTTAATATATAAAAGTTAGCACCTTCTATTTATGTACATTTTCTATTTTTGGACATTATCTATTTTTGTACACTGCATTGAGGATAATATTGTAATAAAATAAAACAAAATAAATCTAAAACTAAAAAGTAATAAAAAGGTGGGGCCTTGGAATCCTTGGGCTGCTTGAAGCTGTGCCGTACTTGGGGAAGCCAAAGGGTCGATCGACCTTAATTTAAAGGTCCGATCGGCCCAAAATTAAAGGTCCGATCGGCCTTATGCTGAAAGGCGGCGGTTGTTTCTGAGCAATGGGCCGATCGGCCCAACACTCTCCTTTTCCTGCACGGATTCCTTCGCTGTCCTTTTTCTGTATGGAATCCCATACCAAAACCTATATAACACCCTTGCAGCCGACGGTATACGCACACTTTTCTTCTTTTCTTTGTCTCTTGCTCTCTTCCCTTGCCGTGAATCAACAACACAATGAATTCCCACCCTTCTGTTTTGATGGAGAAGCAAAGCAATTTTGAGAGTGATTTGGCCGTTTGGGTATCTAAGGTACCTCGCTCCGTTCGTCATGCCTTTGACAAACGCTTTGGGGTAAAGTGTATTTGGTCCCTTTTGCCCATGCATCCCAAGCTGGAATCTCTACATCTTTGCGGTTTGCTTTTGGGGACGAATCTAATCACGTCTTCAACTTTTCTTACAACGAGATTACACCCACCTATGAGGATTTTCTTGCTTTGTGCGGAGGGGAAGATGTCAGTTTGATAGCAGTTCCTCAGGATCGAGTTCCGTTGGTGACAAGGGTGGCTAAATTTCTTCGTGTTCCCACGGCTGTGGCTAGGGGCTTGGTTGAGGGTGTAGACATAGATATTTGTGATTTGCCGGGGAGGTTTGCTCATGGTGATGACTTTGACTCGGATTTTGCTTTGGATTGCCCGGCCCTCTCGCTTATTTTCCAAGGTTACATTTTCTCCTTATGTGGGGGTAGCTACCGGTGGTTGCTGGATATGGTTGATCGGGCCCGTTCGGGAGGAGCATTGTTCCGGTTCTCTTGGGCGAGACACTTCATGGTATATCTCGAGATAGCTAGGGTGCTCCACTTATGACTAGGGCGGTGCCAAACTACGGACCACATGGCTTGAGGATCGACTTTTTGTTCTAGAGATTCCCCCTTCGAGTGTCGAAGCCTTGGTTTCACGGTTGCGGGAGGAAGGTTGGTCCGCTTTCGGCTTATCGGAGCGGGAGTGGAAGATGTACTTGGCGGAGGTGGATACCGACAGGATTCATTGGCGAGTACAGCATTGGGGTCTCTCCTTTATCCGGAGCCTTCAGCTTGGGCAATGCTTGATTCGTGTACCAGCTTTTGAGACCACCGCTTTTTACTATGCGGAGCGGGTACTTCGTCAGTATGGAATGGAGCGGAGTCCGTCCTCAAACTTGGGGAACTTCTGAGTTTGATGATTACGCAAGGTTCTTCCGATGGACGTTGGTGTTTCAGTTTTGATGGTAAGCTTGTGGAGTTCTCATGGGATGCCACGAGTTTATCTTGCGCAGCGGACCCTTAGCACTCATTTGTCACACGCTTATTTGACATGGTATGAAGAAAACTTGGGACCGATGAGGGAGATCTTATATGACTTGAGACGGAGATTGATTCCTAACATATCTTCGAGCCGTTTTCTCAGAGACAGGGAAGCTTTGGGGATTTCTTTAGACACAGTGGAGGAGCATCCTCCCAAGAAGATTGAGCGGAAGTTGAAGGGCAAGGCGATCGAGGCGGTTCCCCTATTGAAGAAGAAGCATTCGCCTTACTTTAAGAGAGAGAGAGCAAGAAGAAACCGACTCGACGAGCCGCCAAGAAGAAGAAGGACGGAGATGAGGGGCCTAGTGCCAAGGAGTAGACCTATATGTCCGAGTATCCACCCACAGTCATATGCAGACACATTAGTTATTCATTTTGTCTTTTAATTTTTTTAGTTTCTTTTGCAAGTTATGTAGTCATTAGTATAATCGAGCTTAGACTCATCAAATAAGTGTAATCATGCATTGATTGTGGGAATGAAAAAGTTTATTGCTTTAATAAAAACAGACTGGATTTTTATTTATTTTTTGGACCGCGCCGATTAAGGCTGCCTACGTTCCCCTTTTACAATGAGAACCAAGGGGCTCAGGTCGTCGTAGTTCACTTTCGTCAAAAAAAATTTTTATTTTGTTTGTTTGCTCTAACTTTTGCCTAGACCGCCCTTTACGGGTTTTCAATCTAGCGAGCTTTTGAACGCACCCTTTCTTTTATTGCTAGACCGCCCTTTACGGGTTTTCAATCTAGCGGGCTTCTTTTTGCGTGTTTTTTTTTTTTTTTTTTTTTTTTTTTTTTTTTTTTTTTAGAGGGAAGGAAGAGCTTAATTATAGTAGCGTCTGAGCTTGCTGAGGTTGGTGGGCTCCTTGAATTCGTTGCCATCCAAATCTGCCATTTTAACTGCTCCACCCGAAAATATCTTCTTGATCACGTACGGGCCAGTCCATGTAGGGGCCCACTTCCCAAGAGGATTGAACTTATTGGGAAGTTGCTGCTTCAAAACCAAATCTCCTTCCTTAATGTCTAAGGGCTGCACCTTTTTGTTGAAAGCCCTTGCTGTCCGTCTTTGATAGGCTCGGATGTGTTCCATGGCTTTGAGTCTGCGCTCGTCAAGTGTGGCCAACTGATCATATCGACTGCGGAGCCATTCAACTTCTGCTACTTGATTCTCTAATAAGATCCTCAAAGACGGGACTTCCAACTCAACCGGGAGCACTGCCTCCATCCCATATGTCGAGCAAAAGGAGTTTCGCACTTTGTAGGCATGCGGACGGAAGTTCTATATCCCCAAAGTGCCAACGGTAATCTCTCGGGCCAGTCCCTACCTCGAATTGCTGTCTTTCTGATTATCTGCTCAATCGTCTTGTTAGCTGCTTCGACTGCTCCGTTGGTCTGAGGCCTATAAGGGGAAGACTTGTGCCGGGTAATCTTGAACTCTGCCAGTAATCTGTCACAATCTCCGCCAAAGTGGGACCCATTGTCCGAGATGATCTCATTTGGTACCCCATATCTGCACATGATGTCCTCCTTAATGAACTGTGCCACCTTCTTGGAAGTCAACACCTTGTAAGACTTTGCCTCGATCCACTTGGTGAAGTAATCCACAGCTACTAATACAAAACAATGCCCATTGCTTCCCGGCGGTGTAATCTTGCCAATCACATCAATCCCCCATGTCGCAAATGGCCAAGGGGTTACCATGCTGTACAACTTCGTGAGGGGTATATGGTTCGATTGGAACACATTTGGCATTTGGGACATTTCCGCACAAACTGGATGCAGTCGGCTTCTATAGTGACCCAATAATAACCCAACCGTGTGATTTTCTGTCTCAACATTCTGGCATTCATGTGCGGACCGCATAAGCCATCGTGTACTTCTTCCATGATCATTTCTGCCCGTTTCGCGTCTACACAGAGTAATAGGAGACCATCGTAATGCCTTTTGTACAACATATTATCCGAGAGAACAAACCGTCCGGCCAATCGTTTTAACGCCTGCAAGCTTTTGGCTTTCACGTCTCCTAGAAAAGACACATCACCCTTCTTGAGATACTCATAAATTTGTGCGTACCACGGATCCTTATTCTCCTCGATGTCAGCTTGAATCTCGCAGCAGTAGGCTTCGTAGCGATAGCGGGGTTCTCTCTCCGACCAACTACGAATGGTTTTACGGACATTCCGTGAGGATTTCGACCAAAGAAGCCAGTGTAGCTAAAGCGTCGCCGAATCTATTTCGTCTCTCGGGTAGATAATGGAATGTCACTTCCCTAAATTGCTTAACTAGCTCTTCCATGTGAATGCAGTGCTGCTGCGGGTAGGGGTCAGCAGGTCTTCCACTTCTTAGACGTCGATTGATAATTAAAGCCGAGTCTCCATATACCTCCAACTCCTTCACATTACGCTCCAAGGTCGCTTCTAAACCGGCTATGCATGCCTCGTATTCACTGCGTTGTTGGTGGTTGTAAAATTCGGTTTGATGGCGATGGGGGTGTGCTCATCTTTGGGATCAACCAAAAGGATTCCCACTCCGTTGCCTCTCTTGTTTGCGGCCCCATCAAAGAATAGTTGCCATCTCTCTTACGTATCAAGGCCGAAAATCCCCTCGTCTGGAAACTGCGGTTCAAGCCCTGTTCTTACGTGCTCGGATACTACGCTAAATGATCTGCCATGGCTCTCCCTTTAACCGCTTTTCTCGGCACATAGGTGATGTCGAATTCCCGTAAATGCGGCCACTTGGCTAACCTCATGGACGAGACGGCTTGTCGAACGTATACTTAATGGGATCCATCTTTGACACCGGTAGAATCGGATGTGCCGACAAGTAGTGCTTGAGTTTATTAACCACCCAAACTAGCCCGGTGCAAGTCTTTTCCAACGCCGAGTAATTTAGCTCACTCCCCGCAGCCTTAGGCTAACGAAATAAACGGCGTTCTCCACCCGAGAATCCTTGGCTTCCTGCAGGCCGATAGCCCCAACGGTTGTATCGATTCTTGTTAGGTACAATAGCAACGGTTTCTCCGAATGTGGGGGGCGAAGGATGGGGGGATTGACCAAGTACCTCTTGATTTCCTCAAAGGCCTCTTGACACTTCCAGTCCCAATCTACACTTGCGGTCTTCTTCATCGCCTGAAAATCGGCTCACACATAGAAGTCAATTGATTAACGATGCGGCTGATGTACTGTAACCGTCCCATGAATCCCTTAACTTCTTTTTCTGTACGTGGTGGCCTCATCTCCATGATGGCTTGAATCTTCCCTTCGATCTCGCCTCAATCCCTCGTTCGGTGACCATGTAGCCCAGGACCTTTCCTCGAATAACCCCAAATGTACACTTGGCAGGATTCAGACGCATTGCGTGCTCACGCAGTCTGTCGAAGAACTTTCTCAAATCAATAAAATGCTGACCGTCTGACCCCTTGGAATGAATGATCATATCATCGACGTACACCTCGATCTCCTTATGGATCATGTCATGGAATAATGCTGTGACCGCTCTTTGGTATGTAGCCCCTGCATTTTTCAATCCGAATGGCATTACAGTGTAACAGTATGTTCCCCATGGTGTAGTGAAAGCCGTCTTCTCCTGGTCTGCCTCCGCCATCTTGATCTGATTATATCCTGCAAAACCATCTACAAAAGACTTGACCTCGTAGTTAGCAGTGGCATCTACTAGCATGTCGATGTTGGGCAACGGAAAGTCATCCTTTGGGCTAGCCTTGTTGAGATCTCGGAAGTCAACACAAACTCTAACCTTGCCATTCGATTTACTGACTGTCACAATATTAGATAACCACGTCGGATACTCAATAACTCTGATAAAGCCCACTCGGAGGAGCTTCTCTATCTCTTCTTTAACTTGCAGAGACCATTCTGGCTTAATGCGGCGCAATTTCTGCTTGACAGGCTTGGCGTCTGGTGCTAGTGGTATTCTGTGCTCCACTATCGAGTTATCCAGCCCCGGCATATCCTTGTATGACCATGCGAACACATCCGAATATTCTTTAAGCAGCTCGATCAACGCTTCCCTTTCAGTCCCTTCGAAGAAGCTTCCAATCTGTGTCTCTCTCGGCTCCTCTTCCGTTCCCAAATTAATACATGATAACACCTCATCGGCAGCTTGGGCTCGACCTTCCTTTTGATTGATAACTTGCTTAGAAATTTCTTTAATGTATTCATTGTTTAGTGTGTCCGCTTCTTCTAATGAATCATTATTAACTAAGTTAATTTGATTAAGTTGAGCATTATTTTTAGTTAATTTATCATTTAAAAGATTGGCTATGAGGGGATACTCAGAAAGATCTAGCTTTTCATTCATAGCGAAAGGGAAAACAACATTTGCAACTAAGTCGTAGTCCTCTGACGTGAGGTCATCAGACTTAGAGGAAGACTCAAACTCAAAAGAAAACACATCAGACTCAAACAAAACAGATGACTCTGAAGAAACAGAGGACTTGGGGGAACCAATGGGAGACTCGACAGGAGGAGGCATCAGTCCCAGCTCTTCAACCATGTATTCCTTCGTGGCTACGGGTCCGCCAAATACGCACCAATTCTTCAGCTTTCCAACCATGGGTGTCACCAACATCCTTGGATCAACATTGTCTGTCTGCTCTCCTCCAATGACTGCGACCATATCGTCTTCTATATTCAGATTCCCCAAATGCTGTAGCAGGGCCTGACCATCCCATTCCTCTGACTCCTCTGAAACTGCTATGTCCTCGACCGACGGCTCATCCAAAGATACTTGCCCTAGCTGATCGGCCAACTCATCTTCAGTCTTGACGGTGTACCGGCTCTGGACTGTGACAACCTTGCCTCTCTTTTGACGTGGATCCATGAGAACTGTTTTCAGCTTCGACCTATCGAACTCCGTATCCCTGAAGATTTCGAAACCTTTCTGCAGCTTACCTGTGTGATCGAACCATGGTTCATTAAATTCCATGCAAGAAAATTCCTCGCCTTCCTTGACAAAATAACTGTTGAGGGAAAGGCGGTATGGTTTCATCTCCGGCTTCTCGTAGGGTAGCTTTGCCCTCTTGAGGTACTCAATTCTTTTCTCTTCAGCCCGATCTTCAGGGGTAATAACATAGCCTAAACCGTGCTTGCTGCGATAATCGCAGCTTCCATTGCTTGCGTAGGTCCTTGGAGATGTTCACCCACCCCGCCCCGGTACAAATCCCATGTTCCTCATCATTCTAACAGTGGTCGTACTCTGTCCGATGTTTTTGTGAGGTCTACCGCGCAAACTCCGTGCTGTGCTATTAGCCGAAAACCGCCGAACATTGAACTACCCTCTTCGTGTTGAATCTGTAGGACCGGCTTTCCCCCAGTGCTTGACCCTTGAGACGTTACCAAATCGCTGTAGATGATCGCCACTTGGTCGCCCGACCGAAATTTCACACATTGATGCAATGAGGAAGGGACTCCATTCATCGATGCAACCATGGCCTACCCAGCGAAGATGGTGAAAGTGGAAGGTATGTCTATGACTTGGAACTCGGCAATCATAGTAGTGGTCCCGCAAGTAAGAGGCAACCGATTATTCCCAACACCGACCGGCTAGTAGAGTCGTATCCTCGCACGGAATGAACCGAAGGTCTCAAATCTGTAGGACTTAGATCAAGGACGTCCATCATCCCGAAGGCGGTATGTTCACCGCAGAACCGTTATCAATGAAAATACGTGGCAACCTTTTCCCGTTGACCTCAATAGTAATGTGCGGTGGTTCATTATGATCCGATCCAAACTCCGGCATGTCCAACTCGAAAACGTGATGATATTCCCAAAGTGTATGTTGCCGATCATCTCGCGTTACATCTTCTCGGCTTTGTGTCGAGACGGTACCAAAGTCGCAAAGAAGATTCTGTTCCAATATCATCCCGCGAGCATACGAGGACGTTAGCAAGGACCATAAGGATATATTGGCTTGGGTTAGCTTCGGTTGAGTGAGAATATGGTCCTCTTTATCGGGATTCACTACTTCAGCTTTCGGACCAAAGACTTTCTTCGCCCTTTATCTTCTCGCTTGATATACCCTTCCGGACCTCGTGAGTAGATTAACCCCATTCTTTTCCATGTCGGATACTTCGCGTGAATTTCGGCCAACGAGAGAGGTTTAGGACTCTCTTCCACATAATCATCATTTAACGAGGCAACTTCTCCGGACAGTTCCTCAAAAGACAAAGATATAACAAGAAAATTCTTTATAAATTGAACTCAAATTACAAACGACACAACCGCCTCACTGCTCGTCACAATGCACTGACTCGGGATCAAATGAGGTCTTTCTCTACCATAGCAATATCACTACCAACTATCTTACTAGGATTCTCTATCTTCCCTTCAATGATGAGCTTCGCACGCCCTCTTCAAAGCAAAACCAGCATGCTCGGACAAATCTGGCACAAGCAATCCCTTTCTGACAATGGCTGAGAACACCTCCTCTGTTGACAGCCCCAGTTTCTCAAAAGCATCTTCCATCTCTACCAAACTGATAAAATTACCTTCCACCATGTGGATCCTATTGTTAGGGAGAGGATTCCCCACAACATTTGGAGACTTCGGCTTCTCTACTTTGCCTTGCCGAATCAAGTCTTGCACTAACCGTTTGAACTGAAGGCGCACCGGCAGTGTGACCCTTGTATTTGTGGTAGTGGCAATACTTAGAAGCGTCTAAGCCTTCCCTTGGGTTTACCGGTTCATAATTCTCAAGCGGCTTGACCAAGCCCTTCTTTACTAGCACTTCAAAAACTTTGCCCATTGGCATTCCAAAATCATCAAACACGTCTCTCTCGCGGTGAACATTGTTATTCCCTCTCATTACAGCTTGAACATCCAAAGCAGCTCCCCCTTGCACATAGTTCACTTGCCCCACTGGTTCTTTCTTTGTTGTCGTGTTGACGGGAGCTCTATAGCGGAACGAATTATTACTAGCCCCAGTGTCCTTCGGTGGAGTGATCCCGGTGATGCCGCTTTCGTACCGTACTCCTGAATCTACCATTTCCTAAGATTGGGGAAATAACCATTACCCACTGCCAACTTGTGTCCGGGCAACAAACACTTGTAAAAAATCTATTTCTGTTCATTCTCCTTGGGCGGATACTGAATTTCACTCAACTTATCATTCCAACGCTTGTAGAAATCATAAATCGACTCCCCATTCTTTTGAAGCGTGTGCTCTAAATCAGCTCGATTAACTTGCCAATCCATGTTTGCTTGATACTTTTCCGAGAACACTCTACTAACCTTGTCCCAAGTATCCCTTTCCTCCTCGTTCAACTTCAAAAACCAACGGAGAGCAGCCCCTTCCAATGTGCTATGGAACATTCTTGCCATTTGCTCGGGTGTACAGTCTTTAGCCCTCATCGCCAACGTATAGCTGTCTAAATGTGTCTTTGGGCAAGTAACTCCTCCAAACATGGCCATCTTGGGCATCTTAAAATCTTGAGGCAGGGGTGCAAATTTGCTCAGATTAAGCATCTTGATGGGGGACACACCTTGCTTTCCCATTTGCTCGGTCAATGCTTTCACTTGCTCAATCAATGCTAACACGGTCAGTGCCGTAGCAATGTTGGAGTTCTGCATGGCTGGGGGTTGAGTGATGGTAGGGGAGGTGGAGTAGGTAGGAATATGGTGGCCGGAATAATTGAAGGGTAAAGTGGGAGGGGGTAGGTTAGCAAAGTGGTCCTTGGGTGTGTCGGCAGGAGGTTGATAAGGTCTTTTGGATTTGCTCGAGCTCCCATACATGACTGGTGGTGGAACATTATTGTAGCTGTTTGGAACGTAGTTGGGTAGAGGGAAGGTAGGTGCATTGGGATTGGCAGGATTAGGAGCATTGACAGTTTCATCTTCAACATCGACAACTTCATTCCCCATCAAAATAACCTTGTGTCCCCTTTTACTGAGCTCCTCAACAAAATGATCCTTCAGCTCTTGATTGTGGTTCTTCAAAGTGCGATTCTGATCTTCAAGTTTCTCAACCCTCATGGTCAAACCGGCAAAGTAGGCGTGCAGAGCAGGCGGAATGTCATTGAAGTTGGGGTTGACTGGACCTTCCATTGAAGTGACTGGTGTAGAGCCGGTTGCAGAGGCAGCAGGCGTGCTTGGAGTAGTTGATGGAGGCAAGGTTGTCATTGTTGAATGAAGAACGCGGCCCGACCTTAGCTCTGCGGAAGTATCAGACAAGACTCGGCTTTAGGAGAAGGGTTGACTCAATGCAGTGTACTAGCTTGAATTTTTTATTTACAAAAGCTTTGTTTCTTTTAGACCTACTAGGGTTGGAAGGGATACCCCTTTTTCGCAACTAACTAAATATCCTAAAGTGGTGGATCTTAATGACTAACCTTCTCGTATAGACACTTAATATAATTTTTATGAAAAGTACCACAAACCCATGATAGGCCAAGATCTTTTAACAATATATCACTCAACCTTACATAGCACGTCCTTTGAAAGGAAATCAAATTTTTTAGTGCCCTCAATCTCTCGATAGATCTTGACTTATCATTGGTTCGTAGCGACTTAACATAAAGACCTTATTAATTCTCTACATAAAAAAGCTAGTCAAACCAACCGGTCACATGGAGTGTATTCCTACTAAAGTGGGTGACACAAGGGTTAGGTTTCAGGTTCCCACCGTGCAGCCGAAGCGCACTGATGAGTAGATGGCCAAGTGAGACTCGGAAGGGAGGCGACATGATCACCACACTTCCCGCACTTTGGCTTCTCTGATGGGTTAAAGGGTGTCTGTGCAGTGTGACACGGACTCTAGTGGTAGTGTGAGGTAAAAAGTCTAATTCTTTTTAAGGAAAAAAGAAAAGGATTTATTTTTATTTACATGAGATGCATGCATGCAATGCAACAGTTAAGAATAAAGAAAATAAACAGAAGGCGAAAAATACAACAACATACAAGAAAACGAAAGTCTGACCCACTTAGTTTGAAAAAGTTTCAAAACAGTCCCCAGCAGAGTCGCCACTGTGAATACCCCGTCCCGATGCAACGCGCATTCGGAAGTTTGATATAAATTAATCATATAAAGTCGGATCGAAATGGGATATTCATTTAGTGACACTCGCTTTTAAACCATATTAAAATATTAGTTTAATTTTGAGAGTCGCCACGCCACTTTGATATAGCCCAAAGCTTTGAAAAAAGGCTAAGCAGTTAATTGGGTTCGGGGGTCAAGTTACAACAGAAGAAGAAACGCTATCACTCCTATTGCCCGATGGATCGGTCTTTCTAGCATGTGGGGTGTTGGTTGTGTGCGGTGTTTACAGGAATAGATAGAAGAAACGGGATCATGCATAAGGAAGAGGGGAGAGAAAGAATTAATTGATGATCACACCCTAGAACCTTTGAGTTAGGCCCTCGGAAGGTGCACTAATCAACGTTCATCCTTGGGGGATTGTTGATCATGGGATAATTATAACTAAGGTGGAAAGTAAGAAATAGTTCCTAGATCCATTGGGTTTCTTGGGCGAAACCTTAGATCATCCTCGGCTATTGCATATTTAAATATATTAAAACAGTCCTAAATCTAGCATAAAGGAACAATTAAAATATAATAAACATGCAAATATAATATGACAATAATAATAAAGAACAAAAAATATTAAAAAGAGTCTTACCAATTGTAGCAAGACTTTGGGGTCGAATCTAGGGCGATTCGAAGAGAGTAGGAAGAACTGTGGGTAAAACAAGAGTAGTCTCGTTTCTCCCGAGTGAATTGTGTGTTTAGAATGGGAGCCGGGCACACTTATTTATAGTGCTTCGGTACCTGGGCTGGGCCAGCTGAAGGGTCGATCGGCTTTAAATTAAAAAGTCGATCGGCCTGAGCGGGCTGGGTCGATCGGCACAAAACAAAAGGGTCGATCGGCCAACAAATCGGATAGAGGGCCGATCGGCACTTTGACCTGGCGTGCTTTCCACGCAGGCAAATGACGGCGGGGTTGACCGATTGGTTTAAGGGATTTTAGGGTTTCTATTTAATTACAGCGGGCCAGGTATTTAGAATACCTTTTTTCGGACCGGGTACTAACACACGGTCGCCCCAGGATGGCTGTGAAAGTGATAGGAATGTCCAACACTTGGAATTTGGTGGGGATCATCCGCTTGTCGAACCAGATATTAGAGTAGCAATCCCGAGAACTATGCGGGAAGTGGAGTCATAGGCCTTGACAGTGTGGATTGAAGGCTTCAGATCTGTGGGCTTGATGTCAAGCAGGTCCATCATCTTGGTGGGCAAGACATTCATTCCGAAACCTCCGTCTACCAACACACGGGGAAGGCGACGCTCGTCCAGTTGGACTGTGATGTAGAGAAGCTCATTGTGATCAGCCCCAAATTTTGGCAGGTCCAAATCTGTGAAGGTGATGATGTTGCCATAGTGGATGTTTCCGATCATCTGAATTACTTTGTCTGGGGTTGCGTCCATAGGGACCATGGTGCGGGCCAAACTTTTCTCTAGTTTGAGCTTGTGAGGATATGAAGACGTGAGCAGGGACCAAAGGGAAATGTTTGCCTGGGTCTGCTAGAGCTGAGAGAGGATCGGGTCCTCCTTCACGGAACTTGTGTCTTTGGGGAGGCCGGGTTGCGGTTCTGGCTCCGCCGACATTTTAGTGGCCTTGGGTGGTAATGCATGGATTTGACCTGATCGGGTCAGGACGCTGACATCAGGTTTGGTTCCTTCTGAACAGGCGCTCTGAGCTGAGCCATAGTCAGAGGAGGATTCCTCGAAGCATAGGGCCATATGTCTTCTCTCAATTCGTTGTCTGTAGATGCATTCCTGGGGGCTTCGGCGGCTTTCGGATTCTATCCCGAAGATCTTGGCTTGGGTGCCTCCACGGAGGGAGTCTATGGTTTGCCACATTTTGCTCAAACGTCGGTGCGCAGCAGTGGTTGCCCGAGGCCCTGAACTATGCATTGCTGACCCTCCGGGGGAGGTTAGAGAGTTCTTGGTTCAAGCGAACAGTCTCTTTGATCTCTTCACGGTATACTGCACTTCTTTTCTTCTTGCTGAGCATGCTCAGGGCATTCTGGAGTTGGGTTAGGCGATATTCATGGTTTGCTAATTTTCCTCCACTTTTAGACCAGATTAGCTCTCTTACAGTAGAGCCAACGTCGAGAGTTAGCGCCTGCGTTTCTTCCCATGTGAGAATAGCCAGTGCTTCCTTGAACTGTATGCGGTAGTCTAGATAAACTTCCATCGGAGAGAGATTTTTCTTCTGCCTTAACTGAGTGGCGGGTAAGTCGGAAGGTGAGTACACGGCTTCCCGAACATCTGCCCATGTAACTGGCTGCTGTCCCAGTTGATCGTTTCTGTAAATGAATGCCATAGTCTGTGGAATCTCCCTGAGTAGTTGCTGGAGATGTATTTCCATCTTTCTTTTCTTTTTGAATAGACCTTCCTCCTTCAGTTGGCCTTTTAGTTTGAGAGCATAAATGATCTATCCCCATCCTCCCAGGACCCTTGGGATTCCGATTTTGTTGACCTCATGACTGGCTTGGAAGAGAATGGTTTCATCGTCTTCGTCTTCGCTTTCATAGAGGACTTGCTTTCCTCGGGGAGGTAAGCACTGGTACTCTTCATGCTGTTTGGCTAGGTATTCCTTGTACTGTGCCATTCCATCTCCTAGGTCGTCGGGATCGTTGACCGCCCTCCCTTGCCGGAGGGGGTTTGATGAGAAAAGACGGTAGTCCAGGAAGTTGTCGTGGGCAAAACCTTTGAGGTCGAACTAGTCTAGAGTGGCCTCTAGCTTTTTGTCTGAAGCTGCTTGTGACGCTTTAAGGGCTTGGTCCCTATGAGTCCTCTAAGCTTGGTTCTTGTCCCAGAGACGGTTCTCTTGAGCGGCTAGCTCCGTGAGGGCTTTCCTTGCGAGAGCTAAACAGTCTCCGTAGGTGCACACCGTCTGACTGATGTCTAGAACTGTAATCACATCCAAATCCCCGAATGGCAAAAACACTTGAATTATATTGACGAAGGAAGTGGGGCTGGGACATTCCATGCGGCCCTCCTTGATCTCGGTCATCAAGAAGTTTTCCCAGATCTGTTTGATCGAACCCACGGGGGTGTTGAATTCTGCGATGTTGATAGTCTCGTTATCTCGCTGGATCGCCAAGTCTATCAGAGCTAGCAGTTTGCTGGCGGGATGCCTGAATCCGTGGTCGTGATGGCTGGGAGCATGATCGAACTTGAGCATGTTGATGCTGAGGTGATCATTCCTTTCTTCGGAAGCTAGATCTGTCTTGTGGGGAAGACTCTTACAGATGTTTTCAGGGTAGCTACTGGAAGCGTTCCCGAGGTTGATCTGATTTGTAGCAGGGTGAGGAGCTTTGTCTCCTTTGCTGATGCCCTTGGCCTTGGCGGCGCTCTTGGGCGCCAAGCTTGAGCGACGGCACGGGCCGGTTGCCACTGGGGCTGGTAGTCGGAAGTGATGATGAGCTCTGAGCTCGATTGGCCAGGGCCTCGTTTACCATGAGCAGGCAGTCATCGAGGGTAACTTTGGCATTGCAGAATCTGATAATAAGGGCCGAATCTTTGGTATCATCGGGATATCTGGAAAATATAATGTTGACAAAGTCACCGTCAGTTACTTGATCAGAGGGGTTCTTTGTCGTGTCAACCAGTTGTTTCCATTTGCCGGATAACTTCCTGTACGGGATGTTGAGCTTGACAATTTCCATGGTATTGGAGCCCTCGTTGTAGGTGACATCATCGAAACTGGTGCCGTCCTCAAAACTGAGCATATGTATGTAGGGATCTTCCCGCGGATCTGCCGCGTCTTTGACTTTAGAGAGTCCTGATTCGTTGTCGTCTGACGGCTCAACCCAGACATAAGGACGTCTCGCGTCCTGCTGCGATGCTGGAGCTGCTAGAAAAACATCATGCCCTTCGCTTGAGAAGAGGGGCTCGGCGGGCAATTCCTCGTGTAGGACATCCCATACGACTGCCATACATTCATCACGAGTGTGACGATGCTTGTTGACCTTCATCACGAAGATTTCTTCGCCTGTCGGGGCCAGAGAGTAGGATTGAAGGATGCTGACAAATCTTCGATCGGAGACAGGGGGTTTACGTGCCCGCATCATTGCGATGCTCAGGGTTTCTTTCCAATTTGCGTCCAAGTGTCGGAAACGGCAGTTGAACTTGATGAATCTGACTGCTTCAGGGTCTGCCTGTTCGAGAAAGTTGACATAGTTAGCATCTCCGGACTCTGAGGGATTCTGATGAGATTTGCCCCGATAGCCCCTTGGTCGGCTTAAAGGAGGTAGCCCCGGTGACTGGCTGCGGGCACTCTTGGCTGTTGTCTCGGCTTCGTTCCCTATGAGGAAACTGTCTCCTCTAATGACTTCAAGATCTCCTTGCCGGTTAATGAACTTGACGCACTGATGGAAAGTGGAAGCTATGGCTTTCATGTGGTGTAGCCTAGGGCGTCCCAACAGAGCTGTGAATTCGGACGGGATGTCCATCACGTGGAATTTTGCTGGCACCATTTGGGTTTCGAACCAGAGCTCCAGAGTCACCGTCCATTTGATGGGACGAGACGTGCTGTCGTAGGCTTTGATAGTCCGGGCAAATGGGATCATGTGGCCTTCGTTGATGCGTAGGGCTCGCATCATGCTGATAGGGAGGACGTTGACTGCTGATCCATTGTCTACCAACACTCCGGGGAGAGAGATGGTGTTGAGCCGGAGAGTGATGTACAAAGCTTCATTGTGCCCTGAGGCGTCTTTCGGCAGGTCTTCATCACAGAAGGTGAGCATACTGCCATACAGTCGTGAATCGTAGATCTGGTCTCTTTCCGGAGAAGGAGAGTCATCAAGCCATCCGTTTCCTGTCTTCCTCTTGAGGGGTAAAGCTTTTGGTGGTGCCTCGGGATTGTGTCGAGGTAGCTTGTGGCGGTGGTCGCCCTTGGTAAGCACGTTGATTGAGTGCGAGTGCCAAGTTGACTTTGACTTTCCTTTACCTGCTCGTGCCCTGAAGTTGGGCAAATTGAACCTTGGCTGATCCCGCGGGGGATTAGGCTTCTGACTGGCGGTAAGGTTGTCAAGATTTGAGGTATTCCGGTGTCCTGAGGCATGAACTTTGGCGTCAGCAGGATTTTTCAGCTTTCCCACCCCTGTCTGCTCTAAAGCTGCGTGGCCTGGAGGAAGTGAGGACTGGCTGGAGTAGAGTACGTAGTAATCGAACTTCCCAGATGGCTCTCCGAGTGTACCCACGCTGGTGTCTCCAGCTTCATATCTTTCTCTCAGTTTCTGTTGAGAAGACTTCTTCTCCTGCTTTCTGGGAGAATCACCCCTGATCATGTCTTGGAACTCGTACTCAAGGCATTCGGAGCAATCACAAACATCGTAGCTGATGTGGACGTTTGATGAGGACCTGGCTGGAAGAGGCAGGGGAACTGGCTCAGCGGCAATCTTCTTTGGCACCCATTCGATGGAGTTCACATTGTTGTTGTTCGGAAAAGGGTTTCCGAATGTATTAGGTCCACGGGGACGCTCCAATTTTCCTTCCTCTATCTAATTCTGGATTTCGTACCGTAACCCCACGCAGTTGTCAGTGGTATGGCCATGATACTGGTGGAAGGCACAGTACTTGCTTTTATCAGCATTGACTACGGGATTCTTGGGTTTGTAGTTTGCAACGGGTTTGAGGAGGCCTTCCTTGATTAACCCTTCTAGCATCTTACTCAGCGGCATGTCCAACTTGTCGAAGTGCACGGCAGGCTGCTTCGGGGTGGAGTTGTTGCTTTTGCGGGACTGGGTTTCTGGTGCCCGACTGCTGTCCCTGATGAATGTAGTTGACAAACATATCTTTCCCTTTACCGGGGCCTGTGCGGGATTAAATGCAACTGCTAGATATCTGTATGGCTGTGCTGTGGCCAGTTTTTCCTTGAGATCCTTCTCAAACTGTGAGCCGGCATTGACCATGGCTCGGAGATATGGGAAGAAGTGATGGCTGATGAGGGTTCTGATGGACGGCCTCAAGCAGGACTTGAAGATCCGCATCTATTCATCCTTGGAGAGTGGCTCCATAATCTCAGAGAGTTTCCAACTCCACCTCTTGTAGAATTCTCCGACGCTTTCATCTGCTTTCTGTTCGGTGGTGATTAAGTCCTCACGACTTGTTTCCCGCTCTAGGTTGGATCTGTACCGCTCTAGGAAGATGTTACTGATCTGATCCCAAGTATGGCGATCTACAGGCTTGACCCTTAGGAACCATCATAACGCTGAACTCTTGAGCGTATGCTGGAAGTGATCGGTCATTTGCTGAAGGGTTTCTCCTTTCGCTCTCATGCCGAGAACGTAGGTGTCAACATGCGTTTGAGGACATTCGGTTCCGTAGAATCGGTCCATCTCTCGCATTCTAAACTTGGCTGGGAGAGGCGTGACCATTCCCGGATCTGTGGATCTGAGAGTTTCTTGCTTTGAGTTGCTCATACTGGCTTTCAGGTCTTTCATCTGTTCGACCATCCAGGCTAAGGTTGGGTCCAGTGGTGGACTTTGAGGCTCGGCGCCGGATGCTACCATATGAGTGGTAGTGATTGGAGGTGGGAGGCTCGATATATGTGGATATATGGGGGCCTTTTCTGGACTGTATCGGGGTTTGTCCCCGGTGTTTTGAGATTCGTGTATAGGCAATAGGTTGAACCCAGGAGGATATTGGCATCTGTTTGAGATGGTCCAGCGGTGCGCTGGTTGTATTGAGTGATGGGAGTAGTACTGGCTTGGCCGTATATGACAGGGTTGCCTTGAGAGGTGGCAACATGAAGCCTTGGTCGGCTATTTCCTTAGTTCGAAGGCATCCTGTAAGTTGGCGGGGGAGGAACCTGGTTGAATGTTTGAGGAGCTGGTTTCGAGGAATCTTCGTCCTCGATTAGGACGAAAGTACCATCTGGTTGAGGGATTGCCGCTATACCTCGCTTATTCAGAAGCTGTACCACGAAATTATGCTGATCTTCTTTCTGCCTCTTGTGAACCTCACAAGCCCGGATGGCTTCTTCCAATGTCATATCTGTTACCGGTGGCGGGGGTCCGTCCCCATCACGATTTCTCGGTGAGCTTGACATGTCGGATATTACCGGGTCGAGGAACCGAGGGAACCGAAGAACTGTCTGACGCTGCCGTAACTGTGACTCTGGCGAGGCGCTGACCCAGAATTCTGAACCACTTTCTGCTCGCTGCAGGGAACGAAAGGTAGGGTTTAAGCTTCGGAAAGGGTATTTGGCTCAGGGTTTTGGGCTAGTGCAATGTGCAGTTACCGATTAATGTTTACTTAAAATGCTTTTTCTCAGAGTCCTAATCGGTTGGAAAAGATCGTGTCTTCTTTTTCGCAACTAACCTAAGGCTCTAATCAGTGGATCTCGTCACTACGTTTAATGCCCCTCATTTTTCACCTATAAATCGTCTTCCCGAGATGGACAATCCCGAGCGAGGGTCCTATAAGGCAAGCGAGTTCCACCGACAAATGAAAAAGTGAACTTAAGGCTAGCTGATCAGGCAAACTTCCAACGTATGTGACACGCCAGGGTCGAAGTCAACGTCCTTAAGTTAAGGCGGGGATCGTGCCAAAATTTTGGCATGACCTCTTCTGACTCGCTTGCGCGAGGGGCCTTAGCTTTTGGCATTGGCCAAGTTGTGGCTGGTACGGTGCATACGTTGAGGGTTTGGTGACACGGTGTCACATTGAACCTTCGGGTATATTTTTCGGCAGAGCTCCGCGTCAAAGTCAAGGATGAAAAGCTCAAGACTTCGGGTCGGGAACTACCTTCGGTCTTAATCTTTCGAGCTTGACTTGTGAGGGAACCTGGCGTAAAAAACATACACTTGGGCTGTATGATACGTACTAATCCAAAAATCAATCGGGGTCTTGAACGAAGTGTGACACAAAGAGTGCATGGCTTACACGGGCTAGGATGGGCTATTTGGGACGACCCCGTGCGCGCTCGAAAGGTGTCTGGTAGACCAACTGAGCTCAACTGAACGGTCATCCCGGGTTACGGGTCGTAGTGTGCAGTGTACCGAGGCAGCAAGTGCACGTAGCGTGCGGTGTACCTAGGCAGCAGTGCAAGTAGTGTGTGGTCACTAAAATTCTTTTTCTGAGTAAAATAGAGATTTTCAGAATGTGTTCTAAAGAATTTTAAGCGCAGTTCAAAATGTAACACGAAAATCAAGTATGAACGGGAATGCACGAACATATTATGATTTTGAAAGAGACGTTAATGCAACACCTTTTGAAAAAATCGTTCAAGGTTTTGAACAACACACACAAAAAAACGAGGAAGGGTAAACAAAAGTTTGACCCACGGAAGGCTTTTTGAAAACGACGGCAGTTTTGAAAAAGTATCCTTGTCCCCAGCGGAGTCGCCAACTGAAATTATCCAGATTCGCGCGAGCGAAGCGGTTGTCTTTCCCGGAAAGGTTTTTGGGACCTCGCTTTTGGGAAGGAGAGGAGTCGCCACGCGGTTTTGTATTTTGAGCCCAAACGTTGAAAAACGGCTAAGTGAAAAAGGTGTCGTTTTTATTAGTAGCAAAAACTTGGAAAAGGCTTTTAAAAGGGGTGTCGTTTTTATTGGTAGCAAAAACATGACAAAAGGCTTTTTTTAGTACCAGAGATTGTTAGGTTCGGAGGTCACGTTACGTTTCGGGAAGAGTATTTTGAGATCACCCGAAATGCCTCGTATGACGAGTCTTTCTACCTTTCTCGCAAAAGTGTGTGTGTGTGTTTGTGTGTTTGCATTTTGAAAATGGGGGCTTGAATGACAAGCTTAATCTTGGTTTGAATGTCAAACGTTGATTTGTGATTCTTTTTGGAAAAAGCGAGCGTTTGAATGACAAACGTCGGTTTTGGAGTTTTTTAGGAAGAGTGGTGCGAGTGATGATTTTGAACTTTTAACTTAAGTGTCAAATGTTGACTTTTAAGAAAAGAGCGTTTCTATGTCAAACGTCGAATTTTGAGTTTTAAAGATGATCGTTTGGATGCCAAACGTCACTTTGCGCGTTTTGAAAGAGAGTTCGAATGTCGAACTCCGATTTTGAACCGGGCATTGTATTGTTAGCGATTTTACGGGAAAAAAGCATTAAATGAGATTTGAATGTCAAATGTCGGGTTTTGAGTTTTAAAGATGATCGTTTGGATGCCAAACGTCACTTTGCGCGTTTTGAAAGAGAGTTCGAATGTCGAACTCCGATTTTGAACCGGGCATTACATTGTTAGCGATTTTACGGGAAAAAAGCATTAAATGATATGCGATCAACGAATCATTTTGCGACTCGGACTTTGATAAGTAAATACTATCACGAGCCAAACGGCTCGAACTTGTAAATGGCAGTATTTAAAATGCGGTATCGACGGAATCAAACGATCCGGATTTTAAAGGTGCGATCAACGAACCAAACGGCTCGGACTTGTAAAGTTGCGTAATTTAAATGACATTCAACGGATCAAACGATCCGGACTGTTAAATGACTATCACGAACCAAATGGTTCGGACTATAAAGTTGCGTATCGACGGATCAAACGATCCGAAATTGTAAATGACATAAAAGTAAGAAAACGGGACCGGAACGCCGTTTTAACCCGAGATTACTTCTCTTACGGGAGAGAAGAGGATCTTGGACTAAAACGTTTCGGACCCCGTTAGACGGTGACGTCTACATTTCAATGACTTTTGTCCGAAACAGTTGTAGCGACTGGCACGTAAACCGAGACGGAATGAGTGTTTAGGGAGAGAGAGTGTTATCTATGGCTAGGGGTTGACTCCTTTGGCTCGGGAGACGTATACGGGATACGATTTAGTGTTTGGAAAGGTGTTTCGAGGTTGTTTGGTTCGTGTTTGGTTAAAATACGAGGTTTTCACACAAATCGAGACAAAACGAGGCTCGGGAGACGATGAAATGTGCTTATGCCGTGGCTATTTGTGCAAATGGATATTATTTTCCTCCCTTCAAATGTTTTGACAGCCCTCTATATTTATAGGGTAAATTTGCAGAAGAGTCCGGACGGACTTAACATGAATTTCAGGGGGTTTTGTGGTATTTTTAAAATTGGGAGGACTTGCTGGCAATTCTGTTTTGCCTGAAAAACAGTCCGGACGGACTGTGACAATATCTCAGGGGTATTTTGGTCTTTTCACTCTGAAATCTGATTAATGTTGACCGGAGGGCTGTGGCATGCGTGCCACGTGCCCCTGTGACTAACCTGGGCATGGATTTTCGTGCCATTATTCTCGGTTTTGTCCCTTTTTTAAATAACTGTTCGGAAAATGTCTGAAACTCCCTCGAAAAGTGTCAAAAAGTGCGTTTTTTAGGAAAAGTTGTACTTTTACGTGTGATAACGTGTGTTGAGTACGCTTTGACGTTGGGATGCATGGGGCAGTCCCGGGACGTCTTGTTGGCTTGAGAACGGGGAGTTTAACGGGTTCCGGTTAACCTTGAGCGGGCCAGTTAACGGATTCCGGTTAACTTTTAACGGATTTTGATGATCCGGATTTGGGTACTTACAGTAGCTGATCCATCCGTATATAAGACCCAACAGTTAGACGGGAGTTCGATGGGAGGCTCTTCTTCTTCCGTCGTGTTTTGCTTATGGGAAGTGGGGACGTGTTCACCCATGAAGGCAGTCTCAACCATGAAGTCAACCAGAGGCTGTGCCAGGAGGGTCTTCCTTGGTTGGTAAGTGATATCAAACTCAGTAAGAGCGATAGACCAATTCAGGAGACGTCCGGAGCCATCCAACTTATGCAATATTTTCTTCAATGGTTCATTGGTATACACAGTGATGGGATGCGCAGAAAAGTAGGCACGTAGTTTTCTTGAGGCTATAACTAGTGCGTACGATATCTTTTCTACGTTGAAATATCTGCTCTCCATGTCTGACAATGCCTTAGAGACATAGTAGACAGGTTTTTGAGTTCCTTCATCATTTCGTACAAGAACAGCTGCGACAGCATGATCTGTGGCGGCTAGGAAGCCATACAGCATCTCGCCAGTAATCGGACTGCTAAGCAAGGGAGGGGAACTCAAGTACTCCTTCAACCGGAGGAATGCCTCGAAGCATTCGGGAGTCCAGGAGAAGCTCTTGGTACCCTTCAATACCTTGAAGAATGGCAATGATTTTTCGGCGGATTTAGCGATGAATCTTCCAAGTGCCGCTATTCTTCCATTCAATCTCTGAACCTCCTTGATGTTGGTAGGTTCCTGCATATCGATTAGGGCCTTGATCTTCTCAGGGTTTGCCTCGATTCCCCTTTGTGATACCATGAAGCCTAGGAACTTTCCAGCCGTCACCCCAAACACACATTTGCTTGGGTTTAGCTTCATGTTGTTAACTCGGAGATTGTTTATTGTTTCCTCCAGGTCAGGGGCGTGGCTGCCCTCCTTGGTCTTTATGACCATGTCATCAATGTAGGCCTCCATGTTGCGACCTATTTGTGCTCCAAATACCTTATTCACCATGCGTTGGTACGTAACATCCGCATTTTTTAGCCCAAAGGGCATCATGACATAACATAGCCACGACTCAACATTTCGTCAGATTCATCAACAATCAACAATTTAATAGCTCTGGTTCACAACGATCTCCTCTTAATCATATCACCAACTCGGCCAGGTGTTCCAGGGATGTCTTGCCACTATCGGGCTGAGCCTGAGCAATGACGTCGCGTCCTGAAATAATCGAAATAACAGCTCTCAGCTGAATAGCGGATGGTTTCTCAAAACCATGATTGTAGATCCCACGGAGAAGTTCGTCTTTGATACCCATCTCATCGAAACTCATGATTGGTTTAACCCCTCTCGAAGTCTCGAAGACAAGCTTCTGGTCGCCGTCAGCCATGGCACGCTGCTCTCTGGAGTTGACGACGTGTTGCCTCCGCTTGCCTATCAGAGAGAGCCGAGGTCTTGACCAGTCGTCTCTTCCTCCTGATCAATTCTTTGGGATCAACGTCTTCCAGGGAGGCCATCTCGGCTTCTTGATCTGGGGTCAGATCTGCAAATACGAGGAAGAGATGGTTACCTTACCACTTGAATAAAACACACATCAATTGACAAGTATCCATGACATGGAAAGAGTAATTACAGCCTACGACGCCCATTTCCCTAAGGCATTGGTCCTTAGGGTCAAGCTTACATCGTTCACAATCATCATGGAATACCAGACCTGGATGGGTCCTCCAGTCATTGAACCGTCTCCCCCTCTTGACGGGGATGAGAGGTACCATGCCATCCCTCGGTCCCGACATTAGTCCAGCTTGGACGTAGTAACGTTCATCAGTCTCCAAGGCAGCCCAATTAAGGAGACCAACTTCAGCAAATTCGAGAAGACGTTTTATCAAGCCTTTGGACCACTCAACTCGCAGTACTTCCTTAGAAACAGCAGGCACATCAGAAGGAGAGGGGAACTCCCAGCCTTGTCGGATTTTTACTCTAATTACATGATTCTCCCAACCTCCTACCTTGCTAGACATGGGAAGAATGATCTTCGGTTTCTTAGAATCACTCCTTATGACTATGAGCTTAGTGTCTTTGATATAGCTGATAGTGAAGAAATGACGGAAGGTAGCTTGGGTAGGCTCGTAACCTAAGGTACGTTCCTACAATAGTTTCCCCCTGATGTTTGGAAGTTCGTCTTCTCAATGTCCTCTTCCGCCATTTTAATCTGATGATAGCCTGAATAGGCATCTAGGAAGCTAAGTGTTTGGTGTCCAGCAATGGAGTCAACCAGCTTATCAATTCTGGGGAGAGGATAACTGTCTTTAGGGCAGGCCTTGTTAAGATCAGTGAAGTCTATACACATTCGCCACTTCCCATTTTATTTTTTCACCATCACCACGTTGGCCAACCAAACAGGATATTTCACTTCTCGAATAATTTCGGCGCTAAGTAACTTTTGCACCTCTTCCTTGATAGCTACCTCCTTGTCCCTTGCAAAAATTCTTCTTGTCTGCGAGATAGTTTTTGCCAATGGATCAACTTCTAGGCGATGGAGGGCTACTTCTTCATTAATCCCCCTCATGTCTTCGACTCTTCAGGCAAAAACGTCGAGACTATTTTTTAACAGGGAGATGATTTCTTCCTTCTCTTCTGGGGATAACTGGCCCTCCAGTTTAATTTTTTGCTCATCCTACAACCCAAAAAATTTGTTGCGCCTAAAAATATACAGAAATTCTTTTAAAAATACGAAGTGTTATACTTCGATCGATCGTAGATGAGTGATATTTGGAGTACAAAATAATTACAAAATTACAGGTGGCAGTAGTTGATTAATGATTAATGTTTAAATTGGGGGAACAATTAATTTTTTTTTAAAAGGAAAAATTGATGGAACAGTGTCAAGGCTTACTTAGTGTCTAATTTTGACTCGTTCGACCCTAGACTTGCCCATTCATGCCTGAACCACCGGTTCGGCCCGAAATCGGACCGGCCAAGAACCGACGGGAAACCGCAACCGCCTAAACCGTGAACCGCCCTTTAACCAAACCGTCGGTTATCCGGTCCGATTACGATTTTTATTTTTCAAAACCGGTGAACCGCCTGTTCATGAACCGTGAACCGGAACTGGCGGTTAACCGGCGATAACGGCTAGATTTAACGGCTACTTGATCTGGGCCGTTGATTATCTTGATCCGATGGCTGCTGTTACTTGCCCGTTAGATAACGGCTTTCTAGCCGTTTTAGGGGGTAAAATGTAAAAAAAAAGTTTTTTTGTAAACTTTTTTTCTCCATTTTCCAACCTATAAATACCCTCTCCCTCCCTTCATTTTTTTCACACCATTCTCAACTCATTCTCTCAATTTCTCTATTATCTCAAAGTCTCCATAATTCAATTTTTTTTCACATAATTCCATTATTTTCACAAAATTTCATTTTTTACATAATTCCATTTTCTTCACACAAAAAATGTATTCATCTCATGACGTCGGTGGCGATAGGGGAAAGAAGAAGGCAACCACTTCGCATCCAATTTTTGCCGCCGATGATTCCATTTGGGATGATATACAATCAATTCCAAATGAAACGCTCGAATTGAGCGATGACGAAGTTGATACAACATTTCCAATGGGTGATCGTGGTCATACCCAAAGGAGTAACACTCAAACCACTCAAACCCAAAGTGAAGCGCGAGGAGGTGGTCAAATCCGAGGTCGAGGTCGAGGAGGTCGAACCACGGGGAGGTCCGACATCATGACCGTGCACTTTACAAAAGTGCCAATTGAAGGTACAAACAAATGCACGGTTTATTGCAACTATTACACTTCTACATTTTCCTTTACCCATGGAGGTGGTTATGGGTCATTTAAAAGACACTTGGAGTCAAAACACCCCGATCAAGTTGGAGATGCCCAAAATCAAACACAACTACAAGAATTTATGGGATCCTCACAAGGTACGTCTTCGCAATTATTTAAATTTGATAATGCAACGTATTGAAGAGGAATGGCAAAACATACTGCTGCTAAAGGATTATCCTTTAATTTGCTAATGATACATTATGGTCTAATATGACACAACTTTGTTTAAATCCCAAGGCTAAAAAAATTAATAAAAATACAAGTACTCGTGATACTAAAGCCCAATATCTACAAGGAAAATTAACTTTAATTAACACGTTTAAAGATTTACCCCAAAAATTGTCAATATGTGCCGATATATGGAGTGATCATTGGCAAACTCATAACTATATAGGAATTACATGTCATTGGATTGATAGTAGTTGGAAATTACAAAAACGATTAATTGCATATAAATCTTTTGATACTGTTCATAACGTTCAAAATATTTGTAACAAAATTGCTAGAGTTTTACAAGAATATGGATTAGTTCACAAAAAATTTTCAATTGGATTTGATAATGTTGTTAATAATGCTGCTAGTTTACCATCACTCATTGAAATTTGTCAACCATCCTTTGGGGGTAAATTTTTTCATGTTAGATGCATATGTCATATTTTAAATTTGTGTGTGCAAGATGGTTTAACAACTTTAAAGGAACATGTAGCCTCAATTAACGAAGTTCTTGCTCATGTAATGAGAAGTTACAATGTAACAAAATTGTGGATTAGATTTTGTAAAACAAATAATATCCCACCTAAAAGATTTTCTCTAGATGTTTCAAACAATTGGAATTCCACTTATAAAATGTTATCCGACTCCTATGATTTTCGTGAACTATTGTGTCAGTTTATTCATCAAATAGAGTATCCTACTATAATATTGCCTCATCAATGGGATTTTTGTCATAATTTAAAGAAATTTTGAAAGTTTTTAAAGAAGGCTCTGAGTACAATTATCCGGTTCTTACTATCCCACTTCACTGTTAGTTTTAGAACACGCCGCTAAAATTAGTTATATATTTATGCATTTTAAAGATTGTTCAATTTTAGGTGAATGCATTAGTATGATGAGAACAAAATGGCTTAAATATTATTTGAACATTCTCCCAATGTGTTTAGTAGCTAAACTATTAGATCCTAGGATAAGAAATCTAGAAGATGGTTTAGAACAAATACTTGATTATTGTTATAAGAATCTATTTTCCACCGGCTTTGATTTGTTTTTAGATAGACCGATCCCAAAGGCAAAAGACGTTGTAACTGAGACTAAAAATATTGTATATGCACTTTATAGAAAATATTATGATCCTTTTGGTAATATCGTTTATCCTAGTAGTGAAAATGTAGGTGGTAGTTCTCACGATAATAGCGATCCCTTTAATTTATATATAGTTTAATTAGTTCTAGAAGTCAAAAACGTCAACATGGTGGCTCCAATTATGTTGAACTTGAAAATTATTTAACCACTTCTTTTGAGCCAAAGAAGAATTTGATATTGTAAAGTGGTGGACACGAAGGGCAAACAACTATCATATTCTATCCTTGATAGCAAAGGAGATCCTAGCCGCTCCCGTCTCAACCGTCGCCGTAGAAGAAGTATTTAGTGTAGGAGGAAATGTCTTTTCTGATCGAAGGTCAAGGTTGTCTCCATATAATTTAGAATATCAAATGGTGCTCGACGATTGGCATAGAGCCGAACTACGATTTCAAGATAAAAGACATAGTTCCGAGGAGGAGGAGGCATTTGATGAAGATACATCGGGGAGCGAAGCCGAATGAACTATGCGGCTCTTTAGACTTTAGATTAGGTTAATTGAAATTTTATAGATTAGACTTTAGATTATGTTTATTTTTATTTAATTGTAATAATTAGGTTGAGGTAAAGGCTCCTAAATGTCTCCCCTTATTTATAAAAAAGTAAGATTGGTTGTCCCCCTCTTTGTAATTTTATTTTAATTAATAAAATTTAAAGATACCTTCCCTTTTTCTTTTATATACTTTCGTTTATTTTTAAAAAAAGTTAAGTTTTATTTCTTTCAAAATTCATAACTTTTTTATATAAATTTTTGCAAAAAATGTATGTAGTAAACAAAAGTCTAAAATAGCCTTCTTTATCCAAAAAAAAATAAAAAATTAAAAGGTTAACTTTTTTACAGAACTTAATAGAAACTGTTAAAAATTTAAATATTTTTTTAAAAACTGTTAAAAATTTAACAGTTTAAAAGTTAGGACGACCGCACTAACAAGGCAACAAGTTAGGGCGGCCGCACCAAAGTTTCTGTCTTTACTATTTTCAATTTTGTTTTATTTATTTTTTTAAATGGCGGTTCAACCGTGAACCGGAACTGGTACGGACGGTTCATAACCGTGAACCGAAACCGTCCAAATCCGGTCCGATTACGGTTCCTTCTTTTCGGATTTGGTGAACCGCCGGTTCAGAACTGGAACTGCCGGTCTAAATCGGCTGGGCAAGTCTATTCAACCCTACTTGGATAGTATAAAGCAGGGCCATAAATATTGGGCCTACTACTGTGGACTATGCATTGAGCACAAAATAGATCAGACAAGCCCGTTGGGCCTACTACTGTGGACTACATTTTACATCAAAAACAACAAGCGTTAAAAACATACTTACAATTTGTACTCATGTTTATTTTTCTTTCAAGGATTCCATATACAACTGTACCCAAAATCTACACAAGTTGATTTTTCTACATGGCAATAATCACAAAAATTAGGTAGCGCGGGATGACTCAAAAAACACAAAATCTAAAAGTTTGGGAAATAAAAATGGAACAGAAAGGATTGCACGTGTTAAGAGCGTGAAAGAATACGCGTATAGAGAAACTCGTTCCACGTATCGGGCAACCCTGGGAGGCACCAATGGATGCAGTCTGCATAAGTTGCCGGATCGGCCTTTTGATCATCACTTAGCATCTTGCCTTGGCGTATGGTGTAGACAGATGTGTGTGCATCTTTTCGGTACTCGGACAAAGAAGTTATGTTGAGGAAGTGGACTGGCACTTTCATGGACTGAGTCACATTGGCTGCAGCCACAAAGAGCCGGCGGTCCGTGCCCACACTAAATGGCATGGACATGTTTGTAATTGGGCTCGTCTCTAATGCACATTTTACACCATCAGGGTTGTTCCAGTCCAAGCTCCTATAAAATAATATATTTACATTACTCATCAAATCATGTTTATGAATATAACACAAAATCTTGTATTGAAAAAAAAATGTGTTTTTCTCAAGCAATATAAAAAACCAGTTTGTTGACTTTTAAAATTGTCATATTTGTTAGATAATAATCTAGAAGTGTTAATGATAAAACTGAAAATTTTAATAGTAAAACCGATCGTTTTAAAAACTCTAAAACCCTCATTATAGATAGTTTTTTTTTACTGTGAAGCATTGAGAATTTACTTGATATGAAGAGGAGACATGCTGCTAAAGAAAACTGCAGTCCGGTTCGGATCGACATTTTTGTCAACCCACTTGGCCCAGGTCTTGAGCACTCTACGATATGCGGTGGGTCTATCGACTTCATCGTACTCCGTTGCTCCTTCATCAAACGATCCTCGTCTATTATCAGATCATATAAAAAAAAGACCAAATAAATAAAATGACAAAGCATTTTATGTAACACAAGGGAGGTGAGAATAATTGAACTTACAGGACTTTCATAGAGAAGGTGTTCATCCACCAAATATAGGTGTTAAAGACCAAAAAGTCAACACCTTTCCAGTTTTGACCATGCTTCTTAATTGATTCAGGCATTATGATCCTATTCAATATGCTGTGCATGTTTGGATCATCAGAGTTTGACTCCACCAAGAATGGGGCCCAGTAAAACTCCACTGTAGCATTATAATCCTGAAAAATAATTTTGTTAGATAACCTAACCTACCAATATGTAGATGGCTGACATGGCATAACCAAAATAACACACCATCAATTTACAAAACTAATCACCCAAAAAGTTCAAACAAGAGAGCAAATTTAGTAAACAAAGTAAATGTAACCATAAAAAAAGTCAAAAGTGAAAAGCTGATGGGCTAACTTTAGGTAAATGGTGATCTTGTCTGGCTAGTAGCAGCAAAATGCTATACCAATAATAATGCACGTGAGACTCCAAATTGGCTTCAACATTTCACCCTAAGATTTTCATTTGAGATCATTTTGTGTACACAATATTTTGGAGGAAACTAGTTTCTCCCTAAGTTATAAAAAGTCCTGTTTTTTTAAACTGATCTTATATTCGTCAAATATTTGCAAGTTGAAAAAAATTGGACTTTTTATAATTTATGGAGAAACTGATTTCTCCCAAAACTTACTCTTTTGTGTATGACCGAAAAATCGATTCAAAATATTTGTGGTTTACATCAATGTCGACACATCTCGACAGATTAGTATTGCAGTTTTAATTAACTTGTCAAAAAATTGAAAAATATTATTTACTTATATCTACATCATAATAAAATTAAATAAGATTATATTAATTTGAAATACCTCAATTCGGAAAACGGAGAGTGAGCCAATCTTGGTCAAGCTCTTCCTGCCTGCTGGAATTATAGATTGAGCCAAACAAACCATTGATTCCCACTGATTTCTATTTAATGAGTCCCCAACAAACATAAGCCTCTTGTTCCTCAGTTTCTCCAACAATAATCTTGCTTTAAACCTTTTAAATCACCATACATACAAAATCAATTTTTTTTTAAATAAAAATTTATTATTATTTGATTGAAAATTAATGAATTAAAAAAAAAAAAAAAACCCTTACTTGGGCAAATTACAGTCTCTGGGCTGCCACCTCCAATTCTGATAGAAAGAATCCTTTCTTCCATTCCTCATACAAGTCACCTGAGCCGTCAGAAACTCGCATTCATCTTCACTATACAACGGGTGGGTGACATTATCAAAAACCCATTGACCTGTATAGAGATCACATTCTTCAGGGGGCAATTCAATTTCCTCATCATCATCTTCTTCCATTGGTAATTCAATCTTCTGTTCATCTTCCTTCTCAAGAATCTCAGCCCTTGATTCCAAACTATCTCCAGAATCCTCTGTTTGCGTCTCCACGATTGTTCTTGAGCTTACAGAAACCGCGATTTTTACGTCCTTTTTACTAGTTTCTTGAACTGGGTTTTCCCTACTGGACTGTTCTTGGTGCATTTCTTGAGCTTTCGGCCTTGAAAATGGGAATTCGGCAATAGATTTTACGTCTTCATTATACATGAAAACTCCAAAGAGAAAAACAGAGAAGACTATAACGAAAACAGAGACGCCATTGTTTTTCCGGCTGGTCGATTTCATGGCGAGTGTATAGGAGGAAAAAAGAGATGATTTCCGGCGAAGTGGCTGCATCAGAGAGAGAGAGAGAGATAATGTAAGAGAGAGTGGGAGAGAGATGGAAATACAGAGAAAGAAAAATGCATATATGGAGAGAGAGAGAGATTATTAAGACATACATATTTGTTTAAGAGAGGGATTTGGTGAAGTGGGATTGTCTTGAAGAAACTGCTTCTTTGGTGGCTGGTGAAGGTTTTCTTTCTCTACAATTTTATTCCCTTTCTAATCCCCTGTTCTAACAACTTCTTTCAACCTCTTTGGTGTGTGTGTGTGTGTGTGTGAGAGAGAGAGAGAGAGAGAGAGGAGTGATTCCAAAGATTGGGGGATGAGGGGGATTGGTCCTTAAGTCGTTTTCAATTGCAGTAATGGAGAGGTATAGTTAGTTTATTGTGAATTGGTAGAGGGCAGACAGAATGTAACTATCTAACTGAGATTTCTTCAGCTGCCTTACACAGCTAAGATAGTATGATATTCCCTCAAGTATTGGCTTTAATTGGGCACAAGATTTTGGGGGAAACTAGTTTCTCCTTAAGTTATAGAAAGTTCTGTTTTATAAACTGTTTCTAAATATTCACTAACTACTTGCAAGTAGAAAAAAAGTGAACTTTTTATAATTTATGGAGAAACTAGTTTCTCCCAAAACTTACTCTTAATTGGGACGGAGTTTCGGGGCTTCTTTTTTTTCAAAAAAAAAAAAAAAAGGAAAAAATTAGAAACTCGAAAGTATCTATACAATCATTTCAACACCCTTTAAAACACGACGCATAAGCTTCTCTCTCCTCCATCTAATTATTTAAAACCTCATTCAATTTTTAATCCCTACAATAGTTTCAATACCCATATTTTTTCAACACCCTTCCAACTCATCATCATATACTAATCACTTTTATTTTATTTTATATTATATTTTTTATTTTTATGATTAGTAAAATAATAATAATAATAATAATTATTTATAATTAAATAAATACTTCAAACTTAATTAATTTTTATAATTGCAATTATATAAATACTTCATACTTATTTTATTTTATTTTATATTCTTTATTTTTCAATCTAATTAATTCATATTAAAAAAAGAGTGTTTTTTTTTTGTGTCCAAATCAAATGAAACAAGACTCTATTTGTAGATAAAAAATCATGAATTTTGGTGTAATTTTTTTTTTTATATAAGAAAATTGTCTTTGAAAAATTCGGATGAAATTTGAAAAGAAAAAAAAATCAGTGACCAATCAGGATGTGTCAAGTGGCGAGATCAAAAAAAAAGAAAAAAAAAAGGAAAAAACCCATCTCCACACGCGCCATTGTTGGCGATTGTCCTACACGGGCCAAAACTATCCACTCCCATGGGGCCACGTGGCTTGGAACGGGTCCCACTTTTTTTTCAACAGCCGTTGAATAAATTCAACAAAACCCAAATTTTCAACTATTGAAAAAAAAAATTCAATACCCCCACATTGGTTTCAACTATTGAAACTTTTTTTCAACACCCATTTTTTTTTTTCCATTGTAAGTGGTCTAACAACAATCTTGATTTCCATATATAAAAATTAATTAATATACTAAAACAAGTTAATACACTGAAACGAGTTGTGGTGAGTTAAATTTTAAGTTCTAATGGCCATAAAGATTAGAACAGTTAAACGAATTGGGCTTAGTTGATTTGAGCTTGCATCGAAAAACTAGGTAATTGTAAAGTTAGATTTTTAATTAAATTATAACGGATCCACAATCAAATCGATGTAAACAATAAGATATTGTCATCTCATTTTATATCCGTCTTTATATAAACTTCCTTTGTATTTCTAAAATTGCCCCTTTGAAAAATCATTAAATAACTGAGATTTCATATACTCTATCCGTCTCATCAAAAATTTCACCTTTTATAAATGGGTGTTCCATTAAAAGTTTCACATTTTTAAAAATAATAAACCGCTATCGATTTCAGAGATACCTTCCGAACCTGAAACATTTTTGAATTTTTTAAAATAATAAACCGCTATCGATTTCAGAGATACCTTCCGAACCTGAAACATTTTTGAAATACAAAAATTCAAAGTTGTTGATCTCACTTGTCAACCAACTCATTTTTTCCCTAACACATTTAAATTATTGTTCCTACTTGTTATACCCACTCACTTCTTATCTCTTATAACCCCTTTTTCACTCATCATTTTTTAATTATTTTGGTGCCTAACCAAAACGGTGTAGTTTTAGCCGGGGACGGAGGAAGTATATCATTATATGTAAATGACCTTTCCCTCGCAATTTAAACATAAACTCAAATTAGTTGGGCAAATAAACATAACTAAATTGTCAATAAATAATTTTGGAGAAACATTCAATTATTGCTATCATGGCCTAACGAGGACTTGAGCTGTATATATAGTTTTCTTAAATTTCTAAATTGAAGTAACTTATCTTTCTTAATCTCCCAACGACCACCAAAACCTAACTGCCGTTAATTAATAATTAAGGATGTTTTAAGTATGATTAACAAGTTTGGATAGGGTGAGAAATATAGGTCACTTTATGTGAGAGAAAAAGTATCCACCAAGGAAGCTTTTTCTTCTGCAGCTCATTCTACTTCTTTATGGGTATTTCTTTTGATGGACAACTTATTGGATTGCATATGTTGCTGGGTTTTCAAGTTAAGGAAACTTCTTTCAAAAAAAAAGTTAAGGAAACTAAGAAAATAAAACAATGAGTACGTTTGAAGAGCTTTGCTACTTTCTTCATTTCAGAATTGATTAATGATGACGCAGGAAAACGTTCAGGCTCAGCTCTAGGTTCAGCAGAATATTTAGGCTGACGTCTGATCTGCACAACACAAGAAATGAACCATGAACTGCGTCGGGGCTTGTCCGGCAAGGCCCTCCGGCGTGAGAATCAGTGTTTGGGCTGGAGAAAGGTGATGAAAATATGGTGGGTGTGTGTATACGTGAATAAGCAAATATGCATTACCTCAACCCAAGGAACTGTTCTGGTATTTATAGTGGGTGGAGGAAACTAGGGTTTTCATTTGGACCGTTGGATTGGATTATTGCCAATCGTTGGATTAGCTTTGTTCCCTATGCGTACACGTGGCGTACTGGGATTGCTCCGCCTAAGTAAGGACATTGCTGTACCTGTCAGGGACAGTAGTTTGCACAATAACGAAAAGTAAAACTTGCACGCTTTTGGCACCTCTACCAGTTTCATGCAGACATAAGAGCAGAGTGGGCCAGTGATAGATTTGGCATTATTTCTGTAAGGCTTGTTGAGCAAGCTTCAAGAAGGGCGACACAGGCATGTACGTCCAGTTAGGTCGTCGCTGGGTCGTCGCTAGGTGAACAACTCGACGAGCGAATGAGTGGACATGTTGCCCTGTCCTTGGATGGATTTGGTTGCTCGATGACAACGACGATCCTCCTTCATTAGACGGGTCATGACCCATGGGTGAGATGGCTCGTCGGTGGATGGGCTCGGCCGCTCAATGGCGACGAGTGCCATTCATTGCACGACGGGCCATGATCCATCTTGTGATCTTCCTTCGGTCTTGGACCTTTAGTGGGCCTGCTCCCATTTCTCGGAGGGAAAGACTTGGGCCTGGCCCATCACAGAATATTCCGTTCAGTGGCCCCCAACTCATGGGTCGTCTTGACGGGCCAGGAGTTAGCGTTTTTCTTTGATGGATCCTGGTTACTCGTACGACCGTCAATTTTGAAATTTGAAAAGTGGTGACATCACCGTTGATGACGTGGGCGGCTAGGATTTTTTCATTAAATGACACTTGTCCCATGATGGGACATTCCCCTCGAAAATTACAACTGGTATTTAATGCTCTCCAATATTACACTGTTTGGGTTTCCTAGGCCAAAACCCTTCATATTCTCTGCATATAAATACCTCCCCCCTCCTCCCTTTTGAACTTTTCGCACCCCCGATTATTGAGAGCATTTAGCAAGGAGAAGAGATTCCGGCAATCAGCAAGTTAACTCCGGCGAACATAAAAACCTTTTCCGGCGACGTTGAAGGTTCTGGCTTCTCCGTCTCTGCGACAACTGGGAGCTTGGATTAGAAATTTCTTTGACCTGCCACCGGAAAACTCATCTTCAAGCCCTCAACCAGGTAATTTCTTCAATTGTTCTTCGTTTTCTGGGTTTGTTGGGTTTTAAGAACTTGAATAATGGCCCCCAGATTTGTGAGCTTTGAGAGAGGGGTTAGGTTTGGTTTTGGGCTTAATCAGAGGGTGTATAAATGTGCCAAAGGAATCTGGAGAGAAATTCCCTTAGGTGAATGTTCTTCAATACTGGAAAAATTTGGTTTTGAAAATGAGGATCTGGGATTTCCAACCGATGAGGTTCTTGGTGAGTTTAAGGAAGATGACCCAAGGGTAACACCCTTCAGATCCATGAACGACCTTCCCAGACATGTTCAAACTTATTATGCCCTAGGCCGTCGTGATTCACTTAGGGATTTGATTTCAGGGGAATCTAGGTTGCCCTTAGATAGATCGTCACGTATTCATACTAGGACTGATTCCCTTGTTCCTTCCAATTGTTTTGTAGCTATGGATCACGACGGTCGTCCCCAACAATCAACCCATGAAGTAAACGAGGCCAGCACAAGTGTCGGGGGTCCTCGTATAGTGGATGCCTTCCACACCAGTGTACGACCTGGGAGAAATGAACGAGGCTTTGGTGCTGGGGAAGAAGGGCCATGGGCCGTAACAAAAATCCAGACCAGGAAGAGGAATATCGGGGAGCAAATGATTAATGCCCTACGAGAGTCCTATAGGGTCCAAGCTGTGACGTATAGACTTGAATACCTCAGTCAGGCTGAATTCGAACCTCGTCGGGAGGCCCTTCTTACAAGCAAGGAAAAGGTGGCCTTTTTTTACAAACAATTTGAGCTTGGCCTGAGGTTGCCCTTAGACCCTTTTATCAACGAGTTCTTAGAGGATTCATCCTGCGTGTCCATGGAACTAAGTGCCAATGCCGTTAGGACTTTGTTATCGTTCATTGTAGTCTGCAGGTTCCTTGGCCACGAGCCTTGCAATAAAGTCTTCAGGCAATACTACAAGACGACCAGATCCACCCTCCGAGGAAAATCCATGGTCAGTGTGGCATCGCATAGGAATGTATGAGGCTTATTTCTGGATACCCAAAACAAAGTGTATGATTGGGAGAACCATATGATTGTGGTCGAGAGTAGAGTCGGTTGGCAGTTTCCTTTCCCGGAGGACCAAAGGATGGTTGCTAATGAGCACGTGTGGTCGGCTCTGTGGGCCTCCGAATTGAAGAAAAAGATTTATGCCTTGTTGGACCTCGGATGGGTGTCGTATAAAGACATCAAGGCTTCACACTGGAGATACATCAGGGCCGACATGATGTCTAGCCCGTCGATTGGGCCTGAACCTTTGGTTAAGATTAATCTTGATGCTCGTTATTCCGTCTGGGTCGTTCACGAAAACATGACATGGGAATCAAATTGTGCAAACTGTTTAGGGGCACACGCCGACCGTCCTGAGAAGCATTGTGTTAACTTAGAGGTGATTGGGGGTTAAGTCCTCATAACTTCTTTTTATTTTGTAATAATTTCTTTTTTGTCTCGTCGAAAATGACCTAACTTGCTTCTTTTCTGTCTTACAGTTCTTTCTGAGAGTGACATCAACCGGATCGAAGCTAACATCATGAGTGGAGCCATCAAAGCCAATGAACGGAGGGCGTCCAGGAGGGACCGAGTGGCGTCCAATGCTATGTATGATCGTCAAGAAAATATGACGAAAAGAAACGACGAGCTTCCCAAGGAAAGCTCTGGTGCCATCCCCTTGATAGAGAGGGAAAATGCTGGGCCGTTGCCGAGGGGTTGAACACTGGAGGCCGTCAAGTTCATGCGGACGAGCCCGAAAAGGCTGCGGATGTTGAGGAGGTAAGTGCGGCGGCCAACGTAAACACACAAATGGTCATCGTTGAACCGGAGGAGCACATAAATCTGGAGACAGTGGGGAGCTCCGACTCAAACCCGAAACTGCGCAAGGCCGACAGTCAGGTCTCCAGGAAAAGGAAGGGCCGTCCTATGGGCTCTGGGGAGGAGAGAGAAAGAAGCAAAAAAGCTAACAACGACCCTCCTAGCACCTCTGATCCTTCTACTCCATAGACTGAAGCTCCTGCCTCATCCTCAGGGGCTCTGACTAAGAAGAAGGCCATAGAGCTGGCAACTATATATGCCCAGGTTCCTCCAATAGCTGGGGTTCCATATCTGACGAGACAAGGTAACCCACTTATTTTGGGGACGACCTTTACCCGACGGGCCAGGGATGTTGAGCTTGTCTGCAGGTTGAAGACTGCTAAGCTCTCTCCTGAGACTTATCACGCCCATCTTGGGCTGATCCAAACCGAGGTACTTCATCCTTACATTTTCACAAGTCTTTCTTTATCTTCTTGTATTTGTATTAATAATCTTTTTGGTGCAGCTGCCGTCGATAATGGATGCCATGTGTTTTGGCTAAAAACAGTCAACAATGGAAGAATTTGAAATGAAGCTAAGGAGGGTGCAATGGAGTATAATTGGTACAATAATGAAATTAGGATGACTCGATCATGTAACGAGAAAAACCCTTGAGATAACTATCTCACCGGCACAAAACCTCGGGAGGTGATTATGAGCACCTACCTTCCCAAACAATTGTATTATCACTGAGTTACAAGGTAGAAAGCTATGGCGGATTACAAAGTACTTGTGAGCTAAGTGTGTGTAATGTGTGTGTCCCTGTGTTCTTCCAGCCATGAGCTTAAATAAAAAAATAAAATAACGGAAAAATAAAATCCTAACAAACTCCCCTATAATCTCGGTAAGTTATCTCCATCTTGACTTAGTCTTCCAAGCCGTTGAAAGGAGTCTATTGGACACGTTTTTCCCCACGTTCTATTTATCCCTGTAATTAAATATAATAGAAATAAATAATTAATTAATTAAGTAAATAATTTTTACCTTGCCTTCGAGTGTGAAGATGTCGACATGCTGATAACAACTCAAGATGAAGCAATCCTGAATTTTACCCACAACAATTGTCCCCAAAAAACTGTCTTTTAAATGAATTTAAAAGGTCAGTTTTTTCCACTACTTTCTAGAAACTCTGCGGTTAATTAATTGAAAGGATACGTGGCGGTTGAGGAGTTAATCTCCACTTAATTAGCGTAACCACCTCCAAGATCTAGGGCTTTAAACTGAAAACTCTTTTCACTTTCTCCTTCAATTTTTCCAATCACTTTCATCCATTCTTCTTCACGGCAGTGATTCTCCCTTGAAGGTAAAATCTTTCCCTCTCTTTTTATTCCTGTTTCTTTTTCAAAAATGGTGAAATCAAAAAAGGGAAAAGCCGCGAAAAATCCTCTGAGCTTACATGAGGACTGGGGTTTTTCGTGCGAAGGTTTGTTGAAGAAACTAGATGAAGAAATCTGTGTTTTTAACAATGAACTGATCGAATCCATCAAAGATCGACACTGCTTCCCGAATTCTACCATCTTTAGGCCATTTGATGTTCTCCTTAGGTCTGATTTCGTTTCTCCGAAATGGGTTTGTTTTTATGAGTACCCCTTTATTCTAGGTTTTTCTTATCCCTTCCCTACACTGATAAACGAGTTTTTTAGAAAGACTAACCTTGCTTTTGTACAACTGATGCCCATGGTTTGGAGGATCTTTTCTTGTGTTCTGAGGGTGAACCGTGAATTCAGTTTAGACATAGGTTTGAAGGAGTTGACTTTTGTGTATGAGCTCCAAACTTTTGGTTCCACGAGATACCTTCTTAAGACTAGGTCTGGAATGAAACCTTTGTTCTTTGAAGTAACTGTGAGTGATAGGGGTTAGAAATCAAAATACTTTTTTGTCGAGAAGGATTCCTTGGAGGAAGGAGATTTCTTGGCGACTGAATGGAATAGGGAAGGTATCCCTCTTTCAAATTTCAATTTTCCCTTATTTCCCGCACTTACCTGTTGTAATTTCTTTGTTTGTTTTTGCAGGTATCGATTGGGTTAAGCTTTTCCCTCCATCTACTGAGACGATTGGGAAGGTGAATAGGTTGTTGGAATTCTCAGAGGGGGAAAGATCTTTCCAACCTTACGAAGACATAGCCATCTCTGAAAATAAGGAGATACCACCCTCCACCGAAATGTCTCTTGGTAAAATTTTTTGATCTTTGTGCAAATTTTCTTGGTGTTTCTAGATTCTGCATTCTTCTGACAGTGCATTTCCTTTGACAGTTTCGAAATCAACTGCTGCCTTTTCTCTTAAGGACCTTCAAGATTTCTTGGGGCAAACCCAGGCGAGCAATCAGATGTTGGCACCTAAAAGGGAGATGGAGGCACCATCTGTAGACATACAATGGCTCACCTTCTTGAGGCTTTGAAAGCAGGGGATGTGTTGACAGGTACAGCTTCAAATCTTGAAAGGCTTGTTCATGCTTATCAGTCCACTCGAATCTAGAATTCTTCTTTAAGATGTCATAGAACGGCTTGCATCTGTCTGAGGATTTTGAGATGAATCGATTCAATGCTGCCACCTTTCCTGTCAATCTTTGAACATCTTTTATGGATTTGGGTGACATTAAATTGATGATAGCTTTTATTTGTTCTGGGCTTGCTTCTATCCCTCTCTGCGTCACCATGTACCCCAAGAATTTCCCGGACTTCATGCCAAAATTGCACTTTGCTGGGTTCAGCTTCATGTTGAAATTGTCTAGGATGTCAAATGTTTGAGCAAGATCTCGAACATGATCTTCAGCTTTCTTTGACTTTATCACCATATCGTCGATGTATACCTCCATGGTGTCCCCAATCTGCTCTTTGAACATCATGTTGACTAGCCTCTGGTATGTAGCACCTGCATTTCTTAGTCCAAAAGGCATTACAATATAACAATAAATACCTGTTGGGGTAATGAAGGCGATATCCTCTTGGTCGGATGGCTTCATCTAGATTTGCTGGAATCCTGAAGATGCATCCAGGAAAGTCAACACTTCATGTCCAGAAGTAGCATCTACCAGAGTATCAATGTGTGGCAAGGGGAAAGGATCTTTTGGACAAGCTTTGTTTACGTTTGTGAAGTCAACACAAACTCTCCATTTTCCGTTCTTCTTTTCTACTACCACCACATTTGCTAGCCATCTTGGGTATTCGACCTCTCTGATCATCTTAGCTCTGAGCAATCTGTCCACTTCTTCTTGGATGATAATGTTCCTCTCCTGTGCGAACTTCCTTCTCTTTTGGTGGATTGGTCTAAAGGATGGATCAATGTTGAGTTTGTGGGTGATCACATATTTACTGATGCCTGTCATATCTTCATGTTTCCATGCGAAGCTTCTAATCCTGCTTTTTAAGAGATTAATAAGGTCTTCTTTGATTTCTTCTGGAACATCTTGGCCAACCAGCACCTTGAGATCTGGGTTTGAGGGGTCTAAGAGTATCTCTTTCAAATCATGCTCCTTCGCCTTCAGAACCTCACGGGCCTTTCTCTGTAATTGCTATGCCATCTTAGGGGTTGTTGATGCCTTCATGGAAGTCATATAACATTCTTTAGCTGACTGTTGATCACTGTAAACCTTGACCACCCCCCAAGGTGTCGACATCTTGACACATTGGTGATAGGTGGATGGTACAGCCTTCATCCCATGGATCCATGGTCTTCCCAAGATTACATTGTAACAAGTTGCACTATCAATTACGTAGAATCTCTCCAAGGAATTGATACCCTCGACGTAGACTAGAAGTGTAATCTCACCCACTATACTTTTGGTTTCTCCACTGAAACCCACGAGCACCAAGGTTCTTTTTACAATGCTGTCTTCAGGGATCTTCATTTCCTTCAGAGCATCCAGCATAATGAGATTCACAGAGCTGCCCCCATCTACTAGGATACGTCTGACCTTGCAGTTGGCTATCTGAAGTGCAACGACCAAGGCGTCATGATGTGGATCTATAACATTGTCCCGGTCACTTTCTTCGAAGGAGATGACATCTTGGGATGTGAGCTGTGACATCTTGGAAGATCTTTCGGGCTTCTCATCCTTAGCTTGCTTGGCAAATCTCTTAGCTGCAGAATAAGAAGTTCCACAAATATCAGAACCACCACTAATAACATTGATTACCTTTGTTACCGGTGGGGGAGAAGGTGGTCTGGTTGCAACGGGTTCTTTGTTCTCCGTCTTGGTCTTGTGGTTCCCAAGGAGCTCTTTAAGATGTCCCTTAGACAACAGGTAACTAATCTCTCTCCTCAAGGCGATGCAATCTTCGGTAAGATGTCCAAAATCTTCGTGATAGGCACACCACTTGGATTTATCCTTCCAGCCGGATGACTTGTCAGTCTTTCGAGGCCACCTTGCTTTATCTCCAAGATTGCTCATTGCACACAGGATACCTGAAACATCAACAGAAAAACAATAATCAGAAATTTTAGGAGATTCAATATCATCATCATCTCCATCATCTTCCACATAATTGACTTTTTTATGGTCATTTCTGTGGTATGGTCTAGATCTACTCTGTTTTTGATGAGATGAATTTAGCTTTCTGTCAGGATGGTCATATGCTGAAGCTTTGTCAGGATTCTTGGATTGCTGCATCTTGTCCTCTTCCAGCCTGATAAATCTTAGGGCCCGATTTCGGATATCTTTCATCTTCTTGCACGGGTTCATCACCAGATCTTCATAGTAAGGGGAATCCTTCTTCAAGCCCATTTTGAAAGCTTCTGCAGCTGTTGCCATGTCCAGGTTGGGGATCTCCAAGACTTCTTTATTAAACCTGTTAACAAAGTCTTTTAAGGCTTCAGTGGGTTGCTGAGTGATACGATAAAGATCGCTGGTGAGCTTTTAAAATTGCCGGCTGCAAGAAAATTGATTGTTGAAGAGGTTGACAAGATGAGCAAATGAGCCAATGGAACCAGGAGGTTGGCGGATCAGCCACTTCAATGCCGGTCCTACCAACGTCGAACCCTCGACACAAACAAGCCTCACGAAACTGGAGCGGGATGCGAACGATCTCCATCTTTTCTTGGTAGTGGGCGACATGCTCCTCAGGATCAGAACTTCCATCATATAACTTCATGGCAGGAACGCTGAATCCTTTCGGGATGTCGACATGCGCAATTGCTGGAGTAAAGCGAGATTGATTGTAACATGTTGGGGAGACTTGTTGGATAGGCGGGGTGACACCTGGCACATTCATGATCATATCTCTCAATTCCTGAAGCTGATTTGCAATGTAGATTCCTGCAAAAGGGTTAGTGGTACGAGCAGTATTATCTAGAGCAGAACTAGTATTGAAATTAATGAAAGGATTAACATTATCTGTAGAGGACGTCAGAACGGTGCTATTAGTAAAGATAGGCCCTTCTGGAAAAGTCATCCTGTAGGCACTGGTAGCCAAGGGTGTCGACATCGCCACAGAAGTAATGGGAGGAGAAGATGTCGACATCCTCACAGATGAAGCCATCGGAAGGAATTCGTTAAAAGTTTGAGAGTTGTCCCCAATGTTGAAATCAAGGGCTCTAGGATGGTAAGGAGAGACAACATCCATTCTTTTGGAGAGTAACTCCTGATCTTTCTGCACCTTGATCAAGCTTTCGGCTATCAAGGAGGTGCTATTACGGTGACGATCCGGTGATTCTTCATCTGCATCAGCATGCTCTTGATCTCAAGATCAGGAGATGGCGACATCTGCTTTTTGCCAGAATTCACAGGAGGAGGAGGAGGAGGCAATGTTTCTTGGCCTTCGGTTGTCGACCGGCTACTGGTTTGAGGATTCACACTGCTAGGAAGGGCTTTGGTGACGACAGAAATCAAAGTTTGGGTAGACATGGTAGAAACGTAAGAGTTTTGAACCAATTAAAAAACCAAGGGCCCCACGGTGGGCGCCAAACTGTTTTGGCTAAAAATAGTCAACAATGGAAGAATTTGAAATGAAGCTAAGGAGGGTGCAATGGAGTATAATTGGTACAATAATGAAATTAGGATGGCTCGATCATGTAACGAGGAAAACCCTTGAGATAACTATCTCGCCGGCACAAAACCTCGGGAGGTGATTATGAGCACCTACCTTCCCAAACAATTGTATTATCACTGAGTTGCAAGGTAGAAAGCTATGGCGGATTACAAAATACTTGTGAACTAAGTGTGTGTAATGCGTGTGTCCCTGTGTTCTTCCAGCCATGAGCTTAAATAAAAAAATAAAATAACGGAAAAATAAAATCCTAACAAACTCCCCTATAATCTCGGTAAGTTATCTCCATCTTGACTTAGTCTTCCAAGTCGTTGAAAGGAGTCTATTGGACACATTTTTCCCCAAGTTCTATTTATCCCTGTAATTAAATATAACAGAAATAAATAATTAATTAATTAAGTAAATAATTTTTACCTTGCCTTCGAGTGTGAAGATGTTGACATGCTGATAACAACTCAAGATGAAGCAATCCTGAATTTTACCCACAACACCATGTCCTCAAATTATAGGGACTGCCTTAAAGCAGAGCACAGGGCCAGCGAGCAGCTCGTCCAATCAGTCGGTGCTAAGGAGACGGCGGAGCAGAAGCTCAGTGAGGCTGAGAAAAATGTGGGTGAGTTGACTGCTGCCTATGAGTCCTTGATGGTGCAGAAGGACGAGGCTCTAGTGCAGGTTGGCCTTCTACAAAATGACAAAGCCAAGCTCGAGTCGGACAAGGAAAAAGCCGAGGCTGATGCGTCGACCTTGATAACCGGTCTTCGTGCCACCGAGGCTAAGATTGAGAAGATGAAAGCTGACTACGACACTGCTCGGGGTCAGATTGAAAAGATGAAGGCTAGCCATGAAGCTGCTTTGGACCAGGCTAAAAAAGATGCCGTCAAGGAGTATAAAGAAGACAATGACTATCTCCTGATGATCACAGAGAAGGCCAAGGGTTTCTTTAAGGTCAGAGCCAAACATCTGGCCAGGCAAATCCTCGTAGATCCCGAGACAAAAGATTTACTCTCCGTGAAGAAGCTGGCTGATCTTTGTGCCCAGGATCCCTACGATCAGGAAGCTCGTTCGGCCCATCATCTTGTCCCCTTCGACGACAACGATCTAACCATCATCAAGGAGGATGATGAGAAAGATGGGAAGGAAGAGTAGCCTGTTCCTGCCTTGGATTCCAGTAACTTTGACGCCTACTATGCATCTTTCATGGGGAACGGTCCTGATCCTGACGAGCCTCCAACCAACGCCGGTGATCAGTAGTTTGTTTTTTGAGATGGCTTGTAGTGTTGTAAAAAATGTTTCATTTTTGCTTTATGATTCCAAACAATGTTTCCAAAAAATTTATATTTTGTAATGTAATTGGCCCTTTTCCTCGTCGTTTAGAGGGGGTCGTACAATACTTTGTCTAATTGATGTTTGTTGTTTTATGCTTGTTAATCTGTATGTTAACGTAGATAGCATGTGATAATAACTTAGTGAATGAGAAAGTTTGAAGGCAAGCGTGTATAGTACTTGTGCTTTTTAACTTCTCAAATGGCTCGTAGGTATAGTACGAAGGTCCATAGGTCGTTGCTCGGAGGCAAGGTTATTTGGACGAGTCGTCTTATTCCGTTATAGCAATCAACGAAGTCTAGCTTCGTCTAACCTTTATACTTGGCTGAAGTGTGTGTAAATGCCAAAATTTGACTTCGACTGATCTTTATACTTGATCAAAGTGATTGTAAAGGTCGAAGTCTGGCCTCAACCGATAATGTATCGAATCTACTAAAATTTTTCACAGAAATCTGAATCGCGATCTTCCATTGATAATTGATTCGATTCATTACAACTTGCATTTATGGGATTTATAGTTTATCCCTTACAAATTCCAAAAACTCCACTTTTGAAAGAGTTACATAAAGAACCACAAGGTACGGTGCCCTAAGGGCAGTGGTGTTTGACGACGAGCTCAGAAGTAGTATTTGGTTAGGTGATTGGCGTGCTAATGGTGTTTGAGCTTTTCACCATTGGGCTTGGCAAGTCTGTATGTTCCCTCTCTAACAACGTTGCTGACGACGTATGGCCCTTCCCAATTGGGGGAGAGCTTGTTCTGACGAGCTTTGAGGCCCGTAGCTTCGATTTTTCTCAGAACATAGTCTCCAACCTTGAAGATCCTTCTTTTGACTTTCTTGTCGTGATACGCCTTGGTCCTCTTTTTGTAGTTGGCCATTCTTAATTGAGCATCCAGTCGTCGCTCGTCCAAGAGGTCTAGGTCGACCTGTCTGCTGTGGATATTTCTCTCAACGTCGTAGAAAGCAACGCGATCAGTAGGGAGTTGAAGCTCGGCGGGAGCCATGGCCTCAGAAACATAGGCTAAAGCAAATCGGGTTTCCCCAGTAGGCTCTCGGGTGGTTGTCCGGACTGCCTAAAGAGCCGACGGGAGTTCGTCCAACTACCTTCCATCACGACCCTCAAGATTTTTACATAGGGCAGACAACACGAGCTTATTTGCTGCTTCAGCTTGCCCGTTGCCCTGAGGGTAGGCGAGGGACGACTTTGAATGCTTCACTCCCATCCTATTCAGTTCTTGCTCAAACTTCCTTGAAAATTGTAAGCCATTGTCAGAAACAATCATCCTGGGGATCCCAAAGCGACACCATATTGAGTCATGAATAAAACTCAAGGCATTTTTCTCTGTAATTTTATTTAGTGCCTTGGCTTCAACCCATTTAGAAAAATAATCCACTGCCACAATAACGTACTTCACTCCCCCTTTTGCCTGCGGAAACGGTCCAATCAAGTCGACGCCCCACATGTCAAATGGCCAGGCTGCCATAACTCGGTCGTCGGTAGCTTTAGGAGGTCGGCAAATCTCTGGCAGGTGTCACACTTCCTTACGAACTGCTTTGCGTCTTCGCGTAAATGAGGCCAATAGTATCCCATGGTGATCAATTTGTCAGCTAACGTACGGGCCCCAGGATGGCCCCCACACTCTCCTTGGTGCACTTCAAAAAGTAGGTTCACAACCTTGACTGGATGGACACACTATAACAATGGTCTCGTGATAGATCGTCTGTAGAGTTCTCCATCTATGACTGAAAAATGGGGAGATTTCCTCTAGATTTGAAGAGCAAGTGTTTCGTCGGCTGGGAGCTCGTCGCTTTCAATGAAAGCCTTCAATTCGTCAATCCAACACTTGGGGCCATCCCTAGCACACATAACCTTCACTCTTTCATAAGCTGGCTGCTCAAGGTAGGCCACGTGGTCGCCATGCTTGTCCTCTGGCAGTTGATCAGTGGCCAGCTTTGAGAGTAGGTCGGCGTGTTCATTATCCTCCCTGGCAATTCGTTGGATGGCCCAAAATTCTAGCCCTTGTATCAACTCGCCGACTAACGAGTGATACTTCTGTAAGATGGAATCGACGACCTGGTATTCCCCGCAAACTTGATTGACAATCAATTGAGAGTCACAGTAAGCTGCAATCTTTGTTTCCCCGAAGCACTTGACATATTCGATTGCTGCGATAAGTGCCTCGTATTCTGCTTGGTTGTTTGACGCTTGGAATTTGAACCTCAAAACCTCTTCAAAAACAGTGTTACTTTCAGGCTCTAATAGCACAATCCCGGCCCCACTTAGCTCCTTCGTCGCTGACCCATCTAAAAAAATTTCCAGCATCTAATAGGCAAAGCTAACTCCTCTGGTTTGTCGTTGACCTGCTTGCCCTTGCTAATTTTTTGAGGTGGCATTCTTTGGTCGTCATCCGAGCTGAACGTCGTCTCTATCAAGAAGTCAGCCAAAGCTTGGGCGTGCAAAGTCTTTCATGCTCTATACTGTATGTCAAATTCGGTCAACTCGATGCTCCAGTTCAAGAGACGACCAGAGATTTCGGGTCGATGAAGGATCTTTCTGAGTGGGGCATCAGTATAGACAACAATGGAGTGGGCCGAAAAATATGCTCGTAGCTTTCGTGCTGCGATGACGAGAGCATAGGCGCTTTTTTCAGCATTGAAGTAGCGAGTCTCAACATCAGATAAAGCTTTGCTCACATAATACACTGGCCTCTGTATCCCATCCTCCTCCCTGACCATCACGGCGGCGACGGCCTTGTCACCCGCCGAGAGATATACGTATAAGTCTTCACCTGCAACGGGGCTGCTGAGAAGAGGTGGGGAGCCAAGGTATTCTATGAGCTGATTGATCGACCTAGAACATTCTTCCGTACATTTAAAATCTTTTGTGCCACAAAGAGCCTTAAAAAGGGGAGAGATCTTTCGGCCGATTTTGAAATGAAACAACCAAGGGTCGCCACTCGTCCATTCAACCTTTGGACCTCCTTAATGCTTGTAGGCTCGGCCATGTCAATCAAAGCTTTAATCATTTCGGGGTTAGCCTCAATTCCCCTTTGAGAGAGCATGAACCCCAAGAATTTGCCTGCTGCAACTCCAAAAACACATTTAGCTGGATTGAGCACCATGTTGTTTTCTCGTAGATTGGAGAATTTTTGTTGAAGGTCGTCCACATGTTTTCTCTTTTTTGATTTGACGACCATGTCGTCTATGTACGCCTCCAGATTTTCACCTAGCTGACCCTTAAAAACCTTGTTGATCATCCGTTGGTAAGTCGCCCAGGCGTTCTTTAGCCCAAAAGGCATCTTCCTATAACAGTATGTTCCTCCTGCAGCCTGGAAGGCTGTCTTTGGAATATCTTCCTCGGCCATATTAATTTGGTGATAGCCGAAATAAGCATCCAAAAAGTTGAGGGGTTGTATGCCCAGCAACAGAATCGACGAGCTTATCAATTCTTGGTAAGGGATAACTGTCCTTGGGGCACGCCAGGTTTAGGTCGGTGAAATCTACACATAATCTCCATTTCCCATTGGGTTTTTTGACTAGCAAAACATTTTCCAGCCACGTCGTGAATCCAGCAACCACGATTATTCCAGCACTTAACAGCTTCTCAATTTCTTGTTTGATTGCAACTGCCTTTTCTGTTGAAAAAATCCTTAGCCTCTGCTCCTTGAATTTCATCGTCGGGTTTTCTCCAAGCCTATGGATGGCCACATCTTCCCTTATGCCTTTCATGTCTTCCACCCTCCAAGCAAAGACGTCGAGGTTATGTTTGAGTAGGGTGATTATCTCATCCCTCTCCTCAGTTGTTAGCTGAGACTCCAAATTTATCTTTTGCTCGGGGTGATTTGGGTTGATGACCAGCTCAATCAGCTTGTCGGCAGGCTTTATTTCAGGAGCGTCGTCTCGAAAATCCATAGACTCAATCACAATTTCTTTGATCTTTTTCCTTGCTTCTGGGGTGAGGTCGGGAAACTCGTCTTCAATCAACTTGTCCAATTCTGCCCCGATTCCTGGTTGACCAAAAGCTGTGGAGCTGCAATTTGGTCGTCCAGGAATCTTTCAGCAAAGGTTTCAGTCTCGTCCACACATTTAATTGTGGAGACGTTGGAGCATGAGGTCGTCATTTGCTTGATTGACTTAGAAAGCTTCACAATATGATCAGGGTCGTCGATTTCGATTGTCCGTTTGGTTTTTAAAATGTGCTCAAGAATTTTTGGGGCCATCCCCAATACACATCCGACTCCCGAGCGGGTTGGAAACTTGATTCTTTGGTGAGGGACGGACGCTACGATCCCTAAAGCGGCATGTCCAGGTTGGTCGAGTATTGCATGATAGTCACTTATAACATCAATTACAATGAAAGTAACAGTTTGGATGGTTCTTAAAGGATGGTCCCCGATATCGACAGGTAAGTCAATTTGTCCCTTGGCGTCTACCCTATGATTGGTGAATCCCTCTAGACGACCTAAGTATGGACTTAGGCGACTATCAGGTAGACCCATCTTCGGATAGACGTTGTAGAACAAAATGTCTTTGGCTGCCCGGTATCAATCAATATCCTTCTTGATTCACAATTGTCGATGAAGCCAGGGACGATCAATGTCTGTTGACGGGCTAAAGGGTTGGCTAACAACTCGTATGGGTAAAAACTGATCACATCATTTGGAACCTCAAACTTCGGTGGAACATGGGGGGCTTTCTTCAGGTGGTAGATAGCACTCTTGATCTGGTTCTTGCTCGTCTCCTCAGAGATGACTAAGACCATCCTCGGCTGTCTCTCGGGAGGGTCGTTGTTAGCAGCTCGGTTGTTGGCCGCTGGACGATCCCTCCTTACATAATGATCAAGACGATCGTCGTCTATCCACCATTGTATTATCTTTTTCAAACTGAAACATTCCTCCGTGTCATGCCCCTTGTCTCGGTGGTATTCACAATACTTGTTCATGTTCTTCTTCCCCTTGGCATTGGGGTTCATTTTTGGCGCCGGCTCAAAATCCACATTGCTCAAAATCTCTGCCCGTGATACAGTCAACGGAGTATACGAATCAGGTACTTTTTCTGCCTTTCCCTGCTTGTTCTTCCCTTTGTCACCGGCCTTATCTTTCTTGGATTTTTCTGCCTCGTTATTGACGATGGACTTTCCATCTCGCTGTAACTTCCTCTTTTCAGCCTCGGCCACTGCATAGGCCTTAGCGTAGAGGTCTTTTCTGGATTTTGTCGGATGGACTTGAAGCTCGTAGTCCAAAGTTGAAGAGACAATACCATGCCTGAAACAGTTAATAATTTCCCGATCCGTCAGATCCTCGTCGATCTGATCAACCAACTTTTTGAACCTCTTAAAATAATTCATGGAGCTCTCGTTTGCTCCATGTGTGATGTTACTTAGATCGTTAACAGTCTTGCGACGATCTCCGGCTGTTGCAAATATACCCAAAAACTTCTTCCTCATTTGCTTCCAAGAATCAATGCTTCCTTTCGGAAGGCTTCTAAACCACCTCAAAGCTGCATCAGTCAATGTGCTTGTAAGAGCCTTACACATCACATCATCATGTCCCGAATTTCTAGACACCACACACATTTGGGCTTCAAGGTGTTGCATGTGATCCAACGCACTTGTTGAGCCGTCGTATTGCTTTAAGTCAGGCAATTTGAATCCTGGCTCTGGTGGTCCTAACTCGAGCATCCATGGGGCTAGAGGTTTCAGGGTACCAACATCGTCTTCAGAATCATCACTATCCACATTGTTCTTTTTGGCCGTCAATTCCTCAACTGGACGCTTGAGTCTGAGGAATTCTCTCATATCAACATCGCCCGCAGGGCCGGTGGGGGGGATCCTATCTCGACGAGGCCCCCGGGAAACGGTGTTCGACTGTTGCCTCTCGGAGGGAGCAGGTCGTCGAGAGATAGTTCTCTCTCTCTCCTGTAACTTGGGGCTGGAGATGGCCTGTAGGATCGTGATTGCTCCCGTCCGCGACGAGGGGGAGTGCGCGTCCTTTCCCTATAACTCAACACTCGTTCATTTCGCAATGAAGGAGTCATTTGACTATCGTGAACAAATTGGTTCTGATTCTGCTCAGGGTTCTCATTGGCTAGAGATCTATGAGGCTCACCATCTGCCTCATCTCGTCGTCGCTGTGATGGGAGTCCCTCACTGCGTCGTTGATTGAGATGTTCTCTGAGGTCAAGTTGTGGCACTACTCGTTCATTTCCGGCGGCAACATCTTCACGACGACCATCATTCCTTCTCTCGTTCCTTCTCCTTCCCGACAAAACAGTGTTATGGGACGCCTGTGGGGGTTGGTCCTCATCCATTTGGATTAGCTCATTCTGGATTCGCAGGAGTTCGTGAAGGGCATTCGCTCTTTCAACGAGGAAAGCGGTTCTGTCAAGAAGTGGGTTGGATGGGCCTCCCACATTTCGTACAGTAGCTCCCTCGATCCTTCTTTCCAATGGGGGTCATCGCTGTCGCTCAGGGGCGGGCCTTTTTTCTCTTATCCTTGCTGTTGGAAGGCCAGTGTCATCAACCACACCGTGTGACCTGGTAACCCTCAAATTAGGGTTCCTAGGTTGAGGTGAGGGAGGTCTGGGTTCTTCCTAATGGCCTTGCAGAGGGGAAGGTGGTCGGCCTGCATCTCCAGTTGATATGCTAGCGGTGTGTCCGTCTGACACCATCTTTAATGTGCGCTCGCCCGAAATTTTGAAAAAAGAGGAGAGGAAATTTCGGATTATTTTGGAAAAAAGGAGTCGCCACGCCATGCTTAGAGGTGCACTTTGAAAAACCTTTGGAAAGAGAGTGGGTTCGGGGGTCAGGTTACGTAATGGGAAGAACCGAGAGTTCATCCAACACGCCTCGTCCGTAGACGAGTCTTTCTAATCTAGACATCCAAATAATTCAAAAGATGTGCAAACAATGATAATGAAACAAAGTGTGATAAACATGCATTTTATTGAATAAAAGAGATCATTACAACTTGTAGACCAATTGTCCGGGAGGCCACATCCCTTTACATCAACTAGAGACAGATTACAAGAACAAAAGGTCCTCTGCAAAGGTTCACATCTGTCGCGTGACATATGACTCCTTTGTCCCGATATGTCGCGTGACATATGTTCACCTTGCAGAGGCTCACAAATCAAACAGAACACCAAATCTCTAGATAAAATGAACAGAAGCCAGATCTAGGAACTAAACAACATGAATACAAAACTACATTCTAGAATAATTGAACAAAACAAGCTACCACTGAAATATGGTCCCTGTAGATGGTCACAACATGTCGCGTGACACAGGACTCCTCATGTCCACATGTGTCGCGTGACATATGTTTACCATCCGCAGGTACCTCACAAACTGAGATGCAGATCCAACAATAACACAACAATTATATCATAAACAGTAATAAAAATACGAATTAAACACGAATCAATCAAAGGAGTGTGGATATGGGAGATCCACACTCCCTTGATGCCCAAATTGCAAATCCAAATAGATCACATCAATATCAAGCAATTGGACTCAAGTATAAGCTATTAAACAGAGAGATTGCAGTTGCCACTTGATAATCTGAGGCAGAAGGGGCCTGATTATCAAGTGGAGAAGGAGAGAGAGTAATTAGAACAAAATGGATGAGAGAGAGAAGGGGGAGAGTGTTACCCTTGTAGTCCTCAACTCTTACACCAAGTTAGGTGTAGGAGCCTTCAATTCAACTTCGAGATGGAGATCTGAGCACTGGTTGAGAGCTGAATCAAGGGGCTTCAAGTGTATAGGGGAGTAGAGATGGAATTGGGTTGAAGAGAGATGAGAGGTGATGGAATTGGAGGGGAATTGGGAGGTTTTGGTATGAGAGAGAGAGAGGGAGTTTCTGGCATAATTTGGGCAGAGTGGCTTTAGGGAGGTCGAAAAGGGATCCAAAACTGAGAGGGGTAGGGTCTTATTTATAGCTGCTGTCTATGGTCACTTTGTGTCGCACGACGTAACGTTACCACTTTCCATGCTTCGAGTTGTCGCGTGACACAAGGTGACAATAACCGTTTTTGGCGCCAAAACTGATTCTGGAAGCTTCCTAGGTAATACCCAAAAAGTCCAAAATAGTTTTATTCCCTCTAGATCCTTTAACTCGAGCAAAGTACAAAAAGTACTTCCTTTGCGAGAAACATATGAAATGTTTCCGGAAGTCTCGGGATGGACCGAGAATTTACCAAAATGCCCCTAAATGCAATTTTATTATTTAAAATGCATCTGGAAAGGTCGCGAATTTGGATTGGCGTACTTACAGAGCCCCTCGGCAACGTCACTTATGGAAGAAGTGAGGTTGTCGATAAAATAAGACCCAATCCCAATGAGCGGCTGGGAAATGAAGCGGAGGGCTAGGAAAGTAAGCTGGGGGAAAGGATGGCTGGACCTTTTGAGAAAGGATTCCTACGTATCCCGGGGAGGGAATCAAGCCAAATCGTAGTTCGGACTAATCGGGGAATGTCTGCTGGTGGAAGGCTGTTTTGAGGCGCCTGAACCTGGTGGAGAGACTGTTTTGAGGCATCTGAACCTGATGGAGAGACTGTTTTGAGGCGTCTGAACCTGATGAAGAGACTGTTCTGAGGCGTCTGAACCTGATGGAGAGACTGTTTTGAGGCGTCTGAACCTGATGGAGAGACTGTTTTGAGGCGTCTGAACCTGACGGAGAGACTATTTTGAGGCGTCTGAACCTGATGGAGAGACTGTTTTGAGGCATCTGAACCTGATGGAGAGACTGTTTTGAGGCGTCTGAACCTGATGGAGAGACTGTTTTGAGGCGTCTGAACCTGATGGAGAGACTGTTTTGAGGCGTCTGAACCTGATGGAGAGACTGTTTTGAGGCGCCTGAACATGATGGAGAGACTGTTTTGAGGGACCTAAACCTGATGGAGAGACTGTTTTGAGGCGTCTGAACCTGGCGGCGAGACTATTTTGAGGCATCTGAACCTGATGGAGAGACTGTTTTGAGGCGTCTGAACCTGATGGAGAGACTGTTTTGAGGCGTCTGAACCTGATGGCGAGACTGTTTTGAGGCGTCTGAACCTGATGGAGAGACTGTTTTGAGGCGTCTGAACCTGATGGAGAGACTGTTTTGAGGCGTCTGAACCTGATGGAGAGTGTAGCTGCCGGAGGGGTTGATGCTACTACTGCTGGGGATAGGTGTAGCTGCCGGAGGGGTTGATGCTACTACTGCTGCTGACAAGGACTTTTGCTTGCTGGGCAGCGACTCTTGTTGACGGCTGACGGTGGGGCTTATGGCTTTTGACGTGCTCTAGGAGTTTCAGGTAGGTGCGGACTTTTCCGTCTCGGCTCTGCTTTGAGGGGCAATCTTGTAGATCTGCTCAGTTAACTGTTGTACCTGCAGGGGAAAAGCGACACTCGAAACACTATAGTCTAATTATGCTAGCTTGTTAGCAAAGGTTAAACTATGTTAGCTTGTGTGCATGAGTCTGTTCATTCTGAGAGCGAGAGAAAGGTGTTCAGTTTATTATATGGAAAGGTTGGCTTTGCCGGATTTGTACATAAGTTTCTGGAATTTCCTTTCGGGGTAATTGTGTATAGTGGTACATATGGTGGGGAAAGTTCCTCTCCCGTGCAGTAACATATGGGTGCAAGGTGTATTGCAGCGACGGCGAGTCAAAGGATGTCACAGAAACCACTTGCAGGACCTTGGTGCTTCCTGATGCAGACCGAGTATGTCGCCCGACACTATGTGTCTGTCTGTCAATATCTGTCGCACGACTAGACGAGGCTCGCGACAGGGTCTATTTAAAATCAGTTCCGGCCCCAAATCTGCAGGTCATTGCTTTTTCAGCAAAAGGGGCAATAGCAGTCTCAGCTTGACAAATAGGCGACTTTGGCAACAAAGGTTGGAACTTTCAATCATCATGGAGCAATATAACGAGGAAATAGCTTCTCGGGAACATCAATTTCGCCAAGACTTTATCGGGGTTTCACAATTTCACCAAAAGCATCATGGGAAAATCATTGACAAGCGATATGGTATGCCGTGCCTCTGGCCTCTGAAGAACTGGAGAGTAGATTGGGACTTGCTCCGAGCAGCTTCGCAATTTTGGGACTCGGAGAGGCATGTGTTTACTTTCTCATACAATGATCTGACGCCAACCATGGAGGATTTCCGGGCATTGACGGGTTTGAGTGAGGTGGCAACTGTGGCATTTCCTCGGGATAGGCGGCCAGTTGTGGAGCAGTTATCAGACTTCTTGTGCCTGTCGGTAGATCAGGTGGCTCCCATGGTTCTAAACAGTGAGTTTGTAGACTTGACCCGGATGGCTCGTCTGCGATCTTCTAGCCCGGCATTGTTCGATCTCTCTACTTCGCTGGATATGTATGTATTGTTTACCTTGTCGGCATACTACTTCTGCGGTCATGTCGGAGTCTGCTCAGGTGCGCTGCTGGAGGTTGTCAGACAGCTTAGGGGTGACCGAGGCGTGGATCTTTCTCAAATTCGGTTCGGCCAAGGGGAGATGGACATTGTACCCCTGCTATTAGCTGAGACTTATCACGACCTTGATAGACTAGCCGAAGGATCTGAAGGGGAGATGGACATTGACCGAGGCGTGGATCTTTCTCAAATTCGGTTCAGCCCCACTCTGTTATCTTTATGGCTTTCTGAGAGACTGCGCTTGATTGGGCCATTACCGGAGGGTCAAACAGCAATGCCTTGGGTGACCAGACAACGCAGATTACTGAGGGATGCAGCAGCTGATAGTTGGCAGGTGAGATTGACACGATACGAGACTGCTGATCTGAACTTCTGGATTCCGACATGGGGACTAAAGACCATGAGAGACGTTCAGGACGGGTCGGTAGTAGTCAGACTGCCGGGGCTAAATGTGTCCTCATTCTGTATCCCGTCATTGGTAAGCAGGCAATATCGGTACCCTCAGTAGATTATCCGGGCTTTAAGAGAGAGACTGACGGTTGATGTCGTTCTGATGATCATGACTGAGCCCCAGACTGTGCATTTCTTCAGCAGATATTTCTTGGAGGGCTTTCTTCCCACACGAACGCTTCTTCGTCAGACCAGAGGGTTTACATTCTTGACCACGGAGTATCTGATTTGGTATGAAGAGCAACGGGGTCCCGTGCAGTTGGCTATAGAGGCTCGCCGAAGGGAATACTTAGGAGCAGAATATCCATCCAGTCGATCCTTTCGAGATGCAGAAGCCAGAGGGAATCCAGATAATGTTATCGGCGATGCTGTGAAGGATTATGAGAAACGAGAGATCCGGAGGGCTGCTCTGAGTGATGATCCAGATGTGAGTGCTCGCAGAGAGGCCTTGCGACAAGAGAGGGCTGCCAGGGCTGTTTTGAGGGAGACTGGCCTAATCGAACCACCAACACGCAGTATACCAGAGCTGGGGCGAGCTCAGACCGATTTATTCGACATTCCTAAACCAAAGACCTCCCGGGGACCAAGGAAGAGGAAAGATAGGGGTGCGAGTTCGGGAGCGGGAACGAGCCTCTAGACGCTTTTCTGAGAGATGGAGGACTCTTTATTTTTCTTTCACTTGCTCTTTGAGAGAGAGATATTTATTTGAAAAGAATTTGAGTATCCCTTAATTACCTTAATGCAGACAAAACAGATGTTGAGATCTTATTATTATATTTTTTTTTATTCGCAGCAAGTTATTTGAATCAAAAGTAGGTCGTGCTTGAACTCATCAAAAAGAATATTAACTCCAAATAAACCTTTGAAAAAGCTTTAGAACTGTAGTCAAAACACATTTTGGCAAGATATACAATTTTGCAGCAATTTAGACCGAACCACAAGTGGTTGCCTACGTTCCCCTTTTGTAAGAGAACTAAGGGGCTCAAGTCTCCGTAGTTCGACTCAATTAACTTTGATATTTAAGAAAGGGGAAGGCAGGAGGGGGACATGGTGCGACCCTGTTTTTTACCTAGACCGCCCTGTTTAGGGTTTTCGGCCTAGCTGGGTATATTCTATTAGCACCGGGCGCGTCCCTTATTTTTGCATGGACTGCCTTTTGAGAGGTTTTCAGTCTCATCTGGGACAATTTTGTTGCGTCTTTATTTTCATTTCTTTTCTTTTTTTTTTATTATTATTATTTTTATTTATTTACAGAGGGGAAGAGACTCAATTACACATAATACCTCCGCAACTTATCTCCGTTGACGGGGTGCAAAAAGGGATTACCATCCAGATCCGCTAGCTGCATTGCTCCTCCGGAGAATATCTTCTTGACTAGAAACGGTCCGACCCAAACAGGTGCCCATTTACCCAACGCACTGCTATGATTTGCAGGCTTCATCTTGAGAACCAAATCACCGACTTTGATGTCTCTAGGCTTTACCTTCTTGTCAAAAGCACGGGCCATTCTTCTCTGGTATGCCCGATTATGCTCCATGACCTTTAATCTGCGTTCATCTAGCAGAGCCAATTCATTATATCGACTTTGGAGCCAATCAATCTCATTCACCTCATTCTCAAGCAACACTCTGAGGGATGGAATTTCTAACTCAATTGGCATGACCGCCTCCATTCCGTAGGTCAAAGCGTAAGGGGTTGCACCGGTGGCCGTTCGAATAGAAGTAAGGTAGCCCCATAATGCTAAATGCAGCTTCTCTGGCCAATCCCTTCCTCGTTCGGCCATTTTCTTAATGATCCTTTCCAAATTCTTATTAGCAGCGTCAACAGCACCATTAGTCTGAGGTCTGTAAGGCGAGGACTTGTGGCGCTTGACTCTGTATTCATTAAGCAGGCGATCAGTTTCTCCCTCGAAATGGGTTCCGTTGTCAGAAATAATCTCATTTGGGACTCCGTAGCGGCAGAAGATCTGTTCTTTTATGAAGCTGGCCACTTTTTTAGCCGTGAGCACTTTGTAAGATGCAGCTTCTACCCATTTCGTGAAGTAATCCACAGCAACCAACACGAATGAGTGCCCATTGCTCCCGGATGGAGTTATCTTCCCAATGACGTCGATACCCCATGTTGCGAAGGGCCAGGGAGTTGTCATACAGTAGAGGTCATGAGGAGGGATATGGTTCAAGTTGGAGAAGCGCTGGCATTTATCACAGGTTCGCACAAATTGAATACAATCGGTTTCCATAGTAATCCAGAAGTAGCCCAGCCTGATAATGCTATGCATAAGAGATCTAGCGTTCATATGGGGTCCGCAAGCACCGTTATGAACATCTTCCATTACTCTTTGGGCTTTTTCCTTGCCGATACAGAGTAGGAGAGGGCAACCTTCCCTTTTCTTCCACAATTCATTGCCGAGTATAACGTGATCGAGCCGACAAATTTCTTTCAACGCTTGCAGACTCTTGGCATGAATATCTTTTAGGTCTCCTTCTTTATCAACGGGGAAAGATGCTTCACCATGCTTGAGATATTGGAAAATCTGATTGTACCACGGCTCATTGACGGTTTCGACCTCTATTTCATAGCAGTATGCAGGGCTTTCTCGCCTACCGACCCTGAATGGTTTGATCGACTTTCCTTCCGGGATTTCTACCAAAGAAGCTAAGGTGGCCAGGGCATCAGCAAATCTGTTCTTGTCTCGCGGTAGGAATTGAAATGACACTTCCTTGAACTGACCGACGAGCTCTATAATGTAAGAATGGTACTTCTGGAGACATGGGTCTGAGGTTTTCCATCTATTAGCTGCTTGGTTGATTATCAATTGAGAATCACCGAACACTTCCAATTCTTCCACATGTCGCTCAAGGGCAGCTTCTAGACCGGCTATACAAGCTTCGTACTCGGCCGCATTGTTGGTAACCGAGAAATTCAACTTGATAGCGATGGGGGTATGCATATCGTTCGGGTCTACAAGTACCATCCCAATGCCATTTCCTCTTTTGTTTGCCGCCCCATCGAAGAACAACTGCCATCGATTGCTATTTTCTATAACAAAAATCCCTTCATCCGGAAACTGGAGATCCGGTCCTCGGGGTTCTGTACTGGGGAAATCAGCCAATTGATCTGCCAGAGCTTGTCCCTTGATTGACTTCCGGATCACGTATTTGATATCAAACTCAGCCAAAAAGAAGGTCCACTTCGCCAATCTGGTGGAAATGTTGCCTCTATCACCTTGAAACAAATATCTGATCGGGTCCATCTTGGAAACCAGGTGCACTGTGTGAGATAACATATAGTGTTTCAATTTTCCGACTACCCAAACCAACGCTGCGCATGTCTTCTCGAGGGCAGAGTAGTTCAACACACTCCCTTTGAATTTGCGACTGACGAAATATATGGCATTCTCGATCTTAGAGTCTTTCTTCTCTTGCGCTAGCATGGCTCCGATAGCTGTGTCTGTGACCGTCAGATATAGAAGTAAAGGCTTGTCTCCGTGAGGTGGGTAGAGAATAGGAGGATTAACAAGGTAAGCTTTAATTCTCTCGAAAGCTAGTTGGCATTCCTCATTCCAAACCACTTCCTGATTCTTCTTCAATAGCTTAAAGATTGGCTCACATATAGAGGTCAACTGGTTGATGAATCTCAGCGATATCAGAACGGCCCATGAAACCCTTCACTTCAGAGACAGTTCTGGGTGGCTTCATCTCGACAATCGCTTTGAATTTTCTGGGATCTACCTCGATGCCTCACTCCGTGACCATGTATCCCAAAACTTTACCCCGGATAACCCCAAAGGTACACTTGGCTGGGTTTAACCTCATAGAATGCTCCCGGAGTCTGTTGAAGAACTTCCTTAAATATGTGAAATGCTGTCCATCCGTCCCTCTCGAATGAATAATCATATCGTCCACATATACTTCAATCTCCTTGTGGATCATATCGTGAAACAGGGTGGTGTAAGTACCCAAATCTGGCTCATGCCTTCCGGTTAATTTTCCCGGCAATTCCGGTAATTTTTCCGGTAATTCCTCGGACTTTCCTACAGTTCCGGAATAATTTCAGAAATGTTCCAAGCCTTTTAAGGGCTGAAGGGAATGCTTGGTAATTAAGAAACACGTTTTTCTTAATTCCAAAACCCTTCTAGAAGACTGCCACCTTGCATGTTTCTAGAAGGGACTGGAATTGGCTACTTATGTCGTGCGACATAATAGGCCATGAAAAACTTCTAGAAGCTTGCCACCTTGCATGTTTCTAGAAGAATCCAGAAGTGGCTACTTATGTCGTGCGACATAACCAGCCAGGGAGAGTTCTAGAAGGTTGCCACCTTGCATGTTTCTAGAAGGAAAGCAGTTATGGCTTGTTATGTCGTGCGACATAACAAGCCCATGCAGGCAGCCTATAAATAGAGGCCTTCACCTCTCATTTTAGACACACCTCTTCCACCCCTCAGTCCCCCTCTATAGGGAATACGCCCAGAAGCCTCCCCTCTCCTCACATACCCCCCAAATCACACTAATCCTCTCAAATCAATCACACACACTTCCCACACACACACACTTCCTATACACATCAAGAACCCAAGGTTATCACGGATTCAAGGCTGGACATCAACTCCGGAGGAGGACGCTAGAAGGCTCCTATGTAGAGCGGCTCATCCGTAAAGGGCAGTCCTGTGATGACCGCAAAGTCCAGCGGAGTGACTGTCGTCTCACCCCAAGAGAAGTGAAACGAGTGAGTGGTCTCCCACCAAAACTCTCTGAATGCCCTCACCAGATCCACACTCCTCTGAGTGCCTCCGATGGCCTTCGCCATCTCAAAGAATTGCCCTAGCCCAGCAGCGTAAATCAGGCCCTTAGGCGAGTCCATCTGCTCCTGGCTACCCGACAAACTATCCCATAGCCTGCCAATCACCTCAGGGGAGCCACGGGTGCGCAATCCCTGCAAGAAAACATGGCACAAATATTAATATTTCGTGCTATTTCTTGAAATCGTCTCAAATGAAAAATAGGTCAAAACCTATCATCTAAGAGCATGCATTCTAGTATCACAGTTCCTAGGTCAATCTATGTTCACAAGCCGCTCATGTCAATAGCACGCCTAAAAAAAAATCAGTTCAAATTGATTTCACCCAAATCGAAAATTTTCAAAAAAAAAAAAAACCTAGGTTGCTTACCACATCCTTCTTCCTGATATCCGAAGTATGCTCATCGAGCTGTGGGTAGAAATCTCCTCTTGGTGCTTCCGGAAGAAATGGCCTTTGGTTCCTTTGTACCCCCTTCCTTCGAGTAGCTAATTCGGCGTGTTGAGGAGCCCTTTTGGTCGGATAGAGCCTAGGAGGCATTTTCCAAGTTGAATCGAACTAAAGATTTGTTTGATTTCTCTAGATCCCTCTCAAATCGCCCTCTGAGTTTGCTCTCTCTCTTCTCGCCGTCGCCTCCCTCTCAATTTCAAGTCTAATTTAATTTCAAAATGGCGACTGTGCGATTTTTAATAAATCTGTCCACAGGGCCTGTTATGTCGTGCGACATACTAAGCCCCTGTGGCTGATTTTTACAATTTTGCCCATGAAGGCTCCATTTTACAATTTTGTCCCCCGTAGGCCTCTTTTACCCTTTATACCCCTGGCATTTCTAATTACTTTCAATCCAGCTTTTCCCTCCAAAGGCCCCCGTGGCCTATTTTACAAATTTACCTCTGTGACTCAGTTTATTTGCCCTTGGCATTTTCAATTTTATTTTTCAAATAATCAGGGTACATCCCAGTTTTCTTTACAAAAATTATCCGGATACGTCCCACTTTTCTTTACAAAAACTTTTGATTCCTTCCTACTTCTCTGCAAAATCCAACCTTTTTCGCAATCCTCCGTTATCGCTAAATGGGATAACGTTTCCTCCGGGAAATCCTCCGTTATCGCCAAATGGGATAACGTTTCCTCCGGGAAATCCTACGTTATCGCCAAATGGGATAACGTTTCCTCCGGGAAATTCTCCGTTATCGCCAAATGGGATAACGTTTCCTCCGGGAAATCCTCCGTTATCGCCAAATGGGATAACGTTTCCTCCGAGAAATTCTCCGTTATCGCCAAATGGGATAACGTTTCCTCCGGGAAATTCTCCGTTATCGCCAATTGGGATAACGTTTCCTCCGGGAAATCCCCCGTTATTGCCAAATAGGATAATGTTTCTTGTTAAAAAATTTCAGTTATGGCCGGAAGGCAATAACATTTCGCTTTATTTTGATCTCCGTTATTTCCGAATGACGGAATAACATTTCGACCTTTTTTCGCTTTATTTCGATCTCCGTTATTTCCGAATGACGGAATAACATTTCGACCTTTTTTTCGCTTTATTTCGATCTCCGTTATTTCCGAATGACGGAATAACATTTCGACCTTTTTTCGCTTTATTTTGATCTCCGTTATTTCCGAATGACGGAATAACATTTCGACCTTTTTTCGCTTTATTTCGATCTCCGTTATTTCCGAATGACGGAATAACATTTCGACCTTTTTTCGCTTTATTTCGATCTCCGTTATTCCAAGATGAAGGAATAACATTTCGACTCAATAAAAGCTTGAACTACGATCTGGCTTGATTCCTCCGGGATACGTAGGTAGCCTTTCATGAAAGGTCCAAACCCACTCGACCAACTTGGTCACCCAATCCGTCTCGGCATTCGCCGTATTGGATCCTTTTCTATCGACAACCCCACTCGCCCGCAAGTGACGTTGCCGAGGGGCTTGTAAGTACCCAAATCGCTCATGCCTTCCGGTTAATTTTCCCGGCAATTCCGGTAATTTTTCCGGTAATTCCTCGGACTTTCCTACGATTCGGAATAATTTGGAAATGTTCCAAGCCTTTTAAGGGCTGAAGGGAATGCTTGGTAATTAAGAAACACGTTTTCTTAATTCCAAAACCCTTCTAGAAGACGCCACCTTGCATGTTTCTAGAAGGGAATTTGGAATTGGCTACTTATGTCGTGCGACATAATAGGCCATGAAAAACTTCTAGAAGCTTGCCACCTTGCATGTTTCTAGAAGAATCCAGAAGTGGCTACTTATGTCGTGCGACATAACCAGCCAGGGAGAGTTCTAGAAGGTTGCCACCTTGCATGTTTCTAGAAGGAAAGCAGTTATGGCTTGTTATGTCGTGCGACATAACAAGCCCATGCAGGCAGCCTATAAATAGAGGCCTTCACCTCTCATTTTAGACACACCTCTTCCACCCCTCAGTCCCCCTCTATAGGGAATACGCCCAGAAGCCTCCCCTCTCCTCACATACCCCCCAAATCACACTAATCCTCTCAAATCAATCACACACACACTTCCCACACACACACACTTCCTATACACATCAAGAACCCAAGGTTATCACGGATTCAAGGCTGGACATCAACTCCGGAGGAGGACGCTAGAAGGCTCCTATATCTAACTTGATATAGGAGTTGTGGATCTTCAAGGGTAACGAATTTCTACCCTTTTCCACTCTCTATTTTCATTCAAATGTGAAATATCTATGCTAAATGCATTTATAATGTAGTATTCTGATTAAAGTTGCATACTTTATGTTATATTACCCAGATCCACATTTTATTTCATTACATTTCATATAAAAGCTCCGGTTTGACTTGATTTTGCATGAACACTCAAGATGAGTGTGGATCCCTCATATCCACACCCTCTTGAAGTGTTCATTATTGATAAACATGCTCTCTGAGATCTATTGGTGAAGTAACTTGGCTATTTTAAGGCCTTGTTACCTCTGTAGCTCTCAGTTGCTGAAGTTCTGCAAAGTGGCTAGTTATGTCACGCGACATAGGCAGCCTATGTCATGCGACATACTAAGCCGGTTGCGAGACTTCACGGTTTCAAGCCATGTAATCTGATGTTAACCCTCATTAAGCTATAACCTGATGTCTATCTGCAATTTAGATAGTATCTATGTACATAATATGTCATCTTTTCATTAAAATATCATTCTCATACATAAAGGTGCATCCTTTGCACCTAAATCCCATTTTTCATGCATTAAAATAATTCTTTTTTCCATTTAAAATCCCTCTTCACATTAAAGATGCACTCTTTGCATTCAAAAACTCATCTTCATACTCAAAATGCATACTTTGCATTAAAAAATCATTCTTTGCCATTTTCATGCATCATTTGTGCATTAAATGTTGTTTTCCAACATAAAAATGCATTCTTTGCATAAAAAATCTTTTCTTTGCACAAAAAGCATCCCTTGCAACCAAAAGACATGCTTTACACTCTAAAATGCCATCTTTTCACTAAAGTATCATTTTTACATGCATTTCCCCCATTCCCCCATTAACAACCTAGGAATGGACCGGTGTAAAGTTCTTATCTTTACATTGTTCCTTCCATTAAAGGTTTCATGATTTCTTTAGAAAGGGACAACCTTGAACCCTATATCTCCAATTATCGCTTAAGAAAGAGTATGAAGCCTCTATACGAGCTCGACCGTCTTAAAGCGTAGGATTGATGGGCTAAGGACCTTCCTTTTCTAAAGAACCTCATCTTTGACCAAAAAGAGAGACATTCTCTCGATCACGCAAGTCCCGAGGGTCCCGAGGTTAAAATGCGATGATCACAAGTCATAAGATGAGGACGGGATCATAATCCCGAATACATAAAATCCAAGAAATCCCGAGCGACAACCAACAAATGGTTTGTACGTCCGGAAGACAACTTGGGACATTCCCTCCTTATTTTCAAACACATGCACACAAGAAAGCACGCAAGCAAGCACGATTAATGAAATCTTGGGAGACTTGCTCCGGCAAGGCACTTTGGGTGAACGCCAAACGTTCTTCCCAAGGGGTAACTTAACCTCCGAACCCAAGCATAAAACCTTTTTTTCAAAGTTTTGAGGTAATCAAAATGGCGTGGCGACTCCGTTTTTCAAATTAAACCGGATGTTTTCAAACTCGCATGAATCCAACCAACACAAAAATTTGGGCACCACATTCACAGTTTGGCGATTCTGCTGGGGAAAACCCAAAGGAGAAAAGCTTTTTATTTTCAAAACAAAAAAATCGATACTCGGTATATAGGTGGAAACCACTTACCCTTCCTGTACACTCCCTGACGTGTGAGTTGGGATAACCGGTGGTTTAACAATCCACGTACCAGTATCCCTTTTCGAAAGACAATTTTGAAAAAAAATAAAAGAAAGCTTTTCCCTTTGAGCGGGTTAGACTCCCATCGCCGATTTCATTAATCGTGCTTGCTTTCTTTACCATGCATTGCATCATTTGCATCTTAGAATCTGTGCATACTTTGAAACGGGAAATAACCCGAAAAAATAGCAAAAGGAGTGGAACCTGGAAAATTGATCCATGCAGTCGTACGGCTCAATCCTCATTGGATTCGACCGGGCGACCTCGGTGGCAATTCCACCGGGAAAAATCATGGTTAATCTGGCGATCCTAGCGGCTTGGGGCTATTCGGCTCCATGGCCCGGGGCTCCCGAGAAAATTTACGTGCTTACGTGTTGCATTTTCCCCCGTCCCAAAATCATTCCTTTAAAACACATTTATGAAAATCTCTGTTTTAACTCAAAAAGGAACATTTTTAGGAGACCGCACACTACGCGCACCTGATATATCCTGTACACTTTTGCACGCACGTCCTTCAAACCCGAGGGTGGTTCCAGTGCGATCACGGACAGCCTTACGATGCTCCCGGGCGCGCACGGAATCATCCCAACCTCCCCATGGCGGCCGGTGTCGACCAATGCACGGTCAGGTGTCACACGTTTCAAAAAACCGTGACTTTTGGTTGGTTTTTGGTCTAGTCCGTGTCATATAGCCCGATTGCATACCCTCGTAAAGGTCAAACCTTAGTTCATAACGGAAGAAGAACTACTGCCAAAATTCCGACAAGGAAAAATTGGCGAGATCTCGACTCCGAGCATTGACTATTGACCTTGACCCGCACGGAATGCGTAAGAGTCAAGACCGAGTCTTTGCCAACAAATCAAAAGATCTTTCGCTCAAGCGAAGCTCTGCTAAAATTCCGACAAGGAAAAATTGGCAAGATCTTGACACGGCATTGACTTCGATTCTAACTCACGCCCGGCGTATGCAACGAAGTTCAATGTGACCTTTGTGTCATCCGGCTTTTGCCGCCCGACCTATGCCTATTATATTCTCGGACATTACCGAAAGTCAAAACGTCATTCGCTCAAGCGAAACTCTCGCAAAATTCCGTCAAGGCGAGAGACGAGACTTTCCCGGTATTGCCTTGACTATAATCCGCATCGCTCGTGCGTTGAAAGGTCCTATGACCCGCTAGACCCGATAGGAGCGTTCTTTACTCTCGGTTGGTGGGATCCGCGTGTCCTATAGGACCCTCGCCCGGGTATCCACCTGGGAGGTCGAAATACGGGTGGAATACGAGGGGCTTATAGACGTAGTGACGGAACCCAGCGATCCGGGATCTAGAGTAGTTGCGAAAAGAAGGGCAAACCCCTTTTCCAACCAAATAGAAATAAATAAAAGACATTGTTTTAAGTAAATTTGAACAATTAATGTAATCATAATTGCATTTTCCTATCTCTGATATCCCTAATCGAGACCTCCTCGGTCCGATTTCCGATTTTCTATTCCGACCTTTCATGGTCAAACCCTAATCGAGACCTCCTCGGTCCGATTTCCGATTTTCTATTCCGGCCTTTCATGGTCATATTCCTAATTGAGACCTCCTCGGTCCAATTTCCGATTTCCCATCTCGACCTTTCATGGTCAAATCCTTAATCGAGACCTCTTCGGTCCGATCTCCAAATTTCAATCTTGACCTTTCAAGGTCTCATCTTTTCCGATCAATTAGGATTAGGAGAAAATGTGTTTTGAGTAAAAAACTTAAGCAATAAGTGCATGTTACTTGAGCCTTTAGCCTAAACACTTACCTCCAAGTCTAAATCTTACCTACCTTACCTATCCCCGAGCCTAAACCTTGCCTGTCCCTTTCCCGCAGCAAGAAAGAAGTGGGCTAGAATACCGGGTCAGCGGCTTTTCAGAAAACCTTAGGTTCAGACAGTTCATCAGCTCAGAGAGTCAGAATGGCGATTTGACGGAAAACGGTGAGGGTGCGGGGAATCGGATGGTTAGGAAGGAAGAGTTAGTCTGGCTTTGGAAAGCGCCCATAAGGTTCATCAAGAACAGCAAGCCATGCTCATTGACGCACTCCGTCGTCATGGAGTTCGGAGTCACGGTTGAGTCGAACGGTTCTCACGGTGGTAGTCGAAGGTGAGACTTTGGAAACAGTGATTTCAGTCCCTTCATCCTATGACCAAGACCCCCCTGCCTATAACCAATACCTTCCTCCATCCACATACGATCCCTTGCCAAGGACCACTCCTCCTCAGTCCTTTCCAACATCCCAGCTCATCCGGGCTCCATCGCCCTCAGCTCCTCAGAACGGATTGAACTTCACCCCACATGTCTCTCAGTTCCAGCAATACCTGCCAGTTTATGCTCCAGCTTCGCATGATCAGTTCGAGCTATGTGGCTATGTTCTGAAGCCCCTATACCTACGAGCGCAATCATGAGTTGCCAAAGAGGATCTGGATGATTCAAGTTCTCAGTTGTCACCTACTGGATTTAGCGAATTCACCCGTCAGTGTCACCAGTCTGTTGCTGTGGTTCCATCTGCTAATAAAAGTCCTGTTGCAAGAGTCCCCGTTGACCCCCATGTGGCAATATTAATGGAGCAAGTGAAACAGATGCAAGAGAAGCTTGACCTCATGATGAGTATCAATACTCCCTTGACCCAAGATGTCGAACCAGGCAAGGAAATGACTCCACCGAGCATAACCCAATACCAAGCAGCAACCGTACCTGGCTCAGCACCAGGAAAGAGTGTCGTAGCTTCCTTGACCAAATCCAACAATGGAACCAATTGGACAATGGGAATCGAGTTTTGAGAACAACAATGTCTCCGAAAACCCGCTCCCTTCATTTTGACAACATGGAGATGTCTTTAAGCAAGATGCTAGAAAAGGCGATGAAAGAAAAGGCGATAAAGCCCTTTGGAGAATTGGAAACCCAGGAATCCCCATGTTCGGTTGGATGAATCCAAGCATTGTCTTTTCCATCAATACCATGGGCACAATATCGATGATTGCACCTATTTGAGGCATGAGATCCAGAAGTTGATAGAAAATGGGAAGCTCGAGAACCTCCATGGGCCAAAACGAAAGCTATGGTAAGAGGTCGATTCGGGAAGTGCAAGATCGAAACATCGGCTGATGATTTTCGGGATGCCCACGAGCAAAGTTTTCGATGATTTGGTGAAACGAGGTCTTCTCACACCTCTCGAGAATTATATGCCAAGAAACCCCAGTAGAGTTGACAGGACCAAGTTCTGCGAGTACCACAAGCATTTTGGACATGTGACAGACAAGTGTGTGGATCTGAAGAAAGAAATTCGGTGGGCGATCTACGAAGGAAAGCTCAAGTTACCTGGCAGTCCAACCCGCGAAGAGTAGCTAGACTAGGGTCTACCTATCCTTAAGTAAAAAAAAAAAAAAAAAAAAAAAAAAGAAAGAAAAATAGTCTCTCAGTCAACCTTCGTAGGTTCTAGTACTTTTCTCTTTCAATCAAGTCCTCTACGGACATTGTATTTAATCTTCAATTTTCTATAAAAGAGTCTTCTTCTTTTCTTACTAGACTTAAGACATTATTTGCATACCTACATTACATTTAATGAAATGGTTTTATTTTATATGATCACTTGCATTGCTCAACAAATAATCTCTCGAAATAATTAACATTCTGATTAATCGGTGTGAGAAAGTCAACTAATGCCATCAAGCCATACACTTTCCTTACCCCACAAAAGGCCTCCATCAAGCCATACAATTTCCCAATCATGCCCCCACCTTCATCTTGACCAAGTCAACGACGGCGGCAACAAGGGACAACAAAAGGCCACTCAGCTTTGAAAGATTGACCCCATGTCAACAACAACCAAAGAGCTTGCCTCAGACCTCAAGGGTATCAAGAATGTTCAAGCAGGGGCTCGCCTTGGCCCTCAGGTGCTTCAAAAAAAAAAATGTAGTGCAAAAAGAGTAATACCCAGCTAGGCTGAAAATCCCAAAAAAAGGGCAGTCTAGGCAAAAAAACAGGGTTGCACATAAAAAAAAAAAAAGGAAAAAAATCTTAGTGCAAAAAGAGTAATGCCCAGCTAGGCTGAAAATCCCAAAAAAGGGCGGTCTAGGCAAAAAACAGGGTTGCACATAAAAATAAAAGAAAAAAAAATGAGGCCAAGGACCCAGCACCGCCAATCAAAAGCTTGACGAACAGGCAAAATCAAAGCTCGAAGAATAGATGTTGTCGATAACAATGGGGCGATCGAAGCAAAAGCAGAAGCATCTCATAAGCCTTTAGGCACATGCAAAAATCCTTCCTCCCCCAATTGAAAGACGAAAATCAGAAGCAACCGTCCAAAGATGACTTGGTCAAGGAATCATCCTGAGGCCCACGCCTCATCATCATCATCATCTCATCCTAAGCCTTTTCACTAAAGGAACCACAAATCCCAAAGCCTAAACAGTCCGGCCAAGGCCGAACTACGGCGACCTGAGCTCCTCACAATGAGGGGAACGTAGGCAACCAGCAATGGTCCGGTCATAAGCATATTCAAATTCCAGAAAATTCGGTCTCATCAATGACCTCTCTCCCATAGACACAGTCAAAACCCAGAAAACCCGGTCTCATCAATGACCTCCCTATACACAAACCTTCCTTTCACGCCTGCCAACCTTGATCCGCGACACTGGTTGACTTTCTCCTCGTGATTAATTAGAGTGTTTGTTCATATCGAGATTAGTGGTTGAATAACCCGAACATCAATAAAGGGTTTTAAGCAATCTTGTGATCATCGTAAATAAAACAAGTTTTCAGATGTCTTGACAAGTCTTCTCTTTCTACATCTTAGGAAAAATAGTACTAAACAACGATTTTACGTCGGCGGGGCTTCCATACACTTTTACCAACCTTTCTACGCTTATACTCTCTCAAAAGAGTCAAACACAAAGCGAGTTTTGTGCCTACATCGAATAAGGCCGTCAAAATAACACAAAATTGGGATCTATTCCCACCTTTCAAAAAATATGCCCCTGCATGTATATATCTTCCTAAATTTCTTCTCTTCGTCCCCATCTTCTTAAGGTTGACTGATTGATTAAAAGAAAATAAAAAAAAAAGAGAAAAAAGGATAGGTTCTCCCTCTTCTGCTACAATTCGCATTAGGGCTGCCTCGAAACTCTCCAAGGCTGGGGCTTTGCCAAGCCACTCCTTTAAACTGGGGCTTCTTTAGCCATTTTCGGGGTTCGCATCGGGTTCTTCACTAGGTCCCTAGATGAATTCAGTTTTGTTCAGATCAACCTCAGGATCACTTCCGCAGTACCAATCATATTGGGATTTTTGCTAGGTCATCAGATTGGGGCTTCATTGAGTCACTTCTTCAAAACCTAAGACCTCGCCTGCTCAGTTCATCCAACCGGAGCTTTGCCAGTGAAAGGATCTTTCCTTACTTCATGGGGCTTTGCGGAGTATCTTCCTCAGACCGGGGCTCTGATAAGTTGTATCCATCCCTAGAAGAGAGACATCTGCTTTAGTCTTTGGTTATAAAAGCCTGTCAGCATCAGCTTCAAGCGCCAGAGTCTGAGAAAGGAACATTCATCGAGACCCGAGTTTTAAAACCCAGTCTCAGCCCAAGAGGGAATCTTAGTCCACGTTGACAACAACAGCAGTTCAGTCCGCACCCAAGGGATACGACCCCACCTGTTTGAAACCCGTCTTAAACAATTCCCAAATACATTCCATATGTATATCCAGACCCAGTCCCTACCATGTTTCCAAGAAAAAAATTACCCCTAGGCCCAAAGTAACGTGCCAATTGCTAATGATAACGTTTTCTCCCAAAAGCGCCTTCGTTACTTCCGTTATAACGAGATAACGCCAGGCGACAGTTTCCTAATTGTCAAAACGTCGAAAATCCTAGACATCGTTCCTAACTGTCTAGGTAAAGCTTGAACTACGATCAAGGCTTGATTCCTCCGGGATACGTAGGTAGCCTTTCATAAAGGTTCAGCCATCCGACCACATTGGTCACCTTTTCCCTTCTCCATTCTCCAATGGTGCGTAAGCTTTTCATAAAAGTCCAATTTTATGACCATATTGGTCACCCCTTTTGATTTGGAACATTCCTATGAAGGATTGGTTGTTTGACCTCCTAGGTCACCCCGTTTCCATCCTTATAGGAAGGGACCAAATATCTCTTTGCCATTGTCCCAAGGAGGCCAGGTAGGTGATCTCTTTGATCCCCCAATTCCAACACATGTGGCCCGGTTCCATTCCAGTTCCAAAGGCAATGAAAAGCACAGTTCAGGCTTATTAAGTCGCGCGACATAACAAGCCATGTCGTGCGACATAACAAGCCACATCAGACATCAGACATCAGCAACTTCCTGTTCTCCCCAGGGCAATCCCCGACATGTCAAAAGCTGCAGATACCATTCATACACTTCTCAAATGCATAGGGAAGGGTTCATTTACCCCATGTACACCCATTGCATTCATATTCAAGCCAAAAATTCATTCAAGTCACCCAGTTCTAGCCGTTTATCGTACATCATTTCATAAACGTGTGCAAAAGAGGAAAAGGCTAGCAATGTACATTCAAACCAAAATAGACCAAGTCTAAGAAATGTGCATAAGAAAAAATAACATGTGTTTTCCCTGAAAGGGTACAATAGCCAAAAAGCCATAAATGTCTAAGGGGGAAGGGGGCTACTCTGAATCCTCTCCATCACCATCTCCATCATCCTCTCCCTCATCTCCATCCTCGTCATCATCCTCAGCCTCCTCTGGCTCATCATCAGGGTCGTCCGAAGGTGCCTCGTAGGCTATGGTCCCCGTGCGATAGTAGTCGTCAAGCTCCGTGATGACGACAGAGTCAAGCTCGTAGTCTGTAGCCGTCTCAGCTCCCCCATCCTCATCATCATCATCGTCAATCTCAATGGGTCTGTAAAGAGGCACATTTGCAGTCTTTGTCCGAGGCGTCGGTCCTCTAGTGCTCCCGCTGGTGCCCACGTCATCAGAGCGGCTCTTCTTCCTTCTCGGTTGGCCAGGTGGAGAGATATCAATCGAACCACTGTGGACCGGCGCGATTCTTCCGAAACTTCATGCCTTTCTGGAGCTTGCCAATCATGCCCACAGCGCCGGTATATGCCCTGGTCAAGTGCCTGTAAGCCTGAGCTGACACCTGTTACAAGCAGACATAATAAGTGTCAGAATACAGTTCTTGATAACAGAAAGAGATGCAATCAATCCAAAAGACGTAAGAAACAATACTTACAGATCTAGAACCTCGCGGGAGCACCAGATGAGGATGAGTCTGTGACATATCAATGTGAGCTCGCCTCATGCGACCGCCACCCTGATAATCAATGAAAGTCGGGGGCAAAGGAGGTCTAGCCACGTAGCCAGTCGAAGGCCCCGCGCTATGGGCGCCATAACCAACCCTGGTCTGTGGGGACTGAAGATGCCTGGCCACGTACAAAGTATAGTCCCCCTCCCGTGTGTAGAGATGTGCTGCCATGCCTACAATCAGAGCATCTACATTCGCCCAGCGGCGAGCGGCCACATCCTAGCTGGAGGATCATCAGGGATCCGAGCGTGCCTATTCGGCCCATGCTGTCTATACACTCTCTCTCCTAGATACAAGGCGTCTCCGGACAAGCCCACTAGCAGCTTGCGACACTCTGTCAAGTGCGCAGCATGATCCAAATCCAGGTCATCGTAACGGCCAGTCCAGGGGAACAAGCTCAGCCTCTGTGGAATCCCTCTCAGGCATGTCAGCGTATCATGATACGAGGCCGTGATCCTGCACCTCGAACCCTCCGGTGTCCGGGTCTATTTCTGGCATTCTTTGTCCACCGACGAAGAGCAGGAAAAGTGGTGGCAGGAAACTCATCCTTGATCTGCCACTCATAACAGCCAAAGTACTCGAAGGCCCAAGCCTGAAAAGGAGAAGAAGAAGTCAAAACAGGGAAAACAAGGGATATAATGAAATGCGCAAAAGAAAAGAGATCAAGGTGAGAGAATACCTCGAAAGCCAGATGAAAGCAGGTGAAGTACTTCGCCTTCCCTCGGCTGACGTCATCTAGGGCCAAATACATCTCAGCTAAGCCTGCCTCCCCCAGGACAGATTCCCGACAGTATCCCAGGCTCTCAGTAGCTCCAACAGTGAAACCAAGGCAGTAGATGCGCTGTTAATGAACAGCATGTCGGAAAAGCCCACCCATACAAAAGCTCTAGCCAATCTCTCGGCTCTTAGCCGGCTCTCAACGGGATCATCTACCACAGTGTAGTCCCTGCTCTGCCCCTCAATCAGGCCATGTAGCACCCCCAACTCATATCCATTCCCCTTCTTGATCCGGGGAACGAAACCAAGTAAGCCCATAAAATCAGCATCAGCAATAGGCTGGGGCTCGACTCCCTGTGCAGGCTCCTCTATGTAGAGCGGCTCATCCGTAAAGGGCAGTCCTGTGATGACCGCAAAGTCCAGCGGAGTGACTGTCGTCTCACCCCAAGAGAAGTGAAACGAGTGAGTGGTCTCCCACCAAAACTCTCTGAATGCCCTCACCAGATCCACACTCCTCTGAGTGCCTCCGATGGCCTTCGCCATCTCAAAGAATTGCCCTAGCCCAGCAGCGTAAATCAGGCCCTTAGGCGAGTCCATCTGCTCCTGGCTACCCGGCAAACTATCCCATAGCCTGCCAATCACCTCAGGGGAGCCACGGGTGCGCAATCCCTGCAAGAAAACATGGCACAAATATTAATATTTCGTGCTATTTCTTGAAATCGTCTCAAATGAAAAATAGGTCAAAACCTATCATCTAAGAGCATGCATTCTAGTATCACAGTTCCTAGGTCAATCTATGTTCACATGCCAGTTCATGTCAATAGCACAGTCTAAAAAAAAAATCAGTTCAAATTGATTTCACCCAAATCGAAAATTTTCAAAAAAAAAAAACCTAGGTTGCTTACCACATCCTTCTTCCTGATATCCGAAGTATGCTCATCGAGCTGTGGGTAGAAATCTCCTCTTGGTGCTTCCGGAAGAAATGGCCTTTGGTTCCTTTGTACCCCCTTCCTTCGAGTAGCTAATTCGGCGTGTTGAGGAGCCCTTTTGGTCGGATAGAGCCTAGGAGGCATTTTCCAAGTTGAATCGAACTAAAGATTTGTTTGATTTCTCTAGATCCCTCTCAAATCGCCCTCTGAGGTTGCTCTCTCTCTTCTCGCCGTCGCCTCCCTCTCAATTTCAAGTCTAATTTAATTTCAAAATGGCGACTGTGCGATTTTTAATAAATCTGTCCACAGGGCCTGTTATGTCGTGCGACATACTAAGCCCCTGTGGCTGATTTTTACAATTTTGCCCCTGAAGGCTCCATTTTACAATTTTGTCCCCCGTAGGCCTCTTTTACCCTTTATGCCCCTGGCATTTCTAATTACTTTCAATCCAGTTTTCCCTCCAGTGCCCCCGTGGCCTATTTTACAAATTTACCTCTGTGACTCAGTTTATTTGCCCTTGGCATTTTCAATTTTATTTTTCAAATAATCAGGGTACATCCCAGTTTTCTTTACAAAAATTATCCGGATACGTCCCACTTTTCTTTACAAAAAACTTTTGATTCCTTCCTACTTCTCTGCAAAATCCAACCTTTTTCGCAATCCTCCGTTATCGCTAAATGGGATAACGTTTCCTCCGGGAAATCCTCCGTTATCGCCAAATGGGATAACGTTTCCTCCGGGAAATCCTACGTTATCGCCAAATGGGATAACGTTTCCTCCGGGAAATTCTCCGTTATCGCCAAATGGGATAACGTTTCCTCCGGGAAATCCTCCGTTATCGCCAAATGGGATAACGTTTCCTCCGAGAAATTCTCCGTTATCGCCAAATGGGATAACGTTTCCTCCGGGAAATTCTCCGTTATCGCCAATTGGGATAACGTTTCCTCCGGGAAATCCCCCGTTATTGCCAAATAGGATAATGTTTCTTGTTAAAAAATTTCAGTTATGGCCGGAAGGCAATAACATTTCGCTTTATTTTGATCTCCGTTATTTCCGAATGACGGAATAACATTTCGACCTTTTTTCGCTTTATTTCGATCTCCGTTATTTCCGAATGACGGAATAACATTTCGACCTTTTTTCGCTTTATTTCGATCTCCGTTATTTCCGAATGACGGAATAACATTTCGACCTTTTTTCGCTTTATTTTGATCTCCGTTATTTCCGAATGACGGAATAACATTTCGACCTTTTTTCGCTTTATTTCGATCTCCGTTATTTCCGAATGACGGAATAACATTTCGACCTTTTTTTCGCTTTATTTCGATCTCCGTTATTCCAAGATGAAGGAATAACATTTCGACTCAGTAAAAGCTTGAACTACGACCTGGCTTGATTCCTCCGGGATACGTAGGTAGCCTTTCATGAAAGGTCCGACCACTCGACCAACTTGGTCACCCAATCCGTCTCGGCATTCGCCGAGATTGGATCCTTTTCTATCGACAACCCCACTCGCCCGCAAGTGACGTTGCCGAGGGCTTCTGTAAGTACCCAAATCTCGGCTCATGCCTTAGGTTAATTTTCGGCAATTCCGGTAATTTTTCCGGTAATTCCTCGGACTTTCCTACGGTTCGGAATAATTTCGAAATGTTCCAAGCCTTTTAAGGGCTGAAGGGAATGCTTGGTAATTAAGAAACACGTTTTTCTTAATTCCAAAACCCTTCTAGAAGAGGCCACCTTGCATGTTTCTAGAAGGGACTGGAATTGGCTACTTATGTCGTGCGACATAATAGGCCATGAAAAACTTCTAGAAGCTTGCCACCTTGCATGTTTCTAGAAGAATCCAGAAGTGGCTACTTATGTCGTGCGACATAACCAGCCAGGGAGAGTTCTAGAAGGTTGCCACCTTGCATGTTTCTAGAAGGAAAGCAGTTATGGCTTGTTATGTCGTGCGACATAACAAGCCCATGCAGGCAGCCTATAAATAGAGGCCTTCACCTCTCATTTTAGACACACCTCTTCCACCCCTCAGTCCCCCTCTATAGGGAATACGCCCAGAAGCCTCCCCTCTCCTCACATACCCCCCAAATCACACTAATCCTCTCAAATCAATCACACACACACTTCCCACACACACACACTTCCTATACACATCAAGAACCCAAGGTTATCACGGATTCAAGGCTGGACATCAACTCCGGAGGAGGACGCTAGAAGGCTCCTATATCTAACTTGATATAGGAGTTGTGGATCTTCAAGGGTAACGAATTTCTACCCTTTTCCACTCTCTATTTTCATTCAAATGTGAAATATCTATGCTAAATGCATTTATAATGTAGTATTCTGATTAAAGTTGCATACTTTATGTTATATTACCCAGATCCACATTTTATTTCATTACATTTCATATAAAAGCTCCGGTTTGACTTGATTTTGCATGAACACTCAAGATGAGTGTGGATCCCTCATATCCACACCCTCTTGAAGTGTTCATTATTGATAAACATGCTCTCTGAGATCTATTGGTGAAGTAACTTGGCTATTTTAAGGCCTTGTTACCTCTGTAGCTCTCAGTTGCTGAAGTTCTGCAAAGTGGCTAGTTATGTCACGCGACATAGGCAGCCTATGTCACGCGACATACTAAGCCAGTTTGCAGAGACTTCACAGTTTCAAGCTGTAATCTGATGTTAACCCTCATTAAGCTATAACCTGATGTCTATCTGCAATTTAGATAGTATCTATGTACATAATATGTCATCTTTTCATTAAAATATCATTCTCATACATAAAGGTGCATCCTTTGCACCTAAATCCCATTTTTCATGCATTAAAATAATTCTTTTTTCCATTTAAAATCCCTCTTCACATTAAAGATGCACTCTTTGCATTCAAAAACTCATCTTCATACTCAAAATGCATACTTTGCATTAAAAAAAATCATTCTTTGCCATTTTCATGCATCATTTGTGCATTAAATGTTGTTTTCCAACATAAAAATGCATTCTTTGCATAAAAAATCTTTTCTTTGCACAAAAAGCATCCCTTGCAACCAAAAGACATGCTTTACACTCTAAAATGCCATCTTTTCACTAAAATATCATTTTTACATGCATTTCCCCCATTCCCCCATTAACAACCTAGGAATGGACCGGTGTAAAGTTCTTATCTTTACATTGTTCCTTCCATTAAAGGTTTCATGATTTCTTTAGAAAGGGACAACCTTGAACCCTATATCTCCAATTATCGCTTAAGAAAGAGTATGAAGCCTCTATATGAGCTCGACCGTCTTAAAGCGTAGGATTGATGGGCTAAGGACCTTCCTTTTCTAAAGAACCTCATCTTTGACCAAAAAGAGAGACATTCTCTCGATCACGCAAGTCCCGAGGGTCCCGAGGTTAAAATGCGATGATCACAAGTCATAAGATGAGGACGGGATCATAATCCCGAATACATAAAATCCAAGAAATCCCGAGCGACAACCAACAAATGGTTTGTACGTCCGGAAGATAACTTGGGACATTCCCCCCTTTTATTCTCAAACACATGCACACAAGAAAGCACGCAAGCAAGCACGATTAATGAAATCTTGGGAGACTTGCTCCGGCAAGGCACTTTGGGTGAACGCCAAACGTTCTTCCCAAGGGGTAACTTAACCTCCGAACCCAAGCATAAAACCTTTTTTTCAAAGTTTTGAGGTAATCAAAATGGCGTGGCGACTCCGTTTTTCAAATTAAACCGGATGTCTTCAAACTCGCGTGAATCCAACCAACACAAAAATTTGGGCACCACATTCACAGGTGGTGACTGCTCTCTGGTAGGTAGCCCCAGCATTTTTCAACCCAAACGGCATCACAGTGTAACAGTAAGTACCCCAAGGGGTAGTGAATGCTGTCTTATCCTGATCTTCTTCTGCCATCTTAATCTGGTTATAGCCTGCGAAACCGTCGACAAAGGATTTGACTTCGTAGTTTGCGGTTGCATCTACCAGCATGTCGATGTTCGGCAAGGGGAAGTCATCTTTGGGACTAGCCTTGTTAAGATTCCGGAAGTCTACACAAACTCGAACCTTCCCATTCGCTTTTGTCACTGTCACAATGTTGGCCAGCCAAGTCGGATATTTGATCACCTTGATAAAACCCACCCGTAAGAGTTTCTCAATCTCTTCTTTGACTTGTAGGGACCACTCGGGCTTGATCCGCCTCAATTTCTGCTTTATCGGCTTGATTTCTGGATCCAGGGGTATCCGGTGTTCTACAATGGAAGTATCCAGCCCAGGCATATCTTTGTAAGACCAAGCAAAGACATCCATATACTCTTTAAGCAGTTCAACTTGGGCAACCTGTTCATCTCCGGAGAAGAAGCTACCAATCTGTGTTTCTTTGGGTTCTTCGGCTGTTCCCAGATTCACTGTTGTTAATACCTCATCGGCAGCTTGGGCCCGGCTTTCCTTTTGTTCGCAAACCTGCTTTGAATTATTTTCTAAAGTTTGTTCATCTATTAGGTCTGCATTATCTTCAATTGAATCTGGCTTAATTATTTTTAAATCTTGATGATTAACTTTATTTAAGCGTTCAATTGTTAGATTGGCAATTACGGGATACTCAGAAAGATCGATCATTTTATTCAGAGCATAGGGAAACTCAGTGTTTACAACTCTGTAAGTACCCCAATCTGGATCACACCCTTTCAAACACACGGGAAACACCGCAGACTCATCAACACAGTCTCGACGACCCCTCTCACTCAAAACCCTCTCTAAACCCCCAACCAAACCAAGGGAGGAGCCTTTCTGGGATAAAAAGGGACAAAAGGACCTTTCGGGAATTTTCGGGAAATTGGGAAAGCAATATTGGTCCGTACGGACCTCTTTGTTGTCATAATTCTTGAATCTCCTTAAAGTCCACAATATTCCCTCAAATCCGGGAAAATGATTACTCCCCTGCGGAGTTGGTCCGTACGGACCTCTTTGCATGCAAGATGGTCCGTACGGACCTTATTGCTCGGGGACACCATAATTGCAAATATTCCTCCATCATCACAGATTCCCTCAAATCGAGGAAAACCAAAATCTTGGATTACCGGGGAGGTCCGTACGGACCTCTTTGCACCTAATACGGCACTATAAATAGAGGGCTCCCCCTCCTCATTTTACACACCTCCCACTTCTCTCTTCCTCCCTAGGCCTTACGGCTTCCCCTCTAAGTCCTTCGAGGCATTCCCGGCCCCTTTCGGATCCTTCCGAGGCCTTCCGAGCCCCCTCGTGGTGCTCAGAAGCCTCCCCGAGCGCTCCCGCGACGCTCCGCGCTGCCGAGGCACTCTCGAGGTACTCGAGGCCCCTCGTGGTACTCCGAGGCCTTGCCTGGTCTTTCCACGGTGTCCCGGCTCTTTCCGAGTCAAACCGGCGATCCCAAACCACGCCGAAACTCTGCCCGAGTGACTCCTGCCACCTCAACGCACGCCGAACCTTTGCCTGAGTGATCCCAACGATCCCCACGCACGCCGAACCTCTGCCCGAACGCAGCCTGCAATATCAACTCACGCCGAAACTCTGTCCGCAGACAACCGGCTCTTCCCGAAGCAATCCCGATCCGTACCGGAACGCTACTCCGACCTCAAACACTATTCCTCAGCGGAAGACAGACACGAACCAACATTGGTAAGGCTTCCTTCCATTACTATTTCAATACATTTCCATACATAGCATACAATGTAGACATCCGATACAACATGCATTTTTAAAAGCACACGCACACACACAACATTTAAAGGATATTAGGGGTATCCGAAAGACTCGTTTTACGAGGCTACTCGGGTGAGCTCTAATATTCTAATATTCTCTTCTCGGGAGTCATCTGACCTCCGAACTCAAAATCTCATCACACAAAAACAGTTTAAAATTATCTTTAAACTGATGCCCTTTTTCAATGTTTTGGGCTTAATAAAAACGGCGTGGCGACTCTACAAAGCAAAACACAGCGAGACACCTCCAACACGCAACGCTAAAACGGAATAAGCCGGATCTTAGGGCGCGATTGCGCTGCCTCTCGGATCGGGCGACTTTCCCGAACGGCGACGAATGCGAGATGCGGGGCTCCGCGCGAGCCGGATCCGGGTAATTTCGGTTAGCGACTCATTGAGGAGAATTTTGTTTTAAAAACTTTTAAACAAAACAAAAGATTTTTAAAACAATGATGAGGGTCAAACTTTCATTTTACCCCTTCCTTTAACTGTTGTGTGTGTGTGCACGTGCTTCGTTTTTATTTTACAAAAAAAAAAATAAAAATACAAAAAAAAAATGCATCAATATACATCTGTGCATACATTTAAAATTCTTCAAAAACTTCTGTTTTACTCAGAAAAAGAATTTTAGAGACCGCACACTACGCGCCTTCTTTGCCTCGGTTACACCGCACTCTACTCACACTTCTTGCCTCGGTTACACCGCACGCTACGCGCTTCTTTGCCTCGGATACACTGCACACTACAACCCTCGGCCGGAGTGGTCTCGGTTGCGATCCGTTAGGTCTTCCTAGGCCTCTTGGACGCGCACGGGATCATTCCAAACATCCCATCCTAGCCAAGCGTCAACCCTGCACGTTTGAGTCTTGAGTCACACTCTGTCCGGACTCGGTTGGTTTTACCCGGTCAGGTGTCATACGGCACTGGATACATATACCATGGGCCATTTTACGAGTCAAGGCTCGGAACTCAAGATCCCTTGCGCAAGCAAGCGATGAAAGGTCATGCTAAAATCTTGACTGATCTTGATTTCGAAGCTACACCCAGGACGATGTTCCGTCCGGATATACATCCATGCTCGCATGACACCATGTCATCACGCCTTTGATACGTCGGCCATGACGATATGACCCGGCCAACGCCTAACGTCACGAGATCCCTTGCGCAAGCAAGTAAAGAGAAGGTCATGCCGAACTCTTGACGATCTTGACTCGGTGGCCGGCTCGGTTCACTATTCACGTGGCTAACGCATCAGCGAACATGACGAGCTCGGTCCTTAGGTTCGATTTTTCTTTTAGGCCGGTGGAAACCGCTTGCACTATAGGACCCTCGCACAGGCTGTCCACCAGGATGTCGAAATACGGGTGCAAAACGAGGGCTTATAGCCGCGCGAGATGGTCTCCGGCGGACCCGGGATCTAGCATAGTTGCGAAAAAGAAGAGCAATCTTTTCCAACCTACCTAGGACTACGAGAAAACACGTTTTAAGTAAATTAAAACAACAAAAATCAAAAAATAAAAGAAACGGAAACCGCATGCCACGTGAGCTTTCCCCTTTTATCCCGTTAGGCCATTCTTGTGTCTAAACCTTGCCCGTCACCCCCTCCGGCTAACGAGTGGTCGAGAGTACCCAGGAACCCGTCTCCCGGTGTCAAAACAGCAAGGTCCTACCTCCTTCCCAACTCTGTCACCGGGACGGTCAGTCAATTCCCCATGGCCAAGTCGGTGGATAACAACGATGAGAACGGGACCTTACCCCCAAGAAATTTCCCAACATTGGAAGAAGTTTGGCGAGGTCCTCATGGCTATTGAGAAACGTCAAGGTGAGCAACAAGCCTGGATCGAAGGTGCCATGCACCACTTCGGAACATTAGCCGCTGACTACACAGGGCTTCCCAGTCATGGCTTGCTCCTACGGCCTCTAACATCTCTCATTGTCTCCCGAGAAGTCAACTGTTACCCTCGTACGAGCCATGCGGTTATGACGTAAGGCCACAAGACCTTCCGAGAGGAAAGCTTGCCCATCCGGCCTCACGAGGTCCGGTACCACCGCCGAACAACGAACACATCTGGTGGGACGTCTGCGATTGCGGTGCTTGTGCGGAAATGGAATTCCGGGATGCACGATGAACGAGGGCCGTCCTCGACGAAAGAAGAAGCTATCTTCTCGACAAAAACTGAAAAAGAGGTATGAATCTGGTGATCCCACGGTCGGAACCCTTGGAGAACCCTCGGGAAAGTTTGACTACTATGTCATCTACTCCCGACAAATCTAGCCCTGCCTAGTTACGCAAGGCCACGGCAATGTTTGCTCCATGATCAGGGGACGAGCTTCGCACCGCCACCAAAGGCCCGAAGGTCCGAGATAATCCAACCCCTGTCTTGGGAAGATCTCAAAGCCACTATTGATGCTTCGGTAAAGGCTATGACGGTGAACGAATTGAAATGCGCGGTCGGCCTTATGCCAATCGAGGCTCCTCCCGCTACGAAACGGGAGAGACAAGCAAAACCATAAGTCCGAGGTGAATGTTACGACACGTTCGGTCAAATCCCAGTGAATCCTCCGCGGACGGACAAAAGGCCGGCCATACACGAGCCACGAGGTGAAAAGGGGCCCTACGCCAAAGAAGGCGAAACCTTGGACCCAAAGGCTAAAGATCCTGTCTTGACACGGCTCAAGCGCACTCGAGGCTAACATCTCGCTCTGGTCCTTACTCGCTTCATCTTACCCGCACAAGCTCAAGTTGGAAGAAAGCTGGCCCGGACCATGGTTCCCATCACGGTGACACACGATGAAGCGGTTCGAGATGATTGGCAACGTCAATTACGGCAATATCATCACCTTCCACGAGCTCGACCTTCCAAAATTTGGGGCGACCATAACGAGCCTCTCTACATAACGGTTCAATGGACGAGCGTCGTCTCCCTCGGGTGTTGGTAGATGGGGGATCATCCATGAACGTCCTTCCGGCCAAAATGATGGATTTGCTAGGGATCAAAGCAAGCGATCTAAAGCCCTCGACTCGGGCAATCAAGGCATACGACTCGACATCCCGCCCGATCTTGGGAATAGCCACCTTGAACTGTGGTTTGGAAAACAAATGGTCTGACCAGATTTCCAAGTCATCGACATCCCGATCACATTCTGCCATTTTGGGACGCCCTTGGCTACACGGATCAATGGGGTGGCATCCACTCTTCATCGGTGCGTAAAGTTCGTCCAAGGAACAGATCTTACCATCATCTACGGTGATAGCATAGTCAACGAAAGGACCGAAACAAACGGCGTCCCGGTCTTAGAAATCAAACCCGACGATGATGGCATGATGCTAACGGGGTTCACCATCGAAAGCCCAAAGGCCCAAGTGTGCCACATAGAGCACGCCTTTGATTTGGGACAAGATCCCTCCCCGATGAAAATGATGAAGCACATGAACTACATCCGGGGCTCGGTTTGGGAAAACGCCGTGGGCACTCAACGGATCATCAATATCAAAGAACGAGAATACCTGCACGGCTGGGATACTCTCCTACTCCCGAACACATTGCGGAGGACAAGCGAGCTGCACGAAAACGCTCCACGAGATAACAAAAGAGGCTTGCACGCCATCTCCGATCTTCGTCCTTACGGCTTCGACATGACCAAGTACTTCACAAAGAAGGCCGGCAACTTGGAAGAAGATCCGAGAAAAGGGAACGAGGCGATCGGTGCCAAACAAAGGCTGGCCGACAACCATGGACAAGCTCCGGCGAGAACTGGCAAGATTCGGAGGCCTCGAAGCCAAATCCTGTCAGAAGAGCATTCCTCGACACACCGCCCTGCAGGGATCCACAACCACCACTATTCACAATGAATTTTGGTTCGGAAAACCCCCTCTTTGGCGGAAGAACTCGAAAAACTCTCTGTCGGCACTCCTGCCTTCAACAAGCGGGACGAGTGCATTCGAGCTAGTAATGCCCAAGACAAAAGCAAAAGACTCATGAGACGATGCTTGGGACGAGCGGCTGCTCCACTGCTCTTGAAGAAGAAATCGAGATGCCGGATCTAATCGATTTTGTTTCGATAACTCTGTGATAGCAATGATCGGGAACGGTGACATAAAGCCTTTCAATCCCCATCTCCTATCAAGCTCATTGCCACTCAATAAGCTGGGCCACTTTCTCAGGACCTCTTGCCCGGCCAAAAAGGACATGATCGAACAACTTGGTCGACCCCTCGAGTCCTAGAGTCTAGTGTCAAAACTCATCACTGAGTCCATTAGCTTTGAATTTGAGTCTCTCGAGTCATCGATGGCCTCGCGCCGGAAGATTACGAACTCATTGCCAATAATGTATTCCGTATGCTCTTAATGAATGCTTCGATCTTTCAGAGTATCCTCTCATTGCATCTTTAACAAGCGATAAATTAACTAACACACAAGCAGGTTAATAACGATTCACTTGATAAAGAAGCGGACACATTAAACGAACAATACATTAAGCACATCTTTAAGCATGTTGTCAAACGAGAGAAAAACCGGGCCCAATTTGCCGAGGAGGTTTTAACCAAAGTGAATTTGGGAGCTATTTGAAGAGCCAAAAGAGACGCAAATCGGAAGTTTCTTCACCGGCCTGAAGCAAGACGCATTGGCTGCCTTTGCTCAAAGAGTTCGTGGACGTGTTCGCTTGGTCTTATCGAGACATGCCGGATTAGATCCTAACATTGTAGAGCACAGGATCCCTTTGAATCCGAGGCTAAGCCCATCAAGCAAAAGCTACGCCGAATCAAGCCGAATGGTCTTTACAAGTCAAAGAGGAGATCGAAAAAATGCTCACGCGTCGGCTTCATCGGGGTGATCGAGTACCCACATGGCTCTCCAATATCGTCACGGTCACCGAGGCCGATGGAAAAATCTGTTGTTGCGTGGACTTAGAGATCTCAACAAAGCAAGTCCCGAGGACGATTTTCCACTACCCAACATCGACATGTTGGTAGACACTCTGACCAATTTCGAAGTCAAGTCCTTCGTGGACGGTTTTGCCGGCTACAATCAAATCAAGATGGCCGAAGAAGACCAAGAAAAGACGGCTTTCCACAACCCCACAGGGAACCTCTTGCTACACGGTAATGCCGTTCGGACTAAAGAACGGCTGGGGCTACCTACCAACGGGCGGCAACCGCCCTCTTCCACGATATGATCCTGAAGAGATCGAAGTGTACGTCGATGACATGATCGTTCGCTCAAAGGGATCGGACGGACAACACCTCACGAGACTGAGAAAATTCTTCATTCGCCTCAGAAAACACTCAATGAGGCTTAACACGCCAAATGCACATTTGGGGTTAAGCGAGAGCAAGGTTTTGGGATACGTAGTCACCGAGAGAGGCATCGAGGTGGATCCTCAAAGATCAAAGCTATCATCGAAATGAGACCACCGCAAACTCGAGACGAGAGGTGAAAAGCTTCGTGGGCCGCTGCAATATATCGGCCGCTTCGTCAACCAATTGACCTCTATGTGCGAGCCAATCTTCAAATGATGAAGAAGAACGCCGAGCATCGAATGGAACTCGGAATGCCAAGATGCCTTTGAAAAAATAAAAGCATACCTTGTGAGTCCTCAGATTCTCTGTCCTCCCACGAGGAAAAGCCCTTTGTTGCTATACCTAAGCGTGGCCAGGCACCGCGGTTGGAGCCATGCTCTGTCAAGAAAAGAAGGAGTCGCGGGTCGAAACGCCATCTACTTCGTCGGTCGAAAGTTTCAAGGCGGCGAACTCAATTACTCGGCCCTCGAGAAAACCTGCGCGGCTCTGGTATGGGTTGTCGGAAACTACGGCACTACATGCGGTCGCACCACGGTACACTTGGTTTCCAAAATGGACCCGGTCAGTACCTCTTCGACAAACCATCTCTGTCAATGAGGCTCGCAAATGGTCTTTCTTCCTAGCGGAATTTGACATCAAGTACGTAAACCAAAAGTCAATCAAGGGACGGGCCATGGGTGAACAAGCGGGCGATTTCCCAACAGACGAGGCTCGAGGCCCCGAACCACAATTTCCGGACGAGGGAATCTTCGCAATCGAAGGCGAAAATCGATGGCAAGCTTGTTCTTGACGGAGCGGCCAACAAAAAGGAAACGGCGTCGGTATGCTCTTGGTAGATCCCAGGGCGAGCACACCCCGGTCTATAAAGCTCAATTTCGAGGTAACCAACAATGCCGCCGAATATGAAGCTGCTTATTTCTTGGACTACAAGCCGCACTCGAGAGGAATGTCCGAAACTTCGAAGTTTATGGGGACTCGGCCTTGATCATCAACCAAGTCTCCAACAAGTGGAAAACCATAGACCCGGGCTTGCAAAAATACCATGCTGCATGGAGGACCTCATCACACAATTCGAAGAGGTCACCTTCCACTACTTGCCAAGAGGCCGAAACGAGGTTTGCGGATGCCTTAGCCACCTTGGCTTCCCTTGTGGAAATCCACGAAGGAAAAGCAATCAAACCCTTGAGTCGGGCGAAAGGAAATTCACGCCTCTTGTTGTGAGATCGAACCGAGAACCTAAGCCGTCGATGAGCCATGGTACAACCGAGATCTTCCAATACCTCAAGAACGGAAACCACCCTCATGAACAAGGAAGACCCACACACGAAGGGGTCAAAACCAAGAGCATCATGGCCACTAAAACGCCTCGCCTCTCACTTCGTCATCCTCGGGGACATGCTTCATACAAGAAACGCTACCATGGGCCACTCCTGTTGCATCGGCCAAGAAGAAGCAAACAAGTTCATGAACGAAGTCCACAATGGGGCTTGCGGTCCCCACATGAACGCCCGAGCCACGATGCAAATCATTCTCGGGATGGGCTACTCTTGGATCTCCGTGGAGCGGATTGCATCCACTTTGTCGAAAAGGCTGCGACAAGTGCCAGCGGTTCTCAACCTCGATCATCTACCTCCCACGATCTCTCTTGCATGACTACACCTTGGCCCTTTGCCACTTGGGGAATTGACGTCATCGGGAAAATCGCTCCGCCCGGGCGGCAACGGTCACGAGTTCATCTTAGTAGCCATCGACTACTTCACAAATGGGTCGAAGCCGAGTCCTACAAGGTACTCACCTCCAAGAAGGTCGCGCATTTCCTCAAGGAAAACATCATCTGCCGATACGGCATCCCAAATGAGGTCATATCGGACAATGGTTCACACTTCGAAGGGGAATTCGACGGGCTGTGGCTGAATTCAAGATCACACGCCACAAATCTTCTCCCTACAGGCCACAAACAAACGGCGCCGTGGAAGCGGCAAACAAAACCCTCGAACGGATCATCCGAAAAATGACCACCCAGGGACGAGATTGGCCCAGAAGCTGCACCTTGCACTTTGGGGCTACCGCACATCGATCGGAAACGACCACGGGAGAAACCCCATTTGCCACGACATACGGGATGGAAGCGATCCTTCCCGTGAGCTAGAAATTCCCTCGCTCCAGAGTCTTTGTGGAAAATGACATCAACGAAGTCGAATGGCTCAGAAGCCGACATGACGAATTGGCTCACGCTAGACGAGCGACGACTAAAGGCCATGGAACACGTCAGGAGCCTATCAAAGCGGGATGGCTAGAGCTTTCGACAAGAAAGTCAAATCCGAGACATCGGGGAAGGTGACCTTGTACTCAAAGAAAAGCCTCCCACTCGAACCAACCCATTTGGGAAAATGGGAACCCACATGGATCGGCCCTTTCGTGGTTCAAAAGATCTTCTCGGAGGCGCCATGAAGCGAGACCTAGACGGCAATCCCTTCATGAATCCGATCAACGGAAGCAAACTTCGCGAGATACTTCGCCTAAAGAAGAACAAGCTGTGCATCTCTTGGCACTCCATGTAGTGTCGAACTACGCGGACTGAGCCCTCTAGTCAGGAGCGTAGGCAACCTTAATTGGTCCGGTCTAAAAATACACAAAAAAGTCAAAAGTTTGAATGTCAATCAAGACCTCCATCAAGCTACGCACTTTTCAAGAACACGCCCGGCGGTCACCTTGACCAAGTCAAACGACGGCGGCAACATCAAAGGACATCCGAGGGTCACTCGGCATCAAACGGCCGGCTCATGTACGCTTCCAAGCCGGGGGCTTGTCTTCGCCCTCACGCGCTTCAAAAAAAATATAAAAAAAAAAAAGAGAGCTCGAGCAAGGGCTCACAAAAAAAAAAAGAGCTCGAGCAAGGGCTCACAAAAAAAAAACAAAAGAAGCTCAAGCAGAAGGCTGCGAAATTGAGGTCAAGAGCGACGCCAACAAAGGGCAAGGAAGCTACGAAAAAGACCGTCAAAACGACTTGTCGAGGAAGCATTCAACCTCTCGGCCAAGCACGAAGCCTCGGCAAAGGGGATTGCCGTCATGGCTCAGGCTTCGCGGTCCGCAAATGCAACGAAAAGTCAAAGATGGACGCCTTGAGCAAAGTGCACAAAGAAGCAAAGGCAAACAAGAGATCTTGCGTCTCGACAAAGCTTTAAAAGTAAATCACAAATCACTAACGGTTACAACATTTCTTGATGAGTTCAAGCACGGTCTACTCTCAAGTTCACAACATGCTAAAAGACTGACTTAATACATTTAACTAATAATGTGTTTGCAATGCAATGAATGGATACCTAGGAGGTCATTCCGCGCCATCTGCGCTTGTCCCCTCGCCATTCTTTCCTTTCTTCCCTCGTCCACGAGTCTTCTTTCGCTCCACGTGAACCAACTCTGCGTCTCTCGGTCAGAGATCTGGGGTCCTCCCGTAGAGTCAAACAATCCGGTAGCTCTCGGGGCTTCATTCGCCGTGCTTCGGCTCGGATCTCCTCCCTGCGAGTGCGGAAAGAGGACCTCTCCCTGTCGGTCGGTCAACTCTAGTCTCGTAGTCAAACAAAGTGTCTCCGTCACATCGAAGGGTCGGACCGAGGCTTCGGAACTCCTAAGGCAATAGCTACTACGGCAGCGGGTCCCGAGAATCGCTACACGCACGCTCTCCCAAGACCACTTGGGAGCCCGACCACTGTTGCTCATACCGGGCCGGGTGCGAGTCGTCGATACGACGCTCCCAGACGTCTAAGGAGTACCGCGGGAGGGAAAGCGGAATACTTCCATACCCTCGAGAAAATACAAGAAGGCACTGAAGGCGCCATACAAAGAGGAACTACCTCCGCGGTAGCAAGGTCATCCCGGCCAACAAAGGCTCTGCTTCATCCCCTGGCTAGGAAACAAGCGACGGAATATAGAAGGAGGACCAAGACAAACCTGGAACTACGACAACGTAGGACCCTTCTGCGAGATCCTCCTAGTCTCGATCCTCCGGTCACGGAACCCACCGGCGGATCGATGCGTACCAAGGCTGTGCCATCCATCTCTCCCGGGCGGGTGATCCATATCCAACGTAAGAGGTCGGCGAGCAAATGACCACGGGCTAAACGACGTCGGAGCCTCGGGCATGGCCTGAAGTCTCTCTCGCACCACAAGGTGAGCAAAGCGGGGCTTCCCCTCTCATAAAACGATCCCCGGTCGCCGGACGGTCGATACCATGAAGAGTCTCCCCCGGCACCAACGGGACAATATCCTCTCCCGGCTCTGCGGTGCCCTACCACATCTAGCAAAGCCCCATCACAAATGCGAGGGAGCGACCATGAAAAGCGTCGCCGTCACGCGCGAGCGAATGCATCCCGAGACGTCACTCTCATCATCGACCATGAACCGCTCAGGCGGCTCGGAAATGTCGATATGACCCGAATCAAGGATCATGCCTGCACTTCTTCCAACGAAGTACGAAGAAAGCCTGCAAGCTTCACGCTCACGCAGCACCACCAATCAAAGGAAGCGAGATGGCCTCCACCTCAGGTCCCCCATCAAAGCCCGAAAATCCTCAAAAGTGGGCACCATTTCATTATAGGAGAAACGATGCACATGCCTCCTAACATCCCAGGAACTTCGCGGCAGCCCGCAACAAATCCCAATCAGGAACCAACTCCTTAAAAGACCAAATCGAGCAAAGACGAAACCTTACCTCGAAAGCCCGTCTCTGATGCCTCATACGGCGCCGCATCCACGTTTTCAACTGCTCAAGGAAGTGTGCTTGCCTCTCCTGCGAAAGCCTCGGCAAAATTCTAGGGACGTACGAAGAATCCATGGCAAAAATGGAGGTTCCTAGAGAAAATGGGGAAGAAAGCTCGAAAATGGCTGCAAATGGGGAAATGGGGAAGAACCAGACACTGGAAAGCATTTATCCCCTTCCCAAAAGCAAGGTTGGTCCGTACGGACCTCTTTGCATGCTAGGTATGTCCGTACGGACCTCCTTGCAAAAAGAACCCATTTCCCCAGCAAACAGTACAACAATCACTGTCCTCAGCAGGACCTTGCTCCAAACTGCCCAAACACGGCCCAAAGCCATTCCGTGCAAACATACACTACCCTGAAACGCACTCTCGGCTCACGTGGCATGCCTGAAAATAAAAAATAATAATAGCAACAATTTCTAGGACAAATCCCGGGAATCACAAAAATGACATTACATCTTAAAATAAAATACTGTTTGCCGTGCAAATACGAGTGTTTTATTACAGGTACATCAAATGTCTGTTGCTAAACAAAAAAAAAAAAGAGGGAAAGCAAATGAATACTAATCAGACTCCTCAGCATCATCATCCTCGCCGAGGTCCTCCAAAGAAAAGTCGGGCATTCCAGCGAACTCGCCCGTCACATCCTCGTCGTCAGAATCACCGAGCACCGCCGGAGGCTCCCACGAAAAGTACTCGGAAGGATCAAATCCGGCGAAAGGATCAAAGAAAGAAGGCTCGAGGAACCCTCGCCTGTGCGCCATGCGGAGGCATGAGCGATAAAGGGCTGCTCCCTCGAAGGCCACTGCGGCTCCGAAGACGTCCGGCATCCATGCTATGCAGCCCCCTCGAAGGCCCCTCCTGGCTGCGGCTCAGGCTCGGCTCTAGGCGGAGGAACGTCCAAGAATGCCTCGAAGGCATAGGCTCGTGCGCCGGCACGCGTCGCGAAGACCGGCAAGATATCTTCGAAGCCATCTTCTTCGCAAACGACCTCGTCGCCACGTAACGGCGAGTCGGCATATCATAGGCTCTCCCGGGACACCGCACCAACAAGCGACAAGGAAACGCTCGGCAATACGGTTATACTCAACAAAAAAAGAAATATACGTAAAAGATGCCAAGATGGAAAAGAGTCGGCCACACTCACCGATCTATCGGGATCCAGCTCTGTATGCGGCGGGAGCTGCTCGAGCAGTACGAGACACCCTCCTCCTCGATCCGTCCCCGCGGACATACGTGAAATCCGGCCCCGGCATCGGAACCTGCAGGGGAGCTGCGGGCCGGCCTCTCTCTCCCTCGCCGGTGCACTGCGGCGCCCTCAGCTTCCTCCTCACGAAGGCCCCATACTCCTCTCCATACAAAATGAACTCCTCGGCCCCCACACCGCCAAGGTACCTCTCGAAATCAAGCACATTCATGTCCCGGGAATCAAGCATCCCAAAAGGAGGGTCCCTCGGAGCCACGGGAAGCACACCGGGGCCATGCTTTGCCCGGAAGACCCGCTCCCGGATACATAACATCGCGGGTCAAGCCCGCGGCATCTTCAGGCTGTTGTCACCTCGGGGAGCCCCCTCAAACTCATCCCCCTCATACAGGAGCCCACGGGAACAAAACGAACCCCTCCCGGCTACCCCCGCTCCGGACGCTCACTGCACATCCCCGTAGGCGATGGTGAGCTTCCCCCTGGTCCTCCTCTTCCTCGCCGTGCGAGCCCGACCCGACATAGCGGGGGTGCGCGGCTCAACGGCCGGATCTCTATCCCATGGGAAGCACTTTGGAAAATCTCGTAGAACCACACACTGTGACAAAAACGAGAAAAGGATCGGTCTACAAAGAAAACGGAGAAAAGACAAGTTGCTAAATCAAAAAACGACAATAAACTCATACCTCCAAAGCAAAGTCAAAACGGACGACGGGCGCGCGCCAGGCTAAACCGGTCCAAGGAGAAGTAGAGCTCGGCCAAGCACGCCTCGCCCCAAGCAATATCACGGACCTATCCAGTGTCAATCAATCTCTCCAACAAAGCAAAGGGAGCCGCGGTCGCGTGGTTCGAGAACAAAGTCTCGGACGGTGCATACCACAAAAAGGAGCGCGCCAAGCTCCATTGTCACCTGGCCGGTACCCCGGATGTAGGCCCCAATACTGGCCGTAATCTTCAGCTCCACGTCACTATACAACATGCCCAGGCCCCTGCGAGGACGAGGCTCAAAGCCCAGCAGCTCGGTCAACACCACATCAGAGATCATATCTCTCCACCGTACCGGCCCTCCTTTGAAGGAAAGCCCGGTAATCGCAGCAAAGTCGGTCGGCGTCACCGTCACCTCTCCCCAGCTCAGATGGAAGGTGTGGGTGGTATCCCACCAGTACTCAGAAAGGACAAGGAAGACGCTCTTGTTCTTCCTCGTATCAGAAACTCCGGCCAGGTTCTCAACGAACACACCCAGGCCAGAAGCGTAGACCAGCCTCCGGGGACTCGGCCTACCATCCACAGAAATATCGGGCATCCGCTGCCACAGCTCAACCACAGCCTCGAGCGATCCCCGAGTCTTCATCCTCTTGGCCTTTCCGGCCATAAGCCCCGCATCCTGCAGGTAAACACAGCAAAGGTACGTCCCAACACGGAAAGCCATGAAAGTAACTCGTCACAAAACACGGCACACATTGCACATATTTTTCACATATATCCCGTCACAAAACACGGCACACATTGCACATATTTTTCACATATATCCCGTCACAAAACACGGCACATGTCGCACATAATTTTCACATATATCATACAGATAATTTTTCCCATGCAGTCCGTCACAAAAACACGGCACCCACTGTACACATTTTCTCAAAAAGGGGGGGGATTAAACCCTACACGACACATTTTCAAAAAAGTCCGTCCCAACACGGCAAAGGCACATATAACCCGTCACAAAAACACGGCACATATTTTCCCCACAAAGTCCGTCACCCAAGAACATGGCACACACGGCACGACACATATGCATAACACATTTTTCAAAAAATCCGTCCCTACACGGCACACACTTTTAGACAAAACCCGTCACAAAACACGGCACATGTCACATTTTTCCACAAAAAATTATCACTACACGATAATTTTTCTCATAATGTACATACATAAACAGCATACGGTACAAAACACCAAAGCATGCATTTCATTAGAGAAGCACTTTATTTTCACAAATAAAAGCTAATCTACACATTTCTGCACAAAATACACATACCCACAATTTTTACACGTCCATTTTCAACAATTCATCAAGAATTTCACAAAAAGGCATAAAAAAAAATAACAAAAAATTCAAAAGTGCGAAGAACTAAAACCTAGTTCTAGCATTCAAAAATTCGAGCAGGGAATCAAAACGGAACGGATTTCTTACCTCCCCGACGTTCATAGAGCGACGATTGTGCACCTCCGGATTCGGATACAAGACATCCGGGTTCTTCGAAGATGGAACGAACGAAATCCAATTTCTTTGAAGCTCCATCCGTTGCTCGACCACTTCTTGACTGCGTTGACGACGACTCCTTCGAGATCCTTCCGCCATTGCAAGCGATTCAAGCGAAAAAATGGAAGATTTTGGTAAAAATGGAGGATTTTTTCTCTCTCTCTCTCGCCTGGTTCACGAACTGGAAATGGGAAATGAAGGGGGAGCCTCGGTTTTTTAACCCGGTCAAAATCTGGGAACTGCAAGGGGTGACCAAATTACTTTCCTGCCCTTATAATCTTTGCCCCTGGCTGTCCTAAGGCCTTTTCCAGCAAATCCAAGTGCAGAAAGGTCCCTAACCCTGCAATTCAATCCCCGGCCGTCAACGTAAGACCGGTCCTCGCCCACTTCAACGGCAATTCAATCCCCGGCCGTCAACGTAAGACCGGTCCTCGCCCACTTCAACGGCAATTCAATCCCCGGCCGTCAACGTAAGACCGGTCCTCGCCCACTTCAACGGCAATTCAATCCCCGGCCATCAACGTAAGACCGGTCCTCGCCCACTTCAACGGCAATTCAACCACCGGCCGTCAACGTAAGACCGGTCCTCGCCCACTCAACGGCGACTCAAGAAGGAGCCAACACCTCCCAGCACGAATCCCAAGGCACAAGACGCCTCCAAACGCTCAACGGCAATTCAATCCCCGGCCGTCAACGTAAGACCGGTCCTCGCCCACTCAACGGCGACTCAAGAAGGAGCCAACACCTCCCAGCACGAATCCCAAGGCACAAGACGCCTCCAAACGCTCAACGGCAATTCAACCACCGCCCGCTCAACGGCAATTCAAGAAGGAGCCAACACCTCCCAGCACGAATATCAAGGCACAAGACGCCTCCAAACGCTCAGCGACAACTCAACCACTGGCCCTCAAAAGAGGTCCGAAGTCATCTTCCCAACAGAAAAGGGCCCCTACAAGGTCACGCATCCCCAACAATTCAAGCACCGGCAGTCAGTGTAAGCCCGAACTTCGCCCACTTCAACGGCAACGCAAGCACCGGCAGTCAGTGTAAGCCCGAACTTCGCCCACTTCAACGGCAACGCAAGCACCGGCCATCAAAGTAAGCCCGAGCTCCTCCCCCAACAAGTCAAAGGGAAGTCATACTGCATCGCGTATCTCCCGACCGGCCATCATCCTGGCCCACTCAACGGCAAAACAAGCACAAGAAGGAGCCAACACCTCCGAGCACAAGTCCCAAGGCATGAAGCGCCTCCAAAATGCCAAATGGTGAAGCAATCACCGACCGTCGTCCTTGCCCACTTCAACGGCAACGCAAGCACCCGGCAGTCATCGTAAGTCCAACCTTCTACTCAACATGCAAAAACACAAAGGCATCTACGCCTCTCGAAGCACAAGGCAGCCACGCCTCCACAAATGCGGCTAGAAGACGATTCAAAGTCCTCGCGCATTACATCAACTGCGGCTAGAAGACGATTCAAAGTCCTCGCGCATTACATCAAGCTAACGGCTAGAAGACGATTCAAAGTCCTCGCGCATTACATCAATCATGCTAGAAGACGATTCAAAGTCCTCGCGCATTACATCAACTGCGGCTAGAAGACGATTCAAAGTCCTCGCGCATTACATCAACTGCGGCTAGAAGACGATTCAAAGTCCTCGCGCATAACATCAATCGCCGCCAGAAGACGATTCAAAGTCCTCCAGCGTGGCACCAACCGCCGCCGGAAGACGATTCAAAGTCCTCCAAACGTGGCACCAACCGCACCGAAGACGATTCAAGTTCTCACAACTATCTCCGGCCCGGAAGGCCTTAAACCACCCGATTAGGAAAATCGTAAAATTTCCATCCCAGGACACCACCACGTCCTCACAATTTGACCTCGGCGGTCACCACATCTTAGGACACCACCACGTCCTCACAACTGACCTCGGCGGTCACACAACACTTCAGGGCACCACCACGCCCACATGCACTCACAGATTTCACGACCTCTGAACTACGACCAGGCTTGATTCCCGCCAGGGATACGTAGGAATCCTATCACAGGTCTCGGCCATTCGACCTATGCGGTCACCCAGGACACCACCACGTCCTTACCACCGACCTCGGCGGTCACACGACACTTCAGGGCACCACAACGCCTGCATTCACAAAACACTCACCCCACACCCGAACTACGACTGTGCTTGATTCCCGCCAGGATACGTAGGAATCCTATCACGTGGTCCACCTACTGACCTATGCGGTCACACAAAAGGACACCACCGCGTCCTCACACTGACCTCCACTTCCGGCCACTTCCTCTCCCCGCACGCGATCCGTAGTTAGGACCCTTATCTTATCGGCGACCCCACTTCTTTCATAAGTGACATCGTCGAGGGCTTCGTAAGTACCCCAATCTGGATCACACCCTTTCAAACACACGGAAACACCGCAGACTCATCTACACAGCCTCGACGACCCTCTCACTCAAAACCCTCTCTAAACCCCCAACCAAACCAAGGGAGGAGCCTTCTGGGATAAAAAGGGACAAAAGGACCTTTCGGGAATTTTCAGAAATTGGGAAAGCAATATTGGTCCGTACGGACCTCTTTGTTGTCATAATTACTGAATCTCCTTAAAGTCCACAATATTCCCTCAAATCCCGGGAAAATGATTACTCCCCGCAGAGTTGGGCCGTACGGACCTCTTTGCATGCAAGATGGTCCGTACGGACCTTATTGCTCAGGGACACCATAATTGCAAATATTCCTCCATCATCACGCATTCCCTCAAATCGAGGAAAACCAAAATACCGGATTACCGGGAGGTCCGTACGGACCTCTTTGAACCTAATCTCGGCACTATAAATAGAGGGCTCCCCCTCCTCATTTTACACACCTCCCACTTCTCTCTTCCTCCCTAGGCCTTCGGCTTCCCTCTAAGTCCTTCCGAGGCATTCCCGGCCCTTTTCGGATCCTTCCGAGGCCTTCCGAGCCCCCTCGTGGTGCTCCGGGCCTCCCTGCGCTCCCCATGGCGACGCTCCCTTGGCCTGCCCCGAGGCACTCTCGAGGTACTCGAGGCCCCTCGTGGTACTCCGAGGCCTTGCCTGGTCTTTCCACGGTGTCCCGGCTCTTTCCGAGTCAAACCGGCGATCCCAAACCACGCCGAAACTCGCCCGAGTGACTCCCGCCACCTCAACGCACGCCGAACCTTTGCCTCGAGTGATCCCGACGATCCCCACGCACGCCGAACCTCTGCCCGAACGCAGCCTCGCAATATCAACTCACGCCGAAACTGCGTCCGCGTACAACCGGCTCTTCCCGAAGCAATCCCGATCCGTACCGGAACGCTTACTCCGACCTCAAACACTATTCCTCGCCGGAAGACGACACGAACCAACATTGGTAAGGCTTCCTTCCATTACTATTTCAATACATTTCCATACATAGCATACAATGTAGACATCCGATACATGCATTTTTTAAAAGCGCACACACACAACATTTAAAGGATATTAGGGGTATCCGAAAGACTCGTTTTACGAGGCTACTCGGGTGAGCTCTAATATTCTAATATTCTCTTCCCGAGAGTCATCTGACCTCCGAACTCAAAATCTCATCACACAAAAACAGTTTAAAATTATCTTTAAACTGATGCCCTTTTTCAATGTTTTGGGCTTAATAAAAACGGCGTGGCGACTCTACAAAGCAAAACACAGCGAGACACCTCCAACACGCAACGCTAAAACGGAATAAGCCAGATGCCGGGGCGCGATTGCGCTGCCTCTCGGATCCGGGCGACTTTCCCGAACAGCGACGAATGCGAGATGCCGGGGGCTCCGCGCGCGAGCCGGATCCCGGGTAATTTCAAACTCGAAGACGATCTTCTGTCCTGAGGACATCGGACCGATCAGAAGACTCAAATTCAATCACAAGAGACTCTGGGGACTGACTCAGGACACGGGGGACAGATTTAGACTTAGATGGACAAGGACGAGGTTTGAGCCCCAGCTTTTCGATCATAGTCTCCCCATGCCGCAACCGGTCCCCTCGAAATGAAGTCCAGTTCTGTAGCGGCTCCTCTGCGACGGTCTTCAAATCATTCAAATCTGCCACTAGCCCCTTTTCAAACTCCAGCATGGCTACCACCTCACCATCAGAGGAGAAGTCAATCAAATCTCCAAGATTTTCAATCAGAACAACCCCTTCTGCAGGCAACTTTTCTGTAGACACATCATTCTCGAATTCTAATAGCCCCTGATTCTCAAACAATTCTGCCAAATCACCATCAATATCTAAAGGATCTGCGCCACGGATCTTGTGCACAACAGGTTCATCCAGAGCGAGCTTCTCAAGCTGGTTTACGTAATCGGGTCCCCAGACATGGTAACTATTCTCATAGGTGGCGGTCACACCTGGCCTTTTGGGCGAACTGTCAAACATTTCTTTCACCGGGTTTTGGCTGCTGGCAAACTTCCGGATCATCCTCATTCTATCTTCCACTTGACTCAACTTAGGTTCAGGACAGACAAACATATCACCATCTTCCTTGACAAAATGCTGATTTAAGGACCAACTGTACGGGCGCATCTCGGGCCTCTTGTACCTCTTTCCAGCCGCTGAGGTCATCTTTTCCTTAAAAGCTTCAGTTCTGTCATGCATCTTATCTTCTTTCGTCACAACATACCCTAGGCCTCATTTATTCCTCTTAGCTTCTGGCATCATAAGGTGACATGGTCCCTGCTGACGCTTTCCCAGCCCCAATCCAGGGATATAACTCATGCCTCTCATCATTTTTAATACTGGAGGGATCTTGTCAGAGGAAGTCGTCAAATCTATAGTGCAGACCTGTCCCTTGGGCTTCTCAATCGTAAAACCGCTAAGCATCAAGTTCTCCTGATCGAGTTTAATTTCCATCACTGGCAAAGTATTAATGCTGGTTTCTCCAATCGTAACACTATCACCATAAATGGTCGTCAGGACTCCGTCTTGCACAAACTTTAGGCATTGGTGAAGAGTAGAGGCTACGGCTCCAATCTCATGAATCCAAGGTCTGCCCAATAACGCTGAGAATGTGACCGGAATATCGATAACTTGAAAATCTACCATCATCTCTTTACCTCCAAACGTAAAATTCAAAGAGATTATTCCCAATACTGCCCTAGACGTGGAATCATAGGCTTTTATGGTTTGGTTGGATGTTTTAAGGTTCTGCGCATTGATATCCAACATACTCATCATTTTAGCTGGGAGCACATTCATAGCCGACCCATTATCTACCAACACATGGGGAATCCGTCGTCCTTCTAGGGGTACTGTGATGTGCAGGGATTCATTATGTTTTGCACCAAAAGCAGGCAGATCAAGATCTGTGAAAGTAATGATGTTCCCATATTGCGCGGTTTCGATCAGCTGGCAGGCTTCGTCCGGGGTGGCATTGACAGAAACTTTTGTTTTGGACAAGGCTTCTTCTAATTTCAACTTGTGAGGGTACGAGGATGTGAGGAGAGACCATAAGGAAATATCGGATTGGGTTCTCTTCAGTTGTGTCAAGATTGGATCTTCCTGAACTTCTTCATCCTTGGTTGATCTGTATGGGTGCTGAGAAGACTGGGGATTCGCAACTGCAACAGCTTTACCTTTCCCGGATGGATCTATGTTATCTGCTCCCAACATTCTTCCGGATCGAGTCAACAAATTAATTTCTGAATCTTTTTCAACCACAAAATCTTTACTGGCTTCCTTGAGCTCTGTTAATGAAATTGGAATAGGACGAGTGCTGTAAGGCCATGCTGCCTGCCTTATCTCATTTATAGACAATGGCGCCTCTACATTTGCCGCTAGCCTGAGCTCCTCTAGAGAGATCGGAGAATCTCTAGGAATCACAGAGGACATAGTGGTGGCAATCACATGCTCTTCATAATCGTCAAAATCAGCAGCATTATTCAAACCATAAAGATCATCAAGATACAAAACATAACAGAAGTTATCTTTCATTTCACCAGAAAAAGGGATTACATCATTCACATTCTCATTACAACCAGCATTATCACTTTCAACTATCGACTTCTCAAACTCTATAACATTAACATAGTGATCTTGGCCAAAATCCATGAGGTTCACGGTGTTGTTAGGCAACGGGTTGTTGACGACATTGGGACAAGTGGATTTCTCAATTTTCTTCTCATCTACAAGCCCTTGAATGATTTTCTTGAGAGTGAGGCACATGTTGGTGGTATGTCCTGGGAATTGGTGGAACCGACAATACTTGCTTGTATCCAGATTAGGATTGGGATTAAAAGGTTTGTAATTCTCCAGTGGCTTTATCATTCCTGTCCTGAGCAATCCATTGTAGACTTCCTCTGTAGTCATTCCCAAATCATCAAACTTTCTTTGCGGCCTTGGCTGGAATTTTCCTCCATTAGAACTGTTATTAACCCCTCCTTGCAGGTTGTTGACGATATTATCCTTCACTGTTTCCCTTCCTCTTGGTGCCGTAGCTGAGACTGGATTTGCTGTCCGGTATCTGAAACCACCACTACCGCTGTTTCCACTCACAATCGGGGTTTGATTAAACAACTTATTTTCGCTTCTGGCTCCCATGCCGACCATCTCCCGCAAGTCTGGATACCATCCTTTCCCAATTGCTTCTCTAAGCACTGGCTTCACGCATGACAGAAATATGTCTGTTTGGTCTTGGAGGGGGATTGGTTTCGATAACTCATTGAGCTTAGCATTCCAACGCTTGTAAAACTCTGTGATCGACTCATCTGCCTTCTGGATAGTTCCCACCAAATCATCCCGAGTAGTGCGCCATTCCAAGTTACCTCTATATTTCTCCAGAAAAGTCTCCGTAATCTGACTCCAAGTAGAGCGACATTCTTGCTTCAGGGCTAAAAACCATGTAAGAGCTGGTCCTTTCAAAGTCAAGTGGAAGTGGGAAGCCATGAACTCGGGCGTACAACCCATTGCACCCATAGTCATCACATAGGTATCTACATGCGTCTTTGGACAAGCAGTGCCATCAAAATCCATTTTCGGCATCTTGAATTTGTGAGGCAAAGGTGTTACTTGGGCTGGATCTACCACTCGAGACCGGCAAACCCGATCGCCTTGTCTATCTGTTCTTTGCATCTGTTTTAGCAAGGTTGTTACTTCTGGAGTCAGTCCCGGAATCTGGGGGATGGCGGGAGCCACTGTTGAGGAAGGTATAGGGAAATTGGAATTAGGCCCAACAGGTAAAGCGGCCGGAGGGAGACCGAGGGTGCTGGAAATACCAATATTACTGTCCAACAAACTAACAGAGCTAGGGATTACATTTCCGTACATATCATAGCCATTAAATTGCATCTTTGGGGTTAAGGAACCGTACCGTGCCAACCGATCCACCGAATTGACCAAAAGGAGAGACACTGCACTAACACACGGAGCTGAATACGGGGTGGAGCCATAGAGATGCTGAGTAAGGGTAGAGCACAATGCTGGCTGAGGAAAACTGCCTTGGAGTTTATACGGCTGATACTTCCGAACACTGTCTTGAATTATCTGATTTCCCGAGAGACGGCATCGACCATTCTCCGTCGCACACCATACCGACCACCCCGATATCCTTCGGGATACACACCATCTTGAGGTTGGGAGTAAGCGGCTCGGGCGAGACCCATGCGAACTTGTGACATCGGAGCATTGGGAGCCGGAGAAGAAGTAAGGTCAAAGAAGCTCACCGGATGACCACCATTCTTGCTAGGACCTTGCTGAGCCACCTGGTTATATGCTTGGGAGGAAGGGGAAGGAAACTTTCCTTGGACACTCGGGATCAATCCTGAAGATGGTACTTGTTTGGGGCGAGGAACATAGCTTGTGGGAGGAGGCATAGCATTGTAGCTGGTTGGAACAGGCTGGATAGGGGAAATAGATCCGGTCTCATTGTTGCCCTCTTCAGTAATTTCCTCATAGGAACCATCCTCTCTACGGAGCATTGCTATCCCTCGGGCTCTCATAGCCTCCACAAAACGGTTATGGGCCTCTTCTTCTCGGATCTTAGCGTTCTGAGCTGACAGGAGGGCTTCACGCTCTCGAGTCAAAGCGGCTTCCAAGTTCAACCTCAACTCCTCTGTAGACAAATCATTCAGGCTTGGCTGATTCATCGGACTTGAACCTCCAGTGGATTGAGTAGCAAACAGATCTCCATTCCCTGCCATTTCGGATTATGTGCGGCTAAAGCTTCGAGCTTGCTAAAACTTCTCTAACAACCCGAATTAAACGAGCTCCCGGTACGGATGATCGACTCCAACTCGCCGTAGCTGCCGGGGTATATATATGGGTTTATGAGGTAGGGAAGGAAGATTGAATACGGTAGAGGGAGAAGAAATGGAGAGAACAGACTCACACAAACAATTTATTTATCTTCAAGTATAAATCAATGATTTAAATCCTAAGAACGGTTGGAAAAGGCTAACCCTTTATTTATGCTAACTATACCTTGGGGGAACCTAGGGACGTAACGTTCAAATTACACTAAATGTTTTGTATTTGAAATTAATAATAGGTAATGTTACCTAGACAAAACCTAACACGATGTGAGATGGACGAGTAGCCCCAATTTCTAGGGAAATTTGGGCAGCATAACGGGTATTCTCGGGGAATTTCCAAGAAAAATCTGGCATGACCTCTCGTCGGTGCATGGTGACAATGCGGCATGATCTCTCGTTTAGGACACGCCACGGAAGTGACATGTCCTTACGTGAAATCATGTTGCGTTGGCAACATGCCCACAAGGTGCGGGGTTTTGAGGGAGGTAATAGAACTTATTTGGAAATTTCAAAAATAACTCACTTTGGTGTAGTTAAAACATCATGTCAAAAACCAACCGTGGGTAAGGTTATAGTGTGGTGCCACCTAAACGCGCTAGGGGGATAGGTTTGACATTAGGCGCTCAAACGTAGGCGAATATTATCACCGTCCGCGATGCCGTCCGTCGCACCCGAGGGTTCTAGAACTATGTGATGTAGTGTGCGGATGTCTATATTCTTTTATTTCAAAAAAAACAAAAATTTTCATTTATCTATTTTATTTATTAAGAAAAAGGAAAACACACACACAACTCTCAAGGAAGAAAGGGAACAACAGTCAGCTGAGCGATCTCTTCATTGATTCAAGGGACTGCCCTCAAACTGTAACCGTAACTCCGTCCAATGACTGAACTTGTCGCGTGACACAGGACAGCAAAAGACAGAGCTGTCGCACGACTAAGTAAGTCACTGAATCAAACCCCCTGCAAAATCGAGATTAGCCCCTGCCTTTCGTTGGCAAGGGATGAGACCAACCAGCAAGGCAACAACATATAAAGCACAATCCACAAACAATGGTCTACAAATTGCAAGATCACCTAAAATGCATGTATCGCACATGATTATCAAGGATGCACATAGAATGAACACATTGGATGTCTAAACGAACGAAAGCATGACCCACTTAGTTTTGAAAAACAGGTTTTCAAAAGGCATTGTCCCCAGTGGAGTCGCCACTGAATGTGCGCTCGCCCGAAATTTTGAAAAAAGAGGAGAGGAAATTTCGGATTGTTTTGGAAAAAAGGAGTCGCCACGCCATGCTTAGAGGTGCACTTTGAAAAACCTTTAGAAAGAGAGTGGGTTCGGGGGTCAGGTTACATATTGGGAAGAACCGAGAGTTCACCCAACACGCCTCGTCCGTAGATGAGTCTTTCTAATCTAGACATCCAAATAATTCAAAAGATGTGCAAACAATGATAATGAAACAAAGTGTGATAAACATGCATTTTATTGAATAAAAGAGATCATTACAACTTGTAGACCAATTGTCCGGGAGGCCACATCCCTTTAAATCAACTAGAAACAGATTACAAGAACAAAAGGTCCTCTGCAAAGGGTCACATCTGTCGCGTGACATATGACTCCTTTGTCCCGATATGTCGCGTGACATATGTTCACCTTGCAGAGGCTCACAAATCAAACAGAACACCAAATCTCTAGATAAAATGAACAGAAGCCAGATCTAGGAACTAAACAACATGAATACAAAACTACATTCTAGAATAATTGAACAAAACAAGCTACCACTGAAATATGGTCCCTGCAGATGGTCACAACATGTCGCGTGACACAGGACTCCTCATGTCCACATGTGTCGCGTGACATATGTTTACCATCCGCAGGTACCTCACAAACTGAGATGCAGATCCAACAATAACACAACAATTATATCATAAACAGTAATAACAATACGAATTAAACACGAATCAATCAAAGGAGTGTGGATATGGGAGATCCACACTCCCTTGATGCCCAAATTGCAAATCCAAATAGATCACATCAATATCAAGCAATTGGACTCAAGTATAAGCTATTAAACAGAGAGATTGCAGTTGCCACTTGATAACTGAGGCGAAGGGGCCCGATTATCAAGTGGAGATGGAGAGAGAGTAATTAGAACAAAATGGATGAGAGAGAGAAGGGGGAGAGTGTTACCCTTGTAGTCCTCAACTCTTACACCAAGTTAGGTGTAGGAGCCTTCAATTCAACTTCGAGATGGAGATCTGAGCACTGGTTGAGAGCTGAATCAAGAGGCTTCAAGTGTATAGGGGAGTAGAGATGGAATTGGGTTGAAGAGAGATGAGAGGTGATGGAATTGGAGGGGAATTGGGAGGTTTTGGTATGAGAGAGAGAGAGGGAGTTTCTGGCGTAATTTGGGCAGAGTGGCTTTAGGGAGGTCGAAAAGGGATCTAAAACTGAGAGGGGTAGGGTCTTATTTATAGCTGCTGTCTATGGTCACTTTGTGTCGCACGACGTAACGTTACCACTTTCCATCTGGACCGTTGGATTGGATTATTGCCAACCATTGGATTAGCTTTGTTCCCTATGCGTACACGTGGCGTACTGGGATTGCTCTGCCTAAGTAAGGACACTGCTGTACCTGTCAGGGACAGCAGTTTGCACAATAACGGAAAGTCAAACCTGCATGCTTTTGGCACCTCTACCAGTTTCATGCAGACATAAGAGCAGAGTGGGCCAGTGATAGATTTGGCATTATCTCCGTAAGGCTTGTTGAGCAAGCTTCATAAGAGGACGACCTGGAGTTGTACGTCCAGTTAGGTCGTCGCTGGGTCGTCGCTAGGTGAACAACTCGACGAGCGAATGAGTGGACATGTTGCCCTGTCCTTAGATGGATTTGGTTGCTCGATGACAACGACGATCCTCCTTCATTAGACGGGTCATGACCCATGGGTGAGATGGCTCGTCGGTGGATGGGCTCGGCCGCTCAATGGCGACTACCGCCATCCATTGCACGACGGGCCATGATCCATCTTGTGACGTTCCTTCGGTCTTGGACCTTTAATGGGCCTGCTGAGCCCATTTCTCGGAGGGAAAGACTTGGGTCTGGCCCATCACAGAATATTCCGTTCAATTAATTATAAAATAGGGCCCAAATTATATAGAGCATTTTTATAATGGACCGTCAAGTTTTTTTTTTTTTTAAACAGGGGTTAACGTGCAATTTTTTTTGCCATTTTGGGACAGTTTAATGGAAATTGTTAGAAATCTCATTAATCAACCATGTGTCGTGCACGTGATTAACATAATTGATTGATTTGTAGTTGTTTTTAGTTCTTAAGATGTTATAAATTTTCTCTCTAGCATTTTGAAGCTTGGCAGTGGTCATTAGTCATGCCACTAGATGACACAACGGGGGATCCCCCTACATCTCCTACACCCTCCGCCCTATCCCCTCTATCCTATGTGGAGGCGGTGAAGGGGATGATGACCCTTCTACCACCATATTCAAAGGTTGGTGGCTCGACACACACACCCTCTCACAACGCCAACTCTTGGTGATTTTTCTCTTCCTCCTAGACCAGTAAGCAGGGTCGACCCTAAGGGTTGGCGAATGAAGCCACTGCTTAGCCCCCCCCCCCTAAAATTAGTGCAATTTTAGGGCCCCAAATTGATCAGTTTATTAATATATAAATGGCCGCGAATAATTATAACAAATATATAGCTTGTACCGGTAGACATAAATTTAGAATTAGGATCTGCGCACAAAACAACACGGGTTGAATCCTATACTTGTTTTTCTTCTTTTTTTTCCTCTTTCTTTCTCCCTTCAACATTGTTGGGGCTTTCTCTTGTTGCTCTTCTTTTTTTATTTCTTCTTGATGACGTAGGAAACGATCCAGATCGGCTTTATTCCAGTAATATGTTGATTCCTAGCAAATGTGACCTGAAATCACGAACAAACGACTAGCTGGGGTGGCGGCGTGATGATGAGATATATTGTTATAAGCTTGTATGAAATTGTATTGAATAACGTAATCTCCAAATAGCCAAGAAGACATTACCTTTTAACGTTGGATATTGTTTGGTATGTATAGTAGTGATGTATGATCATATTGAATCCCTTAAATTATGGAGACAATGTAGGCGTAACGATCTCTGTAATTGTAGAAGACGATTACGGATTAAGTCATAAATGGATGCATGTTTCTGTAGGTCGAGGTAGCCTGAGTAATCAAGGTTGACCTGCCTTTGTGAAATTACCCGGATCCGGCTCGCACGCGGAGGGCCCTGGCATCTCGCGTTTGGTGCATCTCGCCCGGATCCGATAGGCAGCGCGATCGTGCCCCGGCATCTGGCTTATTCCGTTTTGCGGTTAGAGGTGTCTCGCTGTGTTTTTGCTTGTAGAGTCGCCACACCATTTTTATTAAGTCCAAAACATTGAAAAAGGGCATCAGTTTAAAAATAAACTGTTTTGTGTGATGAGATTTTTGAGTTCGAAGGTAAGATGACTCCTCGAGAAGAGAATATTAGAATATTAGAGCTCACCCGAGTCGCCTCGTTGAATGTGCGCTCGCCCAAAATTTAAAGGATTATTTTGGAGGTTTGAAAAAAAGGAGTCGCCACGCCATGCTTAGAGGTGCACTTTGAAAAACCTTTGGAAAGAGAGTGGGTTCGTGGGTCAGGTTACGTGTTGGGAAGAACCGAGAGTTCACCCAACACGCCTCGTCCGTAGACGAGTCTTTCTAATCTAGACATCCAAATAATTCAAAAGACGCGCAAACAATGATAATGAAACAAAGTGCGATAAACATGTATTTTATTGAATGAGAGAGATCATTACAACTTGTAGACCAATTGTCCGGGAGGCCACATCCCTTTACATCAACAAGAGACAGATTACAAGAACAAACAGGTCCTCTGCAAAGGGTCACATCTGTCGCGTGACATATGACTCCTTTGTCCCGATATGTCGCGTGACATATGTTCACCTTGCAGAGGCTCACAAATCAAAACAAGATCACCAAATCTCTAGATGTAATGAACAGAAACCAGATCTAGGAATTGAACAACATGAATATAAAACTACATACTAAAACAACTGAACAAAACAAGCTACAACTGAAACATGGTCCCTGCAGATGATCACAACATGTCGCGTGACACAGGACTCCTCATGTCCACATGTGTCGCGTGACATATGTTTACCATCTGCAGGTACCTCACAAACTGAGATGCAGATCTAGCAAAAACACAACAATTATATCAGAAATAGTAATAACGATACGAATTAAACACGAATCAATCAAAGGAGTGTGGATATAGGAGATCCACACTCCCTTGATGCCCAAATTGCAAATCCAAATAGATCACATCAATATCAAGCAATTGGACTCAAGTATAAGCTATTTAAACAGAGAGATTGCAGTTGCCACTTGATAATCTGAGGCAGAAGGAGCCTGATTATCAAGTGGAGAAGGAGAGAGAATAATTAGAACAAATGGATGAGAGAGAGAAGAGGGGGAGAGTGTTACCCTTGTAGTCCTCAACTCTTACACCAAGTTAGGTGTAGGAGCCTTCAATTCAACTTCGAGATAGAGATCTGAGCACTGGTTTAGAGCTGAATCAAGGGGCTTCAAGTGTATAGGGGAGTAGAGATGGAATTGGGTTGAAGAGAGATGAGAGATGAGGGAATTGAAGAGGAATTGGGTAGTTTTGGTATGAGAGAGAGAGAGAGAGTTTCTGGCATAATTTGGGCAGAGTGGCTTTAGGGAGGTGAAATTCGGATCCCAAAACTGAGAGGGGTAGGGTCTTATTTATAGCTGCAGTCTATGGTCACTTTGTGTCGCACGACGTAACGTTACCACTTTCCATGCTCTGAGTTGTCGCGTGACACAAGGTGACAATAACCGTTTTTGGCGCCAAAACTGATTCTGGAAGCTTCCTAGGTAATACCCAAAAAGTCCAAAACACTTTTATTCTCTCTAGGTCCTTTAACTCGAGCAAAGTACAAAAAAGTACTTCCTTCGCGAGAAACATATGAAGTGTTTCCGGAAGTCTCGGGATGGACCGGGAATTTACCAAAACGCCCCTAAATGCCATTTTATTACTTAAAATGCATTTGGAAAGGTCGCAAATTTGGATTGGCGTACTTACAGAGCCCCTCGGCAATGTCACTTATGGAAGAAGTGAGGTTGTCGATAAAATAAGACCCAATCCCAATGAGCGGCTGGGGAATGAAGCGGAGGGCTAAGACAGTGAGCTGGGAAAAAGGATGGCTGGACCTTTTGAGAAAGGATTCCTACGTATCCCGGGGAGGGAATCAAGCCAAATCGTAGTTCGGACTATTAGGGGAGTCACCCGAGGACACGAGTGTGCGGTTGTCACCCAACATTCGACTGTGCGGTTGTCACCCAATACTCGACTGTGCGGTTGTCACCCAATACTCGACTGTACGGTTGTCACCCAATACTCGACTGTGCGGTTGTCACCCAATACTCGACTGTGCGGTTGTCACCCAATACTCGACTGTGCGGTTGTCACCCAATACTCGACTGTGCGGTTGTCACCCAATACTCGACTGTGCGGTTGTCACCCAAAACTCGACTGTGCGGTTGTCACCCAATACTCGACTGTGCGGTTGTCACCCAAAACTCGACTGTGCGGTTGTCACCCAATACTCGATTGTGCGGTTGTCACCCAATACTCGACTGTGCGGTTGTCACCCAAAACTCGACTGTGCGGTTTTCACCCAAAACTCGACTGTGCGGTTGTCACCCAATACTCGACTGTGCGGTTGTCACCCAATACTCGACTGTGCGGTTGTCACCCAATACTCGACTGTGCATTTTTCACCCAATACTGACCGAGAAATCTGTAGCTGCCGGAGGAACTAATGCTATGGTTTATGCTGTTGGGGATCGATGTAGCTGTCGGAGGGTCCTATGCTACTAACTGCTGCTGACGGTTACTGAGTGCGGGGCGGTCTCTTGTCGACTTGTTCGGCTTTGGGGTCTGGGACTTTGCTTGATATGACGGGACTTTTTGCTTGCTGGGCAGTGGATTCTTGTTGGTATTCTGGTGACGGGGTTATCTTTATTGACGATTGACTTCTGTGTCCCGAGCTTTGCTTGGTGAACCAGGGACTTTGCTTGGGGCCAATTCTTATTGACGGTTTGACGGTGGTGTAAGTGCTCCAATTTGAGCTTGTTAGAATTTTCGTTAGAAAATTAACGAAAGTTATAACATTTCTAACAATTTTAAATCAATCCTAACTTTCAAATCAAAGCTTAGGTGTAACGTATGGGCATCGTTATTTAAGGTTAAACCTTAAAAAGAATCTTAAAAAGAAAAACAAAAAGCATTTAAAAACCAAATTGTAATAGAAATGAAAGCTTGTAACATAAACCTGCTGGTCACTGAATTTTGAAAAAGAAAGCTTCTTGTCCAAAGCCGGAGCCGTGCATTTAATGAACAGTGCACGCTGCCTGACCTTGTCCGCGCGGATAAAGAATGTGTATTTTCCAGAGGGGGCTATAAATTTGGAGCCCTCCAAACACAAAAAATAAGCAGCGAAGAACAACATTACTTGCATACCGAACCTCTGGCGAAATATAGAGAGAAAACGCAGTGAGAATTCTTCACTTGAATTGTCACCTTTTTCTCTCCAATCTTTTCCCCAACTCATACTCATCCACTTCCACTCTCATATTAAAGCCCCTAAACACTTCATACACTCAAGCCAAACACCTCAAGAACACAAGGAAGATTGGTAAAACCCTCCTTCTCTTCCTAACCCTAAATCTTCAACCACGCATGCATCTTCTCAAACTGTTACAAAATGTAAGTTCTTTCATCTTCTTGCTTCTAGGATCGGGCTAAGAAGACCTCATCCATGCGGAAGACCATCTCGCATGGATGATCTTCTACAAAGATCAAAATTATTTTCAAGTTTTCTTACTTTTCTTGCAAAGAAAACTCCATTTTTCAAAACCCTAAAAACCATTTTTCAAGCATAAAAATCTCATTTTCAAAAAGTGATATGTAATTCCCCTTCCCAAGCAAATGAAATGCTTAGTCCTAATGTAGCCCCAAGCTGATGGTTTGGTATTTAAGTTTGATTCACCACTCTCAAAATGTACCTATGAATCACTATAACCAAAACCTAGGGAAAGTGGGGACAATGTACATGGATGCAAAACCCCCTTAAAATCATAAAGTTTTCTTTTCTTGGAGAAGTTGCTGTCCAGTAGCAATTTTCTCTAGACCTCAGTCCATGGTCTTAATTTTTGGACACAGATGAACTTTGAATTTGGTGTTGACTACAAAATGACTTTTTGTAGCCAACATCCAGAGCTTTCCAGACATATTTTTACTTTTTTTTTGGGTGAGTAAAAACTCCTCTCTTTGTCAAGCCTCTTTCTTTCAGAGGCTAAGTTCATCAGCTTCTGGAAATCCAGATCTCATATCTTGAGGTTTCCAGAAGAGTTTTGACCCCTCAAATCTTTCTCCAAAATGGAAAATTCCTTCTTGCAACAAACTTTATTTAAGGTGTCTAGAACAAACTTTCATTCTCTGAGTTTATCCAGATTATGAAGGCTTTTAAGACCCTTGAATCCATTTCAAAAATCAAAGGTCCACTGCCTTTTCATTCTGGCAGAAATGGCTCTCAACTTCAAAAGGTCTTTTGAGTACCAAATCTCAATCCAAAAATCTTCCAAAAATCATGGGATCAGTTTAAAGTCTTAAAAGATATCCCAATTTTTACTTTTCTGAGTTTCAACTTATTTTGGCCAAAACACACACACACACACACACACAAATGATTTTCAGCTTGGAAGACTCAAGTTTACGAGGCGCGTCGGGTGCACACTAACGCCCTTCCCGACGCTGTAACATGACCTCCGAACCTAAATCTCTGATCTCGGCTTTTTTCAAAGTTTTGGCCCTCAAAATTAAAATGGCGTGGCGACTCCGTTTTTTTATTTGATTTTTCAAAAAAATCGGAAAATTTTCGGATACACATTCATCACTAAAGGGCGACTACTGGGAACTAAGCTTTTTTTTTAAAAAAATGGTATTTGGTATATTGGTGGAAACCACTAAATTTCCCGCTATCGCCTCCTAACACGAGTCGGGATAAATTGTGGTCTAACAATCCCACGCACCGGTATCACCGTTTTCAAAAAGCTTTTGAGGGTCAAGCTTCCGTCCCGCTTTGAAAATCATTTTTTGTGTGTGTGTTGATTTTTGCACGCTTTTCATGTTGTTTTGGTCGCCTCGGAGAAAGTCAAAATTTTGACTCGTGCCGGAATAATGTCCCTAACCTGTCGGAATTTTCGTGCTTACGTGCTTATGTGCTCATTAAAAATTTCAAAAAAAAAATTCAAAAAAAAGATTTTCAAAAAAAAAAAATAAAAAAAAATCATGCATCATAGTATTTAAGACACATAAAAAAAAATCTCTATTTTACTCGTAAAAGAATATAGATCGCTTGCACACTACGCGCACGTGACCGTACACCGCACACTACGCCCCTTAACCCGGGGAAATCCTTGTCGCGTCCGTTTGGTCTTATTACATGCCTTCCTGATGAGCACAGACTACCCAAACATCCTACGGAGCCTCGTGCCGACTCATACGCACTTGTCCGTGACACACTTTGTCCGAGACCCTATTGGTTTTTAGTCTCGGGTTCGTGTCATGCCCCGTCCGTGTATAGACCTTTCCTTTCAAGCCTTTGTCGTGCATACCGACTCAATATCTTTCGGGACCCTAATCGCCGAAGTTCTCGCCGGCTTTCCGCCGTTGCATTTCACCAAGATATTGACCGGCGCCTTGACTTCTGCCTGATCGGCACAAATTATACACCGACTCCCAAAGATGACACCGAGTCATCAAGGATTAATGAATATTCCATGCCTAATTACGGCTTAACCGACGACAAGTCAAGATCAATCGTGGACATTTATCGCCCAAATCATGCCGACTTTTCGTCGAGCTCCCTCGGACACGATCTTGACTTTGACGCGCCTTTGTCCGTAATTTACATCGAATGCTCGTTAAGACTCGATTACCCGCCGACTTTTAGGATCGTTTTCTTTCTGGCCGGTGGGACCCGCTTGCCCTATAGGACCTCGCCTGGGCCGCCCACCCCGGGAGGTCGAAATACAGTGGAATACGAGGGGCTTATAGACGTAGTGACGGGGCCCACCGATCCAGAATCGAGTAGTTCGAAAAAAAAAAAGAAGAGCAATCTTTTCCAACCGATTAGGTTAATAAAACATGTTTTAAGTAAACATGAACAAATAATCGCATGTCGTACGAGCCTAAGAGCCCAAACACCTACCCTCCTTCAATTCCCGCCATCCGAACCTCGTGTCTTTCCCCCGCAGCCCGCGCAAAGCTTGGTTTCGGCACCGGGTCACCGTTTAATCCGCTGGGAAGAGTCAAGTGCCTCATCGCTCTTCGCCGTTTGTTTCAACTCCGGGTTTCGTAATGTCCGCATCACTCGGTAACGAGGGGACAACGTCACTCCGCCTCCCGGACTCCTCGCATGCAACAATGTGGAATCGCTAGCGTAACGTATGAGAATGCGACAAAAGAGCACACAATAGCCTTATCGGAAAAGGCTATTAAGAGCCTACGGCCCGTCGCCAGCCTCAATCCGATGGCACCTTTCACTCGTGGAAGAAGAGGATGACCCCAATCCCAATCTCGTCCGCCCGATTACTCCAGATGCCACCACCAACCTCCTTCTAAGGCTACCGCAACACATGTTCCTCGATCTCCGGGGGTCGACCACCGGATCCATGCAGCCGATGGGACGACCCGCTCACAATGCTCTGGGGGCAAAGTCGCACGAATGTCCTCTCATGGTTGGGGATACCTCGAATGCCACAAACAGATTGGGATCCCACCTCGCCCGAACCGATCAATCCGCACCTTCACATCAACAGCCACAATTTGGAATGCCGCCACAACCGGTTCTCGGGGCAACAGCCAGGAGCCCTCCTCGTAATGGTACTAGCTCGCTTGCTCCTCACACGCCTTTCACAAATCCATTCACTGTACTTCTACTGGGTTATCAAGCCTTCATCCCGGCTTTCATCCGAATCACCAGACCACAAGTGATCCTCTCGGTTATGCATCCTCGCCACAACCAGCCATGCAATTCAACAACCAGTGGACAAGCAGCTCGCACTTAAGCCTACTTATGGGCCTCACTCCGAAAATCCAAGCCATATGGCTACCTCAGACCGCCTCCATCTTCTCTCGCCGATTGGAAGCCAACAAAGAAGTCAGCCGGGTTCTATCCTTTGCCCCGCCTCCTACCTACACTCCCCAGGGTAATTTGGGCCAAGGACAGTTTTCACCTATGCTCCGGATATGGTATTCCTTCCACCAATGCACCACCAACAAACTAGTCCTCTTCCTAGCCTCAAATATCAGCCTCAGAATTCCTCGCTCCGCCTTTGATCCCCAATTGGCTTGGTTTATGGAGCAACACAAGGAAATGAAAGCACGTATTGCCGAATTGACCGCCAAAAAGAACACCGCTTCTTCGGCCTACGTATCCCGACTCGATTGTCCCCCGCTCTCACAAGTTTGTGATGCCCACTGAATTGTTTGACGGGAGCGCATGCCCTAAAACTCACTTGGACACCTATACTTTTGGCAATGAAGGCTAAGGGATGCACAAACCAAAGAATGGCCGGACATTACTTTAGTCTCTTGAAGTCGGGGCTTTGAAATGGTTTTTCCGATTGCACTGCTAGGCTACTGGGAACAAATTACCAAGATTTCACGTATAAGTATAAAGCCAACTTGGAGCGGGAGACAAACAGAGTTGACTCGCAAAACAACGATGCAGCGCCTAATGAGAATATTGGGGATTTCTATAAGAGATGGAACTTAAAGCTCTGAAATGGCCATTCCTCCTCCGACGAGGAGCAAGCTTAGGACATCTTTCAGCTCATGCTTGAAGCCGCATTTCAGAGCTTCCTCGCCCACTTCCCTACGCCGACTTGCGTGCAATGGTTAATTCCGGGCTAAGTTTGAAAAGGCTTACAATCGCAGCTCGATCGTCGCACTCGCCACGGATATCTAGCTCCTCCTCCAAAACTACTCTCACTTTCGCTAAAGGCAAAGAGGCGATCGGCTACGCGGACAGATCAGAACAATGCCACTTCCTTTGTTCCCAAGAAGCCTGATGCATCCGCATCCCTAGGCTCCAAGACTTGAGAAACTTTGGGATGCCTTTGAGTGATATCTTCAGAGGTTCGGGTGAGAGAAGGTTTGCTCCGGCCTTTGGAAAATTATCGCCTAGAAACCCCAACGCTCCTTTCGATACCTCCAAGCATCGTGCCTTTCATCGCACTACGGGCACCTCCGACGGATGATTGCGTCCCTCAAAAAAGGCCATCCAAGGGTTGGGATTGAGCAAGGGAGGTTAGAGATGCCTCAAGGACCTAATACTATCAATAACCCGCTCCCTAACAACATGAGTGTCAACATGATCGAGCTTGGTGGTTCAAGCCTCAAGGGCACAATGGAGTTTGACTCGTCCCTTTGCAAGGTCAATGAACCGCTCATCGCAGTGCAATGAAGATGGTTGGATTGAGCAAAAGTTGCCAAGGAAATCCCGATGGAAAGGTCTCGCAATAGCTCCCGCCTCCTGGCCGTCAAGAATAGATGCATGGTTCAACAAAGAAAGAGCGGCTAGACCGGGGCTACCTATCTTTAAAATAGTCTTTTGAGTCAACCTTCGTAGGTTCTAGTACTTTTCTTTCACCTAAGTCCTTCCCCGACATTTGTCGTTGTAGTCCATTTTGGACATAGTGGTTAAGTGTCTAATTTTTAATATAAGTCTTTTTTCTTTCTTGCTAGACTCGAGACATCACTTGCGCACCCACGTTACACTTAATTGAAATGGTTTTATCCAAAATGATCACTTGTGCCGCTCAACCACTAATTCTTCGAAAATGATTAATATTTAAACTAATCTGGAGTGAGGAAAATCAATTGATATCCTTCCCAAATTGGGGCTTACCAACTCCCCATCTTGCATCTCATATGCTCACATCCCTTTCATCATCATCATCTCGTTGCTCGATGAATTTGCATGATCTTTTCTCATATAAAGCTTAAGCAAGCAATGAAGACTTAATCTCGTTTAGGTCATCCAAGAGGGGATTGCGGTTGAAACCTTTCACCCATAGGAAAGCCATTACCTCACCCTTACTAAACACTACCCTCTCATTTCAAGATCGGCGTGTTTTGAAACCCGGTTTAGCCATCATTTTTGCTCCATACTGAGAGAAAGTCCAAGCGAGCTCGAGAAGTTAGCTTCGAGAATCGGCGATGCGCAAACTATCTCAAGCCATGAAGGAAGGACAAAGATAATCCTCAACTCCTCGTGAAGCTTTCCAAGTCAAAAAAAAAAAAAAAAAAACAAAAAAAAAAAAAAAAAACAAAAAAAACAAAAAAGAAACAAAAAAAAGAAGGATTTTAAAATCCTCACAATCTCTGATATAATTCCAAGCTCCTCAGAAGCCTTCCAAAAAAAAAAGGAAGAACTCAAAAGTCACCGACATCTCAAGAAGCTCTCCAATGATCAAAAAGGAGCCTGAATTCTCGCAAGATCACAAAAAGTTGTCAGTAGCTCGGACTTCCTCTTATCATTACCTTAAACCAATCCCAAGCCATCCTCTCTCAATTTTAGAGGATACTCCCATCACCATTACCCTCGCCTCTTGGCCAAGTCAAAATCCGACCTCTCATTCTTGGAGGCAATCAATCTTCCTCGCCATAGATTTCCCCAAACACATCCCCGCGAGCCAACCTCTCATCTTTAGAGGTTCGCCTCGCAAAGGCCTAGCCGACCTCTCATCTCAAGAGGTCATAATCTCCCCAAATCACCCGGATAGCCGATCGAAGCCCTAAACCCAACTACAGCCCCTACGGATAGCAGCTTTCATTCTAATATCCTCGATGTCAGATCAAATTAATGCTTCATTGCTTGCTTAAATTGGAATCTAATCCATTTTGGTTCAAAATTACCAATCAAAGATTGTGCAAATTCAACTCCTTCCCTTCATGTGAGCATATTTCATTTCTCCTCACAAACACTTGCCGTGGATGTCCCACTGGGCTTCGCATCCGTGTCTTTCATGGACACTCTGGGTGGATATGTTATTCAATCCTCCAAATCCTCAAAATCCCCAAAGGTCCTCGCCCTCGAATTTCAACATTCATTCTCTTTTCATTCGGGATAGGCCCGAACTACGGCGACCCGAGCTCTTCATAATGGAGGGAACGTAGGCAACCGTAAATGGTCCCGAAATCACAAACAAATCTCAAAAAAAAAAAAAAAAAAAAATCCTGCCTCATCAAGGATCGTCCCTATACACTTTCCGCCCTTCCAAGCTTGGATTTTCGATATCGCTGGTTTTCTCCTTGTGATTAATCAAAATATTTGTTCATATCGTATTTAGGATTGAATAACCCGAACATTAACAAAGTGGTTTTAAGCAAATTTGTGATCATCATGAATAAGACAAGTTTTCAAGTGTCTCGACAAGCCTTCTCTCCATCATAGGGAAATAGAGCCAAACACTGTCTTCGTCTCGTCTCAGGGGCTTCCATACACTTTTTCCACACCTCATGATGCTTATACTCTCTCAAAAGAGTCAAACCAAAAGCGAGAGTGTCATACACAAATTCGGGAGACATTCCCATCTTTCAAAAGATATGCCCCCGCACGTAAACATTTCGAGTCTTGTCCAAGAATCGGTTGACTAAGGTCCGAAAAGATGGGTTCCCCTCCGTAAGACTACTCGAATTTCTTCATGCCGGGGCTTGCTGCGGTTCTCCTGTGTTCTCCCGTAGCCTTCTTCAAGCCGGGGCTTATATAGTCATCTTTGGGTCCACGCTTGGGTTCTTCACCACGAGATAGACCCTCGCCAAATCGCTTCTTCAAAATCTGGACTTTGCCTACTCAGATCCGGGGCTTTGCCAAGATGGTCTTGGACCCGAATTTTATCAAGTCGCAAGAAAGAATTTCACTTTCGTAACTTGGTACACGGCAGCTTCCCGTAGCACTCGAATTCAAGATCGTGGTTTCTCCCGCATTAGCAATTCCATCAAATCATCCTCCTGACAAGGTTTCTGCCAAGGTCACACTCATCCAAATGAAAGAAGCTTCACTCGTATCAACGCTGCCCTAAAGTCCGTCTTTTAAGACGCCTTCAAATGACCAAGAATGAGAGGGAAAGTTTCAATCAAGACCCGGATCCGAATCCAATCTCATCAAGATTGAGGTCCATGTGATATTGCCGACAAAACTTCACCAACAACCGCCGTTTAAATCGCGATCAAGGGTTCTCATCCCCCACTTGATCAAAACTGCTCCAAGCAAGCCTCCATACCCATGCATTCCCCACTAAAATCTCCTCAAGGGCTCATGTAGCATGCACAAAACTCGAGTCAATAGAATAATCCTAAATCATCGAAGATCATAAATCATAATTTTCCCGCCGTGCTTAAAGGTTAAGCATCTTCGAAAGCAAGTAAATGCATCATCCCATAATCATTTTTGGTTCCATGCATGCATCCGTCATCATGAATGCCATATATGCATCTTCCTCTTCACTAACGAATGCAGAATTCAAACGTGAAATCAAATCCCCTTTTTCTAAGAAGCGATGATCTTCACCGAAAGACGACTCTCCAATGAATGAAGTTATCGCCCTCCAACATCTACAAGGCCTTGGCAAAGCACAAGTTCTGGCCTGACCTCGCAACTTGCCAAAGATCGACCTCCAATGTCCACGTCAAATAGCCGGATGAAAATGAGATACTCTCAAATGAAGACCACCTCCAGCCAGTTTGCTACCCAATTCGGTCGAGACGCCAAGTTCTCGAATACACAAGCCTGGGCCAGTGGGACGCCAAGTTCTCAAAATGCAACCTCCTGCCAGTGGATCGCCTTTCAAAGCTTCTCAAACGCAAATCAAATGCCAGCTCGGGTCAGAGACGCCAAGTTCTCCAAATAACACAATTTTGGTCGTAGACGCCAAGTTCTCAATACTGGGCTTCTGGCCGTGGACGCCAAGTTCTCAAATGCAAATCAAATGCCGCCGGTCCGAGACGTCAAGTTCTTCTAGATACAGAATCGGCTCGAGATCTGCCAAGTTGCTTCCAATACAATCGGTCAGACGCCAAGTTCTCAAATACAAACGGTCGCAGACGCCAAGTTTCCTCCAAGTGCAAGAAGGTCGAGACGCCAAGCTTCCAATACAATGCGTACACTGAGACACCAAGTTCTCAAAAGCAAGAAGTCCCAATGCGCGAATACAAGCTCAACCACCTCTACAAGGTTGACGATCACCAAAGAAGATGCGCATCAACCAAACTCCTCCTTCTCGTGTCAAAATGCTTCCAAAGACAAAGAAATCGTCAACAGAACCGGCCCCACGAACAAAGAACTTAACAACTCTTCATCAACAT